>VZTI01003363.1:725-91220 GCA_013397865.1 Struthidea cinerea
TAAAGCCTGAAAACTGAGGAGGCTTAAACTTGGAGTTTTTCAGTTTGTTGGCAATGCAAGGGAAGTCAAGGCATCCCTCTTCCCGGTACCCTTCTAAACTGCAAATCTGCCAGCCACATCCTTTCCTTGCCTACTGCCCCCACCATGTATTGTGACAGTGGGCAGAAGCAGGAACAGTTTTTAAGAAGCTGAAAGCACAGGGCCTTTGCTGGCAAGGAGGGAGGGACGACACAAAAGGTCAGCACTGGATTCAGGATGTGGGCAGGTCTGGCTGGCACGCTTACCATGAGTACATGCTGCCTTGCACTAAGCAGGGCCCTAAGCCTGAATGCCGTATTCCCCAACAAGTCCTCTTCATTCTGCCAGCTTTCTCAGGCTGAGGTACTGGCAAAATAGGACAGGTGAAATGAGGGTGTACTCTTTGAGGTGGTTTCATAATAATTAAATTTTCATTTACATGGAGCCTTTCAACTAAGGCTCCCTTCTAAGTTGATTCTTCCGTGTTTCACAATCGGAGGGACAGGAGGATAACCCAGATGTGCACAGTGTGAGAGCAAAGAGTTGATGAAGCCAGATTTTCCCATTCTAAGGCCCTGGAATAATTACCTTCAGCCTCCCATTGGTTTAGGCGAAAGTTACCAGCACAGAGTTGCCCCAGATTTCATGGAGTTGTCCATATTTTTGCAAAGAATCTCAAGTAGGAGGAAAAGGGAAGCAGGGACCAAGCTAGAAGTAGTAAAAGACCTGCAGTTAAGATAGAAACAGTCCTGCAACCACCTGTAAGTAGCTAACAGAAGATGATAGAAATGTTCTATCCCCACATTACATTTTTCATAAAGCTATCCTTTCTGCAGTGCTTTAATTAAGCTTGTGTCAGCACTTCTATTACATCCACCTTTCCAGCCTCTATATTTTTGTTGTGAAACTTGTCTGCCTGCACCACTTGCTTTTACAGGTCAGTGAAAGGCACAGTGACATTTATGTCTTTTTGGCCTGCACACTACACATCTGAGTTCTCCCATCCAGGCACATGTATGTCTTCTCCTACTATGGAGAAAAAAACATGGTAGAAGTAGTTCCTTGGGATTAAGCAGTGATTGCATGTGAGTAGAGGTATGCCCACCCAGGTTCCCAGCAGCTGGATCCTGGAGCTGCCCCCATCTTTAGCTCTGTGAACCACTGGGGCCAGGCAGCCTCCAAAGAAGCTTTCTGAGCTTGTGCAGACATCAACTTCTGCAAATGATTTACAGGAATGGGCAGGTAGAGTGTAGCTGTGCCTTTACACAGTGTGAGCAATTGCAGTTGGCTATCAGCAGCCGTGGGAAGATAGGAAACGTTTGCCTGTGTGTGGTTTCAATCTTCCCAGCAAACACTAGGAGGAGCAGACAGCAAAACCAGCTTTAAATTGCTCTTGTGCTTTTCTGGTGCTGGGCATGGATCCACAGCGTTGGTCTAATCGTTAACCATGGCCCAAAGGAAAATTTTATTAGCCCAAAATTACCAACACGCTGAGACAGCCCTGTCATACATCTCTCTCACCAGAAGGGCAGACGGGAGAGCAGCCACTGCTCACCTAAGCCCAAGGAAATTAAAATGACAGTGCACAAGGTGACACTTCTAAATAGAGCTGAATTTCAGCCCCCACTGATAGATTTGCACCAATGAGGCAATGAACCTTAGGAGATGACAGCCTTCTCTCCTGTCCCCTACACCGCTGCTGTGCCTCCCTTCTCCCTGCTTCACATTGCAGTGCAAGTGTCCTCTTGCCTTCCACATGCCCACTTCCCACGCAGCCATGCCCGTGCCTCAGTCACCCCACCACCCAAACATTTCATCTCACACCCCTTTCTATCACACATACCAGCACATTTGCCTCCCCCCCTCTCACCGCTGCCCCCCTGCCCCACTGCAGGTTCTGCATTGCTTCCAGGTCTGGCACAACTCAGCATTTCCAGGTTTAGGGTCTACAGCCACATCTGGCCACCCCAGTGCTGGAAGCAGCAATGGCAGGACAGGGTAAAGCCCTCACACCAAAGCAGAAACTCAGGTTTGAGACATGCAGGAGCACTTAGTGGCAACTGTCCTTTGGAAGGGAGTGGTGCTACTTTTTGTGTGCACCCCACATTGTTCTTTGTTGGATGCCCCCCGACAATGATTTCGGTGCTACTCAAAGTGCTCTGAAAGGGTGTTGTTTATTGCTGCTGCAGGCTTCCCTCCAGCAGAGACCTGCCACTGCTGACCCTTGCTCCAGTGTGTGTGTGCTAAATTAACTCCCATCCCCTTCCTTTAGGTTTTCTCTCCCAAGGGAGCAAGTGCTTTGAAGAGTAATCCCGTCAACCTGTCACCCCAAGTCCCGGAAACTCGTTGTTGCTATGGTTACCGTGCCCAACTCAACCGGTGGCTCTGGCACTCACATTGCAGCCAGGCAAAACCATCAGCACTCCCCCCTGACCTCCCCTCCCCGCACATATCCAGCTGCAGCATCAGCTTTGCAAGCAAGAAGTTGCTGCTCCAAATCTTGTATTTTTCTTTACGGAGTTTTGGCTGAGTGTGTTGGTTGTTGGTGCCACTGACACAGGTCAAAACTAGTTATCACAGATCAAATGGAAGTGCTGGAGGAGTGAACGGGAGTGACAGAGGAGGGTTTTAGACTTCCTTGCACGATCTGTTAGCAGTACTGTGACAACAAATGTGTTTCCTCGGGAGCTGAACACTGACATTCCTGTCTGCACATGTCGGAGGTCCAAATACCCAGCTCAGAAGTTAGGCTGGGGTGCTCTCTAAGCATGCTGGCCCCAACCTCTGCCATGCAGGTGCTGAGTGGCTTTGTGTTGGAGCCATTGCTGCAGCAGAAGGACATAAACATCACACATTCACATGCATCTGTAGTGATAGCCAGATCATCAAGACATTCTTGTCTTCAAGCTGCCCAAGGACAGGGATAATTTTTACATCAAAGCCTTTACTGTAAGCACAATGCTCCAGCTGCAATGCTTCTGCTGCAGGAAGGGTTTCAAGTGTCATCTTTTGGAAGCAGTGTATAGCTATGAATAAGCAAGACCAGCACTGTCAGCACAGTAAGAGCAGCAATGCAAACAGATACCTGTTCTGGATGGCTCCAACACATACGCTTTGCATTTGCCTGCTTAGGCTTCAGCTCATCTCCAGAAACAGACCTGGGTTATAACTCTGCAAAAGGCTGATCTCTGAACACACATTCAAGCTGCTGACAGGCAAAGCTACCTCATATTTCAGAAGCCCTGTGATTGATGGCGAAAGAGGCAGATAGGCTATTTTGTTACCTGGTTTCCTTTCCAATAAATTTTACCTCTTTTTTTATGCAAGGTACCATCTGACCTAAGGCTCTTACACATATCAGCTTCTTCCACAGATATCCCTTCTGTTCCCACAGCACAGGCTGTCCTGTGGAAGGACACTGAAAGACAATGGAAGACCCTACAGGAGGAATGACACCGGGTCATGTTAATTAATGGCTGTCTCAGATGCAAAAGGAGGCCAACTTGACATGGCACGGTGTAGAAAATTCTGGTTTGATTTGCATCCACCTTTGATCTTAATCATGGGAAAGTGACACCCTGTCCATACGTATAACAGAGCACCTTGTGTGAAATCACACAAGAAGTCAGCAACATGTTACTGGCAGGACAGCCTCTGTCAGCATGGCCAAATCGAGAGGGGACAATGGCCCTGGAATTGTGTCAGCTACTGACACCATCCCACCGTGGTGACAATTCCACCATGAATGGGTAGTTTGCTCATACCAGTGATCACTCCTCAGTATCACAGTACAGTTTGCACCAAATATCACAGAGTAAAACCAGGTTTGCCTTTTGCTGACCTTTTTTTAACCAAGCTCTCTGTAGTTTGCCGAAATAGTTTTGTTCTGTTCCTACAGCGCTTCTCATAACTGGACTGAGGAATAATCATACAGAAACTTGCTCTGGTTTCGTGCTGTAGAAATCTTCACAGTCCATCAAGGAACAGCCTGACTAGCTGTTTTCCTGTGCAATTTTACAACTCCAGTGTTTTAAAAGCAGTGCTCAAACCATGTTTTATGTTATACAGTGATATGTGGAAGTCCCTGCTCCAAAGAGTTTACAGTCTGAGACTTATTTGAGTTTTCTTTGCCAATAAGATGCAGCTTTGAGAAAAATGTGTGTGTACTATTCATTCTTGCTAGGACACATAGGATAGAGAACAACTGCCAGACCTTCTGTTTCACCATGAAAACTATTATTTAAAAGTATGCTCTTTCAAGTGGAAAACTTGGCTTTTTGGCTAATAAAACCAGTATTTTTTTCTGAACAAGTTTCTTTGAACTGAATTTCATTGTGAAAAAATAAAAGTGAAAATTGAGCATGCCCTGTAGCTGTTGGCAAGTACAATTTGGAATAAAGCAAATCAAAGTAATAATCCATGATTTTGAAGGCACCAGCTATTATGACCATTGCACAGATGCGTTAAATGAAAATGGTGCATCTGAAGTGGTGAGCACTGACTCCCAGAAAAGTATCTGTTTTCTCTCAGATGGTAACTTGTATTCACCTCACACCTTTCTGCCCGAGGCTTTACTAGACAGCTGCTGTCCCACAGAGATCAGCCACCTGAGCAAAAGTTAGACTTGGGGAAGCAACCACTGCAGGAGACACTCCCCAGCCACAGAGAGATGAACTGTGAGGGGATGTTTAGCATGTGTGACCAGAGTGAGAAAGTGCCAGGGATTTTCAGTTGCCATAAAGGTGGTCGGGACTTTGGCTGAGGTTT
This sequence comes from Struthidea cinerea, assembly GCA_013397865.1. NCBI lineage: Eukaryota > Metazoa > Chordata > Aves > Passeriformes > Corcoracidae > Struthidea > Struthidea cinerea. Next base: position 5,511 of record VZTI01003363.1, read on the forward strand.
CATCATGGACATCCTGGCAAAGTTGCTTGATTTTCCTGCTTTAGACAATGACTAAGCTTGGCTGGTTTGAATGTGAAACCTTTTTCCAGACAGTGAGAGTGTTTGGATATTGGAGGATATCAAAATCAAATCTTGTCCTCAGTTGTCTCTTCCATTACATTATGGAACACCAGGATAAAAATAAACCACAGAAAAGAAGTGTCACTCTGATTTTGCCAGAACAGAGTTAGGTACTGTACCTGCCATTTGACCTGAGCATTTTTGACTCCAAGTTGAGGAGTCATAATTTTGAGATTCAAGCTGATTTTGAAGTGCCATGAAAACTTTGTCACACCCTGCACTGATATGGAGGGTATTTTCCTGTGACATGCTTTACTTCAGTCTTGCTCATAGTACTTAAAAACTGCAGCATTCCTGTTGGTTTCAGAAAAGTCAAGACTTGTGGACCCTGCAGATCTGACCAGTATAGCAGTGCAAAAGCTGTACCCTGTATAGATCCACTGTGCTCTGAGTAAACTTCATTTCAGCTGCTTCTAAAGACTAAAAACTATTCCAGGGAAATAGTTTTCTTCCAAAACAGTCCCCATCTGAAGTATTTATTCCAGAAAATCTCAGTTATATGGGAAAAGACACTATCAAAGCAGCATGCCAGGTCAGCCATAGCAGTTACTTTCCAGGCGTACCCAGGCCTCTCTTGGTTCATAAAAATCCCTTGTGTTTACTTGTCAGCAAACCAAACCTCTGGGACATGGCTCTCGATACATAACTGTGCAAGCACTGGGATGCCAGGATGATGAGCTCTCTTTGAGCACCTCCACAGCCACTATTAATGACGGTGCTCTAAAACAAGTGCAAACAGTCACACGCTCTTAATGCTTAAACCACAGCAAATGTGTTTAATCCCACACAATAGCTCCGTTATACTGTGTCTTAAAGCTGTGGTCGGCCCGGGAAGTGGTGACCACTTCTCACATATATAACGTATACCAAACATATTCAGTTTGGCAGGAAGACAAGGAGCTGGAAGTGTCACACTGGAGCCTAGCCCCCTGACAGCATGAGACATGTGCTTGTAAGCTGTCTCAAGGAGGATATTTGATTGCCCTCTTTCTTCTTCTGCCTCTCTGCCAACAAAAGTAGAGTGACCTCCCCCATGACCTGGCAAGTGCTGAAATTCCCCAAACACATTTTTCTGTTGTGCCCCAACGCTGAACAAAAGGAAACGAAGCAGCCTCGATATACTTGAAGTATGGAATGAAAATAATAGCTGGCTCTTGCTCACCCTGCAAACGCCGATCTTTACCTCCTCCCCAGCATGGTTTGATCTGCCTCCCACGCTTATCTGCTGTACTGTCGGCAGCTATTTCGGATTTATACACTTATTTATTTATTTATGCCTTTATTTATTTATTTGGAGAAGGGCAGAGTGGGGGGTGGGCGGGGGAGGGGGGGTCTATGTAATTGCAGTTTACACTGCGTTCCCACGCTACTATTGTTTGTGGCTTTGTTTCCTATTCCCATCACGTGTGCTAATTAGTTGGAGCCGCTGGCTAGCTGGGAGGCGTGTGTCTGGAGTAAAAGCAGAAAGATCACTTCCTGGAGGGATCTAGGCAATCTGAACAATTCTTTGCTTTACTTTCAGCCCTCTCCCTCCCCCCGGCTTTACCACTCAGGGAAGAGAGAAGAAGTGCTGATTGTCAAACACTAGACACCGGAGAGGCACAGATTCTCATCTGAAAAGGAGCAACTCATAGGGGCAGAGAAAATTGGGCTGGAAAGAACATCTCATCTGTGTTTAACAAACCTGATTTTTTATTTTTCTTTTTTATTTTCAGAAATCCCCAATGTCCTTCTTTTGTGGCTAAGAAGGTAAAAGCAGCACTTAAGAAAAAAATCCTCAGGTTATTTTAGCCTGCCCTTAGGAAGTGAGTCAGTTTTTTTATGGCAAGGCTAAGCTAGCTCATGCCATGGCTTGCAAAATGAAATGAGACCCAGAGAGAGAGAGAGAGAGGGAAGATTACCTGAGTCATGACATTTACTTATTAGAGCAGGCGTCAGACAGCAAGGTCAAGTCACACAGCAGCACCAAGTACCTTTGCATGGATCAGGTTTTAGACTCAACATTGGATTTGGTTTAGGTGCTTTTTCTTTTTACTTTTAGATCCCCAATTAAATCCTCCTGCCCATAGCCCGGGTGCTTTTCAAATGCTGAGCACACTAGACCCCCCTCAGATCCTGCAGGCAGCATGTAGCCCACTGGGGCATCGAGCTGGAGCCGTAGGAATTGCCAGGGTCCCACCGACCCCTTGCTGTCATGTCAGCAGCCTTGGCTGAAACCCAACCTTCTCACCCAGTCGGTAAGCCCCTGGGCCGTGCTCCTCTGGCATTAATAGTGCTTGTCCTGCTAGTCTAGAGTGACTCTCCAGGTTCTCCGGTTTGCCGTGCTGAAGAAAGCAGAGGGAGGCCGAGAGCGCCTGAGCCAGGGCCGGCGCTAGAGCTGCGGCCGGCAGGGGAGGGCTCGGGCAGTCGGTGACCCCTGCAGCGAGCATCGAAGCTGGGGCTCGTCTCACTTCGGCGTGCGCGGCACTGCCTAATGCCTGTGCTGTCGTGGTCGGGCTCGGCAAAGGCACAGCTTGTTCAGGAGGAGGCAGGCCCTAACCTCTTCCATGGAAGGGGGTCTGCCAAGCACTCACCCAGAAACACAACGGTCTAAATCTGTGTTTGCTTCTCTTTCTCACCAGGCACAAGCTTGTGGAAACAGAGGTGTGCTGCTAATAACCATAGTCAGGCTTAGTGCAAGTATGGCCTGTGCTTTCCTGTACAACTCCGGTGCAGTTAAAGGAAAAGCCCAAAGAAAAAGCTATCAGTCTGCCGTGACATTGTGGGATTGTAGCTAGGCAAAAAATCCCATCCTCTGGGAAATTCCAACATTTCTACGCTTTTATTTTGCTTTCACTTGGGTTACAGAGAATTGAAATACCTCAAGTCTGTTTGGTTTGGGGTTTTCCTGTCCTTTCTGTGGGGAAAACAAGTCCTATGTTTCGGAAACAGTGAAATGCTTCCCTGTGAGTCAGCTCAGCTTTAAAGGGCATCTCTGTGAGTGTCACATTAATACTTGGATGTTGTCATTTTTATTATCCCCCAACCCTGTTTTTTTAAGGGACTGGGCTCCCTTTCTGGGTTACCTGTCTCATGACAGCCTCTTTATCTCAGGGTACAGGACAATATTTTGCATTATTGAAGGTATAGACTGAATGGCTGGCCCAGAGAAATGCAGGGCAATTTTTCCTGCCATGGAAAGAAGTGTTTTACAGAGTTATTGTGCAAGGCTTCAGAGGTGGCATCCTCATACCATCATGCACATCCTGCTTTCTGCTCATAACTGCTTTTGCCATTTACAAACACTTCACATGCATGCAGTAGCTCCAATTGCTTTGGCAGGTAAAGTGGGAAAATATTTGCAGTCTAGCTTTCAGTGAGATAAGGAGCTAGCATTTAAGAAGAGGTGACCAAGTGTCTGGTGACACAGCCCTTTGCAGATGAGCAGGCACTTCTGATGCTCCAGCAGGTTGGAAAGCAGAGTCTGCCCTGAAGTCAGGCTTGCCCACTGTGAATGTGGAGAAGCTTAGAGAGGGAAAGACCTGCAGAATCCACTCTGCATTACCGAGGAAACTGGTGGCCAGCAAGGAAGGTGCCATGTAGGAATATGGAAGGCATTCACATGTGCATCACTAACTTCATTGTTTTCATTAAATTATCCCTGACTTGGCCCCAGGTTTATATCTTTGCAAACAGTCCTGAGCAATGTCCTGTCAGATCTTCCTTTTCCTGGTGGAAAGCATCCCTCTCCTTGGGGATGCCTACAGTATTATTGAGGGGAACACTAGGCTTTACTGTAGCAGTAACAGTTGATAGAGTCTGCTGCTTTTTGCACCTGTGCTCTTCCACTGACTGTAAACATCATAATTTCTTATTATTTATTTCTTTTATAATGCAACTCACAAACTGCTCCAGCCACTGACCTCCCAGAGAGATTGCTAATCAGGCAGAATGGCACTGCAGGGAGTGGTGAGTGCTCTGTTCAGATATTTTTTAAGAATATGTGAGGACCACCAACATCTTTGCACAAGTAACCTGAACCAAAGAAAAAATAATCTAGCAAAGCAACTCTGTGCACTGTAACAATTACAAGGCTTCTTCAAGAACTAAATCTACTTAATTATTTTTTAGTCCTTGCATCTCATTATTTATATTTAGAAATTAAAAAGCTTCAACTAGAACAAAAAAACCCAGCCCATCAGTGAGTCATTCAAAAGTTCTCTGTTCTTTTTCCTGTTTTCTCACTGAATATGGAAAGTGGCTCATGATTTGTGTCCTGATATGCAAAGCCTATATGAGCCTGAGGGAGCTTTGCTCAGACTTCATGGCCACAGTAGCCGACAACAGTCACTTCAATGGAACAGAGCTCCAGCTAAAAGAGAGGCTTCTGGGTGCGCTGGTCACAGTAATTGCAAAATGTTCTGTGAAGATGCCCACCCATTCTGGAACTACAAATTAAATGAATGACCTCATTTCAACTTTCTTTTTGTGTGTGTACTGGTACAGTATACTTGGTTACACACAAAAATTTTTAAAATGGTGATTTTCCATGGTCAGCAGAATTAATCAAACCTTGTTTTCTATGGAGTAATGCTCTACATCCTGATTCTGACCCAGAATCTGTACCTGCCAGTTTGCTCCATGGTGCTGCTGCCTGCACCCTTGGGCTGGCAGGTGGGCGGGAAGCAGATGATGCTGCAGTGGGCATGCTGACTACCCAGATCAAATCATCTGGCATGGCCAAGAGAGGACAGCCAATCTAGGTCCCTTTTCTTCACCAGGATCTCCATTAGTTTGAATCTGCCATTCATCAAAGATGGTGAGTGGTAGCCAACAGGCTTCAATCTTATTGAGTTTGGATCAATAAATACATAAACAGCAAAGCAGATAGATGAGATGGTTGCTGAAACTTGGTTGCCAAAGGAAATCCATTTTAAAAGTGCCTATTTTGTGTACTAAAAGGTTTCCCTGTGGATTAGGAGGGAGATGTTATTTCAATCCTTAGAGGTAGTAGCAGCAATGATATTGCTGTAGACATGATGGTCTAAATAAACAAGATGCAGGTTTTTTTGGAAGAGTCCATATCTTTAGATCTAAGGTTTGTGTACCCAGTTTATCCACTTTCTCAGTTATATTGCCTGGTCTAGTAAAAGGTACTCCCTTTTTTTTTTTTTCAAACTTTGCCTCTCTTAAGGATTTGGAAGACTCTTAGACACTGAAGTAGTGGGCCTCAGAGTAAGTACACAGATGAGATAGTTAATCAGTCACTCACAGATTGTTTCTGAGATAGGAGAGCTTTCATACGCTCTCTTGGAGAGTTCTCAGGTTTGTGATGACTGAAAATGGGGGGATGGTTTCAATACCGCATTTACAACTACAGGAATGTAGAGTCCACCTTTAACTTGAAAATATTTGCATAAAGCATTCAGGTATTATAAAGGAAACTGATTACTTTATGCCAGCTGGATTACAGCAAGCCAATATTGACTTCAGGTTTTGGTTGTCAGCAAGATTTATTTTACTCAAAGTAAATATTGACTGTGGCACCACCAAGGCCAGTATTTACTTTGGAGGAATATCAATCTTGTGGCTCAAAACTGGAAGTCGATATCATCATTGTTACACTTTCTCATAAGTAGTAGGGAGGAGGGGCTTTGGCTGATGGGAACCATATATACATATATACATAATTCAAGATGCAGTGAAGAAAAGAAAATAGGGAAGGACGGTTATTACCCTGGACCAGTAAAAGACAGAAGCTGCTGGAAGGAACCACACAGTCAGAATATTATAACTCCCAGGGACATCCTTCCTGCAGACACTGGTTGTTGACCCCTTGAAAAGTAAACAGCAAGAAATGTAAGTGGTAGCTGCTGTCGGGAATAGTATAACATATGGAACAAGAATTTCTGTTCCCAGCCTCCTTTGAACTGTCAGTTGATTTTGTCTTAATACTCTGTAAGCCCTACAAAATACAACACGCCTGCTCTGTCATGGGATAAGTTTAGAAAGCCATTGAAATTGTGCTTATTGGAGCCTTTATCACTTGTGTCTCTGTAAAGAAACACAGCATCTAAACTTAAACCAAGAGGAAGACAAGGAGTCTGTTTGGATTTGAGGCCACTAACACGGAAAATGCTCTGTGTTGCTTTTCACTCTGTTGGTGAAACTGTGGAGGAGGGCACTCAATCCATAACTGTTATGTTATCCGGGAAATCTCTTGGCACATGCACACACACCGTGTTCCTTGATACAATGGTGCTTTCCTAGTTTAAGTGCTAAAAGAATATAAAAATAGCCATTTTCCTGCTAATGTCAGAGATAGTCCTATTAATTACAGAGACAGACAAGCAGTCATCAGGATTCCATGGAGCTGGGAGAGGAGGAGTGCTCTCCAGCACAGAGCCTAGGTGTAACAGTGTGCAGGAAGTACTAACAGGTAACTCCTGCTGTGAAGAACCAGGACAAGTCTACCACGGACTGTGGCTGGTTTCCCAGAGGCCTCGCTCACATTGCTGCTGGTAGAGGACAAGTTTGATGCAGGCCAGCTAAAACACACTTTCTAGCTGAGAAGCCCAAGGACTGACTCCTAGCCAGGCATAGTTTGCAGCTGCTGGAGTTGAGACCTTCCTGACCTAGAGCTCAGCACCCTCCATATGTTGATAGAGACAGAATTGGGTCCGTAGAAATCCAGCCTTGACACAGACACCTCTGCCAAGTGGTGCCAAAGACTGCCTGTCAAGAGTATGTACCAGCAAAGGAAAGCTGCATGGCACTGAACTGCTTCTCACTTGCCAGCTGCACTGGGAGGCACGAGCGGCAGGGGGGTCACTTCCCAAGCTAAAAAACGTGACAGGAGTCAGGTCTCTGCAGCAGGCCATTCGCTCTCTCAGGAAAATCCTCAGCTGGTGGCTAACAGCTGGATTTGCCATCATACGAACACACAACTATAATGTTTGCCTTTCAAAAGATCTACTGACTTAACAGCTGCTGTGGCAATTGCTGCGAAGATCTGAGCTGAGCTTGTTAGAAACACCAGCCTCCTTGCTTCATGTGTTAGCTGTATTTGCAGGTTGTAGCCCTCCAAAGCGCAGACATCAGAGCTGGGAACACTCATACTGGCTTTCCTGTGCCTGTCCACTCCCTCTGCTTAGCTGTGCTTGTGGCAATGCCCAGCATCCAGCGTTGGTGGGTTCCTATCTAGAAGCTTTGCAGGGGCCAGTCCTGTGCATGAGCAATGAGAGCTCTCCAGAGAGCTTTCAGGACACTCAGCATAGAGGAGTTGCCCAAGTCATCCAATAGCAATGGTAGCTTAGGTCACTTGCAGTAAGTGGCTCTCTATATACTTGAGATCGATAAATGTCAGCCTGCTGTGAGATTATTTAATGACATTAAGTGAGTGGATGTTAGCAAGATGACGTTGGGGTAATGTGATCATCTATTGCCTTTGGCCAGGCAGCAAATTACTATTTTATTAATTTTTCTTCTTCCCGTATTTTTATGCCTTGGTTTAGAAGATTGAAGAAATTTTGGCTATGGAATTTTACATTTTTGAAGTAAATAGATGTGAATTTTATCCCTCAATTCACATGAAAATAATTCAGTCCTGACTCATGGAAATGCCAAGAGAAACACAATGGGCTTGGAATAAGATACTTCCCCTGCATGACTGCCTCAGAATATTGTAGGAGGGAAGTCTAGAAAGTAACGAACAGCAGTCATTTCATATGGCATCCACAAGACGTAGGGTTGTTCAGTTGCCACACGGAGGCATGTGGTCCCCAAGATGAAAAACTGTCACACATTAAAAGTTCATCTGAAAGCAGCTCATCTTGTGGAAGCATGTGCTCTCATAGTGGTAAGAGGCTGAGTTTCGGCTCAGATAGTTGCTTGTGTGTGTGTGTTCGTCTTGATTTGCTGTAACTTTTATGCATCTCACTGTTTTTTTCATGTGAGCTTCTTCCTTTCATATTAAGCGCTCTTTCCAAGGGTGGGACACATCCAACCCCTTCCTGCATGTCAGGCCTTCAGCTTCAGTCATAAAATAAACGTGGGTTCTCCCAGTGGGCTGATGTGAGCGGCAACCAGGCTGTAATTGGGTCCCTCAGGAAGGTTTAACATGAAGAGGAGATGAGGTCTGTGGCTTGGTCCAAGGCAAAAAGCCGAGGGAGGAAGTGAAGGGGGACCCAGGAGGTCCTCTCCTTCACTCTCACCTCCCCTGTCAAGAAAGGCATAATGATGCATTTTGGAAGAGTTATTTATTTCTGTTCCTGCTATTCAAAATAATTTCGTTCCCTGCATTTGTGTAGTTTCTTTGGCTTCTTTGACTTTAGTGAAATCCCTCCCCTTGCTAAGATTCATAATATTTTTTATAAGTGGCTGTGCAAGAGGTCTGGAACGCCGTCGGCCTCTTTGGAAAATAATTACTGTTTGTGTGGTCTAATAAATGGTCCCAGAGGGTTCAACATGAAATAGCCAGGGTCTGCAGGAAAGAAAACTATGTGGAAACTCGTGCAGCCTCACTAATCTGCAAGGAACAAAACAAAGTTGTACCCTGGGGTAAGAACCAGTAGCTACTCACTTAATTGCTACCATGTCAGCATGTGAAACTACTACCTCTGCACAAGCTAATGTGAACCTGATGTGGTCAGATTTCTGATTAAGACCAGCTAAATATCACTTCAAACGAGCAGATAATCCCTGCGACAGATCTGCAGTGCAGCCAGGGCTGTTTGTTATCCGAGCCTGGTGAGGCGGCCAGCGAGGAGGACATGGACAGCCCAGAGCGGTCACCTTTAATGTGCAATGGGTATAAATAGTAGCCACTGCCTCTGAATCCATGTCCCTCCCTCACCCACCTCATCCTTCCCATGGAGAGGAAATTCAGCCAGAGGGTGATGAGACCAGAAGGTGAAGCCCCTTTGATTAGACTGCAAATGACCCTCTGCATTTCAGTCCCGTTTCCTTCCTTCCCCTAAGGTGTGCTTCAATGAGGGCACTTGGTCTCCCAAGTCAGTAATCTCCACCATGACCACATGAGGAGGAAATGCAAATGCAGGGGAGGAGGCCACATGCTGATCTGCTGCCCCAGATCTGGGCACAGAAAGTCATAACTCAAAATCCTGCTTTGTCCCCACTGCACAAACGCCAGGCAGCCTGCCTAGAGGCAGTGATGCCATGGCTGTCTTGATGCCCATGTCTCCTGCATCATGGGACAACATTCCCATGGCGGCCCTTCTGCAGGTCTCTGCCCCAGACCAGGCTATGTGATGGCCTCACACTCTTTGGTTTGGATTGTGAGAGCAGCTCATGAGCTGCTCCAAGAGCTAAGTCCCGATCCCAGTACTCTGGCTGCAGTCCTGGAGCTTTGCTCGCAGTGTGTGCCCAGACGTGCCTACGCTGTCTGGCCCTGCAGCACCTGGCCAGGCACACAGGAAGGCTGTGGTAAAGCCAGCAACAAAGCCATTGCCAGAAAGACCTCCTGGCAGTCCTGCACCTGCCTTCATCACTAGATTGCACTTCCATTGTTTCACCTGTTAGACAAGATTTGTTCTTTTTTGGTATTTTCAGTGGGACTCTCTCCAGGTTCCAGTGGACCTTGGACATGGTAAACAAACAAGGCTGCTGTTTGTTTCTTTTACGTGTACGTGAACACTTCCAGGTACAAATTCCTGTAGTCTTTTCTTTGAAAGGATTCAAAATTCAGAAGTGTGGAAAGTTTTCTTAAAATTTTTTCAATGTAAATCTTTCCTCTTTTAATTGAATCTACAGGAAAATGAACATGACAGGGATGCAGTATCTGGCATGTTACTCACTGCAGTCACTGAAGGAGAGCTCCCATGGATGCTTGGTGGTGCAGCCAGCACCTTTTGGCACATGGCAGAGGTGTCCTCATCCATCACCAGCAGAGATGCTATGGAGATGTTGGGCAGGTTTCCCAAGGACAGGCAGTGCCAAGGCACAGCCCAAGTGTGCGTTCTGCATACACCGTTATGTTTTAAAGAGAACTATTATTGTTTTGTCCAAAAATACTGAGACATTTCATTATTGACTTTCATACAAGGAAACAGTTTTTGAAGGAAGTTCAACCAGGCAGGTTGTTAGGAGGAAAGGGGCAATGAAAGAGGAGAGAGCATCTGTCTGAGACTGAGCAGAGGAGCTTTAAATAGGTTAGGGCAACAGTACCCAGCTTCTTTTTCAGGTCCCTCAGGGTCCTGACTCTGCATCCAAATCATGACCCCTTGTTTGGGTGGCATGTGCAGACAGGAGAAGAGGGACATTTATCTTCTGTGGCCAGATATCACCCTAAACAACTTGTAGGCAAATAGGTGTTGAGGACCACAGGCCGTTGTGCTGCTGCCAGCAGCAGAAGAGCTGGCCCACACCTGCAGCTACTCTGTAAATGGTCTTTGGGGGTCAAGGGGGGTTAAATAGCTTATGGAATGTGCGTTTGCAGATGTCATAGAATCACAGAATCATGGAATCACAGAATGGTTTGGGTAGGAAGAGACCTTAAAGAACATTTAGTTCCATCCTCACTGCCATGGACAGGGACATTTTCACTAAACCAGGTTTCTCCAATCTCCATCCAATCTGACATTGAACACTGCCAGGGATGGGGCATCCACAGCTTCTCTGGACGACCTGTTTCAGTGCTTCACCACCCTTGATAAGCTGTTTCATTGGTAACCTCCTCCCCACCACACACTTCCCTCCATCAGCAGCCCACCAGCTCTAACAGGCACACCATCCCATTTCTACCCATCCAGGAAACAACATCCCGCTCTGAAACCTCATAATGCACACTCACTAGTCTCACTCACCCAGCGAGCTGGTGCCAATAACAGAGTTGACATCAAAGGGCAGAATCCCCTGATTTGCACTGCCTGGCCATAAATGAACTGAACTCTACCCCCAGCAGCCCATCTCTATGACCTCTGAGGTGCTATATTTACCAGGGCACTCTGTGTGCTAAGTCAATGTGGAAATCGGGTTAGTCATACTTTCCTGGAAGTGTGATCTTGCCCTGCTTGGCCGCAACCTGTGAGCTTCCCCAGCGCCACAAGCACTTTGAAAACTGAATGCTTTTCCAGTGGAAAGCCTTCCTGCTCTATTGTGAAGCAGGACTGAAATTATTTGCATTGGGAACCAGCAGGAATTCAGGTTGAAAAAAAAAAAGAAAAGAAAGGGATGTGCTGAGGTGGCCATATCAATGTGTTTCACATGGAGGTTTGCTTTCAGCTCAGAAAGGGATCAGTGGTTATGTGAGATAGGAGAGTCCTGCAGAGAAGTCACAGTTGTGGATTGTTCTCTAGCTGAACTGCTGCATCTCTCATGAAAACTGGAGCAGCCCCAACACAAAATGCAATTGTCGATCCTTAACATGTCGTGAGAATGAAAAGAAAAATTATATTGCAAGCAGGCAGTAAACAAGGAGAAAATTTACCTGTTCCAGGTAAATGAAGAGCCAGGATCTCATCCAGACACAATAAATTCAACTTATCTGAAGGACATCATCCTATTTCTTGATGTTCCAATTGGGTGAATCTTCTCTGAAGCTGAAAGGGTTGGAGGACTCCTGATACTAAGCAGACTCCAAACTGAATACGCACAAATGTTGGCAAGTTCATAATCTAGGAAAAGTTCACAACAATTTATTTAACAGCAATTTTAATTATGTTTTAGAGTAAATTAATTAAAACATCAAAATTAAATTGTGTTTCAGTCACTTTGACACAGCATACACATTTCAAACTTTAAATAAACTGAAGCACTTCTCTCTCCAAAATCCCATTTGGGAAAGAGTTCTGCTTTGAGGAACTGTTGTTTGCTGTTACACAAAGACTCCACAGAAAGCTTCTGATGGCCAGAGTTTCTGGATTTACACTGATTCCATCCTGATAGCACTGGAATTTCAAAGGTGAGATATTTGTGCTGTAAGCCTTGATCATCCTCTGCAGATCTGCAAATGGACCCTGTGTTGCCTCCTGCCCTGCCATGCTGCATCAGCACCTTCTCACCCAAAGGCCAAGACCTGTCAGGATGTCTGAGGCTCAAACGCATCTGTAGCTCTGATTTCCCACCTTGTTCAATGGTTACCTCTCATAAAGGCCATGAAAAAGGCTCATAAAGCCATGAAGAGTTTTCAGACTGTAAAACTTGCACAGTGCCTCTATTTTTCCATAGTCTTTGCTGTTTTGTACATTTTGGACAACAAAATGTCTTCTGTAATAACGTGCTGCCAACTAGCAGATTCTTCTAAAGAATTAATTTCTCTGTTTTTCAGGACAACAATCTGTTCAGCAGCATCTGCAGGGAGGTGGAAGCAATCCCTCTCTGCCCTGCAGTGCCTTCACAGGAGTGCACTGACCACCAGTGTAGGGTGACCCCTGGGTGACAGTAGCGGGAACAGAATCGATGAGTTGTTCAGCAAGTGAGCTGAGACAAACCCCAAATCAGTCAACAAGCTGGAGAAGCACCTCCTCTCCTTCCAATCAAGGCTTTTGAGTAACTGAACAAGATTTTCTAGTCCCGCAGGGCCATCTTGAAGGAGTAGTGTCTTCACTCCTGGGATTCCAAGGCTGAGGTGGGAGACTGCAACAAGAAATTATGTCTGTGTGCAAGAAGAAACATCTTCACACAGTTCGCACTAGCTGGAGGAGGCCTGGCTGTGCGCCAAAGAGCGGGGCACCCGCTCCCCCGTGCTCTCCCACAGGTTGTGTCAGCTTCACCAGAAAGTTGGGTTGACCTCCTCCAGCAAGGTTAGGCCTGAAAAAATGACAAGATCAAGCAGCAATATGGTCGGTGAGAGCACAGCTGTGCCCATGGCAGCTACTGCAGATCAAAGGTAGAGAAGAGGGGGACAATCTCCCCCACATCTTTCTGAGCCTCATAAGTGTAACAGAGTATGAATAACAAAATTACATGAATCTGAGGTCTGCTGTCTTCCAACAACTTCTAGAACAATCCTTTTACAAAAGTCACTCTTTACAAAAGTCAACAAACTACAAACAACCATGACATTGAGTGTGTCCCCCCCCATAGATACTGTAGCAGACAGCACTGTAAGGAACTCTGGATAGGTAGTAAGAAAGGGGATGAGGATCCCCCTCATCCTGTGGGGATGAGGCTTGCAAGCAGTCAGGGCTCAAAGATCCCCTTACACTGAGTAACACAGACATCTCTTACAGAAGGAGACATAGACATCTGTCCATCTTCATGTGTCTTTCCCTGACCTTGGCTGGCCTGTGAGCAAGGGGACTGAAAAGAGATGCACTGGAGAGGACATTTTCCTCGCAGAGTCAGCCAGGCTCTGTCTTGAGATTTAATTTCCTGTGAACCAAAGCAGTGTCAGAGCCTGTCGGGTGGCAGGTTGTCTGTGAACTGGGAGTAGCAAACCCCTGTTGTAAAGCTCGGGGCTTACTCTACCTGAACTATGTCTATACTCTTAAATAAACAGACCAGGGCTCATGAGGCCAAGTGCCACAACACAGCTTACATACACATAGCTGAACTTTCTTTCCCCCCAAAAGAGTGGCCTTACCCCTTCTGCATTTTGGAGACTGGACTAAAACCATGCTGAAGAGCAGCTAGACAACCTGGTTAATAACGAAAGACTGGCCAAGCCCAGCCAGCTAACCTGAAATCCTGGTGCCAAAGGAAATCCTGCTGTGGATCAGGTTCCCAAGGCTAGTCTGGCTGCAGCTGATACAGCTGAAGCAGTTGCCATTCCAAGCATTCATCATCTCTCCATCCCACACACCTCAGCAATTCTGCCACCATAGCTGAGGGAATTACTTATCCAGGCCAGGCCAGCCAACTTGACTGAGTTTGAATGGTTTTGGTAGCAGGTTCTTCGAGGACCTGGATCAGTCAGAGAGATGGAAATTAAGGACTGATTTTTCTATCAGTTGTGGTGTCTGTAGAAGGTGAAATGACGTGAAGCCAGGGAAGTTTTCCACCGGCTGTGGCACAGGCAGAGGACGTGTGGCCTTTGCATATCCTTCATACTGAGCACAAGTCACTCACTGCTTGTTTCAGTCTGCAGCTCACTGTGACAAAATGTGACAGTGCCAAGAGTCTGTCTTTACTGGGAAAATTTTACTAGGGGAGAGGGTAGGCCTCTGGTCCAGTCTATAAATGCCTGGGAAAAGCAGGAGAAAAATGTCTCTGGTTGTTATATTGCAGGGGCACTCCTTACACTCACAGCGTACCTGTACATCTTTCCCAGTTCTGGACAACTTCATGGACTTGGCCAAAACCTCTCCCTGCTTGCTGCCAGTTGCTCTGGTTTTCAGCCAAGATGCACAGATCAGCCTCACAGTAAGTCTCTGAGATTTCAAGTGCAGTAAAATGTAGGTCAGATCCTGCCCTGTAGCTGGGGGCAAGCTGCCCTCTGGATCTGTGGCGTCTGTGGAGCCCCAGCTCCTATGTCAGGCATTGTCTCGCCCTTTGGCTTGAGTTTTATTTGTGAGAATTAGCCTGGAGGCTGAGAAATTACAAATGGACCGGCCAAAGTTTGCGAGCAGAGCTGGGCAGAGAGGGGATTATGCAAAGCGGGAGACATTGGAAAATCAAATAAAAATACTGTCCTGAAAAGTTGGTTGCATAATAAAAATAGCAATTAAATAATTATTTTTGAAATCTGGTCTGTGGATAGGAGCCTTTATGGTCATTTTTTGAACCCTGCTCACCCAGCCCTCGGGGAGACGTGCAAACACAGGCGATTAAGGTGCGGCGGGGAGAGGTGGAAGGAGGATCTTCTTGCCCCAGCAGAGCAAAGTCACCGCAGAGGGTTCCTCTTGCGGGCGATGGAAGGGTGGCTGGCTGGTGAGAAGGGGCAGGGGGCAGGAGGGGCGGCTGGTGAGGAGGGGCGGGGGGCAGAGGGGTGTCTGCCGATGCCGAGGTGTGATGGCCCCACAGAAGACCTCGCATTGTGCGCGGCAGGGCGAGCCGGCGCTTTGGTGCCAGCCAAGAAAACAAATGCCTTCCCGCTGTCTCCTGGAAATGCTTCCACCGCTCCCGCTGAGCGCGTTCATTTCAAAGCCCACTGACTTTTTGCCCTTTCTAATAGACCTTAAAATGTTTCAGTTTTCCAGGCTCCCCCCGCCCCGGCCCTCGGCTCGGAGGCACTAATGCCGCAGGTTCGTGGGATGCCAGGGGAGTGTACGGCCAATCAAAAGGATTAGGGGGCGGTTGGTATCTGAGTGGTCTTAAGATTCTTCCCCACAGTGGCAGTGAAACGCTATAAACCCGCAAATCTTCAAAAGTATCGGTTAAAGCCAGCAAAATCCCCTCTGGAGCCTGGCCGCTCCAGCTGCGGGGCTGCCATCCCGCCTTTCCCATCCCGGCCTCTCCCCTTTTTCCTGGAGCTCCTTGGCTCCCCGCTGCCGCCGGGTGCGGGGAGCGGCGGGGCGGGCGCGGCTCCCCGCCGGCGCTGCCCCGGGCCCGGCCCGCAGCTGCCCGCCCTGCCCGGCCGCCCTCCCGCCGCCGGCCGTGTGTGTGTTTAGGAGGTGCCGTTTCCCACAGCTCTGATCTAATGCAGCTGTAATTCAATCTCCGTGTGACCGGCACTCCGCCGGCGCTCTCCCACCCGCCGGCAGGCTCCTCTCTCCCAGGCTGTGCGTGTGTGTTACACATTTACACTGTCAATCTGACGGGCTCCCCTCAAACAACCCCTCTGTATAGATTTACAATGTCAATCAGGCGGGCTGCGGGGGCTGTCGGCGGCAACCGCTCCCCCCCGCCGCCTCCGCTGCCCCCGCAGCACAGTCACCCTATACCTGCCACTCAGCCCCGGCAAAAGGACTTTTGTTTAATGGCATTTGTGTGCGGCCACAAAGAGCAAAGGCAGCTGAGGCAGATAAGGCTGAGAACCTGAAACAGATGTAAAAGAGATCAGATCGAGTTTTCTGCGGATCCTCAGCTCCTGTAGAGATTTATGACCCCTTTTAACCCCATTTTAAATAGGTTAAACCGGGCTTGTTTTATACGGATGAAATGAGACCGGTGCTTGTATAGAAATTTACCCGGAGGAATGGATCAGCCCCCCAGTTTTGCTCCATTCCTTATCACTAAGCCAACCCCTTTGGCCACTGAGTTGATCATCGTTTGAAAACTTTTCTGTGATCTCATTATAACTCACAACCTCAGAAAGATCACAAAGCTGCCAGTTGACCTTTAGCCCCTGAAGAGTCCTAATTTTGGGTTGGCAACTTACAGCTCAACAAGCGAGGCAAGGCAGGCAGACAATAGTGGCGGCTGAGGACGGGGAGCACGGCACAACAATAAGCTGTCCTTGGAAGTGCTGGGCTGCGATTGTCATCCCAGACACAATCATGGGAGACTCGGTTGGGATCGCTTTCTTTTGGCAGACAGCTTTGAACTCTGCTCTTCCCTTCCTGTTTCTCTGTTAATTATAAGTTTCTGCTTCTTCCCAATGACAGATGAATCCGCCAGGGGTGAGAAAAACCAAAGGGACAAATTCTGCTCAGCTGGGGCTGCTGAGCCTCCCCCAGCTCACGCTAGCTTACCCCAGATTTACACTACAGGGCCTGAACTGAGAGAAGAATACAGCTTAGTAGGTCGACCAGTGGTTTGTACAAAATGCAAAAACCAGCCTTCCTTGGAGCAGGTTTGGCAAAGCACTGTGATACTCACTACAGATAACAGCTAAGCTTTAAAGCTCACTTGCTGCTGCAGAACTGCCCTCTTCCTCTTCTCACAGGCACCAACAGCACCAATTTCTAGAAGAACCTGGGAGTAATTTCTTGAGGGCTCCTGCAATGCCCAGCGGAAGTGGTGGCGGCTCTACAGCCCCTTTACAACTCCAGTACCATTGCCTTTACCTGTGAGGTGACTTCATGATTTTTTTTCAAACAAGAGTGTCACTGATACCAGGAGGGTTTTTTCCAAAAAGTGCCTTTCCCACTGTTCTCCTAAAATGGAGACTCACAACAAAGCAACCCTAGAAACACTGCCATAAGAAGAACCATGCCAATTATTTCCATTTCATGGGTATTACTGACTCATCACAATTTTCTATCGCGCTAAGCTTTTGAAGCCGGCTGTAAGTGGTGGAGCATATTTCATTTTTGTCATGCAGGGGTTCTTCTGAAATCCTGCATTTTCTCTGGTTGGGGATGGAGGTAAAAGGGGGAAGTTCCCTAAGAGAGACACAAAGAGTGTTCCAACTTGTGGCCGTGCCTCCACTCTCCCACGCTTGCACCTGTGTCCCCAAGCCTCTAACAACAGCATCAGAACTAAAAAAAGCTTTGCTGTGCTCAAAGGAAAATAAGAAATGTGACCATCCAGCCTGGGAGGGAAAGAGAGAAAACTTCTAACTAGAGGTCATGTCTCAAATCAGTATTCATCAGGCACATGCTTACAGAAAAGGGCTCCTGACAAGAAGAAAAAAAAACACAGATAAAAAACAGACATGTCATAAAATAGAAAGGAGGCCTCTAAATTTTCCCACTTTTGGGGTGGGCATTTTCTGCTGAACTCCTACCCAGCCCCTAACTCACACCCATGCAAACGACCACAGATGTCAGGCTTTTTTCCCCACAATTTACACATACGTGAGAAAATTCAGCTTGCACCGAGGGGGCAGAAAATCAAGTGTTTGCCACAGCTGCTGGTGCTGAGGGTTCATGTCCATCAGCAGACACCCGGGGCTGGGGAGAGGATGCTCCACACGTGGGCAGCTGCTCCCGGAGAGGCAGCGTACTCGCCTCAAAGCCCTGTGTCTGTCTGGCAGATGCTGCAGTGCTGGGGCTCAGACCAAATCCCGGCCTCTCCTGTCCCACTGTTGCTGGAGGAGTTGCAGTTCCTCTGCGTTTGGGCAGAAAACATCTCAGGGCCAAGGGCAAGAGGGTACAAGGTGATCTTCTTGCTTCTTCAGCGAGAGGCCAGGTAGAGTTTAGCCCAACTTTCTACCCTCGCCATCTCTGCCTCAGCGTGCAAATTAACTCCATCACCCTAAATCCACAAACTGAGCAGAGAGAGTTGGTTTTATTTAAAGGTAACATAAAAAGACTATAAAAAGGTTAAAAGCCCCATATAATTATCTTATTTTATTTTATTTTCACAACCATGGTATTAATTAAAAAAACTGCCCAGCCTGAGAATTCGATTCCTTCTACCTGATATGGGGACGCAAAGGAATCTCTCTTGAGAAAGGTCTCCAGAGTCCTTAATCACCATTTAGGGGCCCTGCTCTTTGAAGGGCCATAGAGGAACAAAGTGGTTTGGGGATTAGCGAATGGCTTTTATTTCTTCCCTAATGATGAGCAAAGTGCAACGAATGCCTAGGGCAGATGATAAATTGAGGCAGAAAATGTTGCACGAGTGCCTTTTGCTAAGCTAGAGGATCAGTGTCAACAATATAAAAAAAATGCCTCTGTTTGCTCATAAGAAATAATGTTTGAATCGTTAAACAGTCGAGACGGTATTGGCCACATTTAACCGCCTTGTACCTGCAGCCCCTTTGCAAACAATCCCTTTGAAGTGACTTCAAAGGGTCTGTGCACATAAGGAGAGGCTGCAGTATCAGTCAGTCCATTGGGTACTCATGGGACTGCGGAGCAGCACACAACAGAGCAGAGCTGACACTGCCCAACAACCTCATTCAGGGTTGGGAGTGAAAAGGAAGGCCATCCAAGAGCCCCTGAGAATGTTGTACTCCAAAGAACAGAAAGAAAAAAATACAGCATGTTCCCTTTGACACTGTCCCACAAGCCACTTTGAGCTGGGGTTTCCTTCAGTCATGGGAAAAAAAAAAAACAAACAACAACAACTTAATTCTAGGGGAAAAAAAAATAAATAGAGTCGTGATGTTCTGTAGCATGTTTCTGTGGTCAGGGTGAGGAATCCAGGATGGAGCCAATGTCCCCAGAAGTCACTGGGGACACTCCCTGGTTTTAGAGAGTGCCAAGCCAGGCTTGAGTCAAAGTTAGCAGGCAGCACAAGTCAGAAAGCTCTGCTGGCAAAGGCGGTACAGAAGCTATCTTAACAGAAAACAACCAAATCTGCAAAACAGACTTCAACTTTTTCCTTTTGTAAGGCTGAGATACAGCTCTATCTCAGAGTGCAGACAGGAATTAACTGACCCAATGATACCTATGGCAGGATTTGTGGAAGCACCTTTTCTCCTTTTCTTCTTTTTACAGACAATTTTCCCTTCTTTGCACGAACATCACATGAGGCATAGAACTCGGGCTGTCCTTGCTGTCCAGATAGACAAAGACAGCATCACGATGTTACAACTCCTTGTTTCTTAACCTGGAGGAATTATACAAATTCCTTGGGTACATCTGGAGCTCAGATCACCCGCTTTGGAAACCAGTGAGATACTGACAGCAGGGTAATTTTGTGGGTTCATTTTACCTCTCTGTTCATTAAAGAGGAAGCCTGTGAGGATCAGATGTTCAAAAGTGCCATGTTTTTATGTCTGGGGTTATGTGTTTCAGTGATATATTAAGTCCTTCTCCTACTTATTATGGCCATTATAAGGTTCAAAAGCACTTTCTGAGGAAAATATAAGTACATACTACATGATTTTATTCTGCAAGATAATCTTAGTAAGTGACCCTCACCAGAGATGTGTAAATGTTCTTCCTTTTTTAAAAGTCTAAAATCAGTTTTTATGTTTAGAGGATTTCATAAGGAACTTGGGGATGATGAGGAATCAGGCAAGAACCTCAGGATTTCTGAGATAATTAGTATTTTTAAATGATGAAACAGCATGAATAAGAGTGTTACGTGTTTATCTCCATGGAGAAAAATAAATTACCTGCTACTACAGAAAAACAGATTGGCTAGCAACTTATATATTTGCAAGGAATGAAAATAGTAGTGCTAGGGCAAGTGCTACCCAATTAGCAATTGGCAGAGAATGAAAATATGTTGTACTGGAGACTAGCAACACGCTTTACTGTACGTTACCTGCATATATGAAATCAATGCTGAGCTAGCATTATTGTCTTCATTAAAATACCTATAATGTGCAGCTGACATAAATGGATAAGGTGGGAAAATTGTAAAACTGTAAATATCAGGAGCTGGAGAGCTTGTGCTTGCCTCTCTTACATGAAACTAAACAAATGGGAGCAGTAGCTCATTGTTAAGACTGGAATCGGAAGCAAATACTTTGAGTAAGCCAAGGAAGCATAGAGACTAGGAAAATATTGTGGTCAAGCAAGTAATGTAAGGATGGATACTATATGGACTTTCTGAGGAGAGAAATCCAGGAGATGGTTTTTACATTCACCACGAATGTGACACTGCCAGCCTTCACATCAGTGTGAAGGAGAAGTGGGAATCAGTGGTTCAAAAGGGCTTCTAGGAAAAAACCACAAATGGGTTCAAAAAATTGTTCAGGCAAACTGCTGTGGCTGGAGGCAGAGGAGGGAGGGAGTGAGAAGGAAGGGTTCAAGGTGAAAAGCAGTGCCACAGCTTACGGTGCCCTTAGGCCATCGGCAGGCCAGGCATGGAGGCTTGATCCCCAGGGACCAGTGCCACCATGGTCACCTCGCAGGCCAAAACCAGTGTGTTGCCCTTAATCAGGAGCAAACTGGAGGACATCTGCCTCTGCTTCAGAGCTTAAGACTCATGGTAAGCTAGAGACAGCTTCGGCTGTCTTAGGGAAAGAGATCCTTCTGCAAGGTAAGGGTTAATCCTGGAAACATGTCTGTGATCCGGGTAACTGCAAACATGTTGTGAACAGAAAGAAAAGCTAAACACATAAAGAAATCCATAAAGCAAGTGAAATCAGTTGTAGGAAGTGGAGACGGGTGAGGGCAGTAGGTTCAGTGTGGCTAAGTAAAGATGCAAGCGATTAGGATGAGCAATAAGCAGAAGGCCTTCCAACTATAAACAAGCTGGGGGAACAGGACTCTGGGAAAGCTATACAAATAAGCAGCAGTGACTTAAAAAAGATATTTAGAGGAGGAAAAACAAATCTTGAATGGAGTCCTTCAGAGAGTGCTTGACAGCCGCACCGTCATGTGGCATCAGTGTTCAGAGAAGGGCGCGCTGTCCCCAGCACGCCCCCCCTGCCAACACTGTCTGATGAGCAAGGACATACACTGCCATCCCTAGAGAGCAGACTGAGGTTTGGATCTCATCTGTGAAGGTGCTGGAGGTTGTGGGAGCTCTTAAGGTATACTTTATATTATATTAATATTTTGAAATTCTTTTACGCTGAGTTGTTAACAGACCATTCTCTAGGACATGAAGCCTTAATCTGTCAGCTACCAGTGTTTCATAGACAATTTTTCAGCCCTCCCAGTCATGACATTTTATATATTCACATTAGAAAACATGCAGAGAAAATCCTGATAATTTTAATCGTCTTATGGCCTGAATGGCTCCTGAGAGAAAAAAAAAAAAAAAAAAAGCTTTTCTATTATTTCCTTTCAGGAGAAAATTAGATACCACATGGTCATAAAGCCCTGAATTGAGAGCGACAACAAGTCCCCTTTCCCAAAGATCTTACAATGTGGAAAGGATAAAAAAATGGGTTTGTGTGTAGAGGGGATAAATGGTCTTTTCATATCCATAAATGCTTTATTTTTGCATGAGTCATCGTGGGTTTGAGTAAGTCCTTTAAAATGCCTCACATTTTGGCTCTGGGCATGGACATCCTCTGTCAGAAATCAAGTTTCTTAAAGCCACTCAAAGGATCTGTATGAGCTAGGGAAACTCAGAGCTGCTTCCACCACTGCAGACCCCGTGCCAGTCACTGACTGTGGCAGTGCTGGTGACCCTGCAGCCAACACCATGTCGGGAGCTTCAACATGTGCACCTAAACCTGCTTGGATCGCTGCAAAGTGGTGTGAGCAGGGATGCACGAGCACGTCCATGGAGGGGGAGACTAACTGGTGCCAGCAACCAGTCTTGGGGTCTCTGAGTGGGATTTTCCTTTGTGTTTTTGTCTAGAAAACATCCCTAAGGAGCATGAGGGTGGTTCCTGTCAGGGAGGTCTGTTGTGCCAGCACTTAAACAGGATCTCTTCAGGATGCTCACACTTAATTCCTACCATTCCACATTTTTGGAGTCTTTTCCAGTCCTTTTACCTAAGCCTGAAAGCTTTCAATTGTTTCCTCAGTGTTCCAGGATTGGAATCAGCTCAGGTCCCTGGGTGGAGATATCCTCTGGGCCATGGCATTGTTGCACGAGCAGCTGTTGCTGGGACACGCGGCAGAGCTGCCCAGAGCTGTGCCAACGCTGCTGTCAGGGGTCTGTGTGGGCAAATCCAGATTAGGGGCTCGGGCACAGGAAGGAAAACATGAGTGATGGGAGGCTTTGTAGCCCTCCTGGATGTCTTTTCACCAGACGAAATTATTCCTCCATCTGTCTCCCTGGGAGAGGCAGGGAGAGGAGTGGGAAGAGCCTCCTGGAGCATGGATATCTGCGACAGCTCGTGTTATAGGGTTTCTGGACCACATGTTTACCTTTTTTCACTACAAGACATGCCTGAGACATGGAGAAGGCCTCACAGAAAACCTGCTCTGAGTGGCTTTCCTCCTACAAATGGAGTTGCTCAGAATTGTTCTGGGAAGAGGGAGGGATTTTCAAGAAGAAACTTTGGAAGGCGGCACTTTGAATGATGAAGACAATTCCCTCACCCAGTGGAAGAGCTTTTCACCTCCCTTTTGGCCCATTTGGCCTCTTCCATTGCTGAATAAGAGTCACTAAAGCCTCTGAGAGTTAGCAAATGGCAAACCAGGCCTCAATGCTGAAACAAGGCTATCCCTGGGGATTTTATTGAACTACATATCGAAATAAATTATACAATCAGTACAGTAGCCCTGCATTGACTGTTTGATACAAAAATCAGCTTTGACCCATCTATGTGCCTCCCAGCACATACACAATTCTTCTAATGGGAGCTTTCCACCATGGAAATGACCTGGAGAGTCTGTCCTGTCACTCAACTTTTCTCTCTTTGCAGCCACCAGGCTATGGCTGGATTTGTGCCTGACATCTTAGTGCCAACCTGCCACATGTTCACATTCATTACTGAGCCTCTCTCCTATTCTGAATGTTACTTGTCACACAGGGAAGGTGAATCTGTTAAAAGGTGAGTCATGGAACAGTCAAGACCAAGCAGAAGAAGCCACCGAGATTCCCTTAACAAGCAATGGCCACATGATGCAGGCAACAGAAGGGAATTTTCAGCAATTATAATGAAAAATCATAGCCAAGACACCAGTCAGATTTGAATTTCTCTTTTTATCTCACTACGGCGCTCTGCAGCCAAGACACCACCTCATTGAGCTAAGTCCATTGTTACCCTGCCATTAGGCCCTGGAGGAGCTGCAGGTACCCTGAAGGACTCAGTGCAGCCAAGAGAAGCCTCTGAGACTGCATTTTTGTTCCATTCAATCCAACCAATTTGCTGCCAGGCCAACATGCATGTGACACACTTAAAACCCCTTCAACCTGCATGCCCTTAGAGGACAGTTCCTGAGTTTATGAAGATATTGGCACAGCTCAATCCTGCTGGCATTTAATTGCCAGCACCCTCTGTAGCAGGTACCAGAGTCACCATTCCCACCTGTCTGGCTAACCCCAAAACAAGCACTGGGGCTGCTCATCCCACAGGGCATCCCACCAGGAAATGTCTGACCCAAGGAAGCAAGCTTCAGTTCAAAATAGGGGCTCGTGGCCGTGATTGATAAGGAGCACTGCCCAATCTTCCTCTCCTTGAAAAGAAACTGCTCAGCCTCCAGACCTGCCAGCAGGGTCAGATAACATAAATTACTTGAGAAAAATAAGTGTCAGACAAATGATTTCAGAAATTGAATATGGCTAATGCAATTTGGAGAACAGACTTGCCAAAAATAGGAGAAGAGGAAAAGCAGTAGTGAGGCCAGAACACCATCAGGTTTAGGAATAACCCAGCATGCCTTGGGCATCTGATGGATCCTCAGCAGCACATGGCCAGACACACTTATTAATTTTGAGGAAACACATCTAAAGTAGGACCATCACTGTGCTTCTTTTTTAACTTCAGTCACCAGATGCAGATTTCCTTCCACAAGGGCTCAAGGATATCTGCCACCCTCCACAAAGCAAACAGCAGTAGATCCTATATGACCTTTCTTCTGGGAGCAACATGTACTTTCCACATCCACCTTTATGTCTGTCCCAGGCTGCATGTCAGTACAGCTGTTGGGAGAGCAAGGGAAGGAAACAGAGAGCCAGGAGACTGTGGAAGGCAGGGCAGGACCAAGAGGAACCTTCACCTTCTTTGACACTAACATCACCTCTCTCTTATCTGCCTTAGCAGCAACCCCTCATTCTTCATCCTTATAAACCTCTTTCAAGTTAGCCAAAGCTGAAGCTTGAGGTAAAAAGCAGCAGGTGGACTCTAGTTTATGTTAGACTATTGTAGTCTGTGGTGGTGGTGGTGAGGGTGGCAGTGGCCATGGTGCAGGGCTGCCTGAGCCGGGGTGCAGCGAGATCCTGCCAGAGCAGAGCTGAAGGAAATGCCAAAGCTGAAGCCAAGAAGGGTGACAGGAACAGGTGAAGCAACTGAAAAGTCTCTTGGGGTAGTTGTCTCCTCTGTTGTAGTCCAGAGGCAGCCGTGGGAGTTGTTCTGGTGTCTGCAGAGGGGAAAAGAGAAAGGCAGGAAGGTGAGAAGAGGATCAGCCACACCAACAAGCGGGAAGGAGAAAGGGGTTCTGCATGAGCCATATCACTGCTGAATTTTTCTGTACTTTCTCCCAACTCTTGGCACTGATAAGAGACATCCTTTTCCAGACCCTGCCAAGCTGGCATGCCAATCAAGCTCTTTTCCATCCACATGCTGATACGTGCAATTAAAAGTTTCAGAAAGATCTAGTTAAACTTGATGTAAACCGCAGATTCATATTTTCTACCAACCTCCCACAAAGCCTTTCAAATCTAACCTAAACTTAACATTGCCAGCTCTCCTGAGACGTTTCTTGATAATGTCTTGTGATAATGGGTGTTTTTCCTAAAGCCCCAGCTCCCAAATGGAAATCATTACACAAGAATCTCAGCTTTCATTAAAAAGTAGATTTCTATCCCTCAGGGTCACGCAAGAAAGCTCAAAGTTGTGAATCAAGCAAATCATTCTGGCTTAGAAGGCCAAACAAAAGAAGCCAAGGATAACTACTGTGCCCATAGCTCAACACAGCTCCCAGACCGGGGCAGCTGCAGCAGTCCTTGCAGGACCACGACTCCACTCTCGGGTAAACTGCCCTACGGCACCATGCACTGCAAAATAAAGGTGCATAAACTTTTCTGTAGCAGTTGTTGGGTGACTGGACACCTTCATTATGCCTTATTTTGGAGCGCACAGAGGTAAAAAGAGATTCACCAATAGACATGCACACACAGGCACACATCCATGTCACGTATCAGGCTTGCTGGTGTAGATACAGTCACACCAACATAAAACCCAGATGAATCCATCGTCCTCACAAGCATCCCACTACACAGATTGTTCAATCACAATGAGGCTACAAAAATAGCCCAAAGATTCTTAGTTTTCTGATCACACTGTTCAGAATAAACGTTACACAGCAAAAAATGGCAAGTGTTGACATTTTGCCTCCTGACTTTTCTAACTAAACTCCTCCCCAAGTACAAAAAAGGAGAAAGAAAGAAGCAACTTAATCCTCACCCTAATATGAAAATACATTCAAAAGGAGAAGAAAGAACAGAATCTGAAGCTTTTGCTTGGCATTTCTGTCACTCATATATACAGATTTCACTTAGGTGCATGCTTAAACTGCTGCATTTTAATTTTTACAGCATAAACGTCTGATTTTCCACACAGAAAGAGTTGTTCCCAGCTCTTTCTGCCAGTGAAGGACAGTGTTTCTTAGAGCAACGAGATCACTGGCGTTTCTGCCAAGGTGCAGCAAAAGACAGAGGTAGGGGCTACACTCCTGCCCTGCTCCTGTCTTCTTCCGGACTGAAGTGAGCTGCTATAGAAAAGGAGCAGGAAAAGAAATTTTGGATTGCTCAGAAAGGCAAAATGTTTTGTGACCTTTGAAACAGCACTGCAGAAATCCAGCTGTCTCATGAGCAAGCACCAGACACAGCAGCATTAGTAAGCTGTGCACTGAGGGGCTCAGCCTGATGGTTTGCTTAGAGAGGAAACTGCTTGTGTAAAGATTTTTAAAGCTCAGCTCGCATGTGCACACACCCTGCTCAGAAAAATATATTCTGAGCTTTTTCTCTTAACACTTCTCATTTTCTAGCTATGATAATTGAATGACTCAGTGAACATGGCTGGCATTAAAATTTTGGGGGAGGGAAAAGCAGAGGTAGCAAGCTCTAAATCCTCTGCCAAATCCCCTTTTCATAATTTATAGTCTGTCACCAGTTTATCACCGAGAACTGTCCCTCTTTTTCTCATTCTCCAGGCTCCTTTCCCAGTGGACAGTCCATGCCAGCTGTCTCGGCAGCAGGAACGTCCTTTTTTTCCCAAGCCTCGACCTGTGGGAAAATCTTCATTGGCCAGTAATTGATTCCACCCTGCCAGCTCCATTACTTTAGTCTACAGTCAAACTGCCAGCAAGCTGGAGACAGGCAGCCTCAGCCCTCCCCTGCTCCCGCTATTGAACCCGCTCCTGCCCAGCCTGTTGGCTACCGGGACTCTGAGCTGATGTGTCAGCCCGCCCTGCAATTAGCACTAATCTGAAAATTGGCCTTTGCTAGCAAAGCCAAGCACCTGACAGCTAATTGTTGATGTCAGATTGATGTGCATTTAATATGGAAAGGTTATTTATCAAAGAGTACGGGGTTTTTTTTCTGTTGGTCTTGGTTTGTCCCTGGATTGCCACAGGCACTTACAGCCCACAGACCAATAAAGATCTTATACTTCATTTAACTTAAGGAGCCTTCTAAATACCCTTTTCAAACTCTCGGTGTAGGGCAGTTCAGTACTCATCTATTTATAGTGTTTATAAAGAAATCACTGCTAAGCAAGCAATTATCGTTTTTAGTCTCTTTTTTTGGAATCAAAATATTGGGGGGTGAAGAAAGGTTTATAACAGAATAGCAACTGCCGGCCAGCTCTGGGATTAAAAATGAAGTTTTGACTCATCCCCAGAGTCTTGCCAGCCTTTCCTTACACCAGGCTACTTCAGTGTTTACAGTATTATTTCTGATTTCCATGACTGTGTGTGTCATAGGAAGCACATGGGGAAAAACACATGTCCTGTTGATTTTAACACAGGTTTTGCCACTCATGACAACAGAGCAGGAACTTCCCCGGCGGTTTTGTGGAGACAAAATGACATGATCCTTCAAGTCCTCGTCCTGGCACCAGATGGCAGAAGGTGAAGCCATGTGCATATGAAAACCCCTCACACTGCAGTGAAGTTGCCTGACACCCATCTATCTATCTATCTATCTATCTATCTATCTATCTATCTATCTATCTATCTATCCATCCATCCATCCATCCGGGTATTGTAAAATGGGTTCTCTTGATGATGAAAGCTGTAGCTAAATGTTTACCATGAGCGTCAGGCAATGGCTAGACTGAAAACAGGCTGCAATACAAGCATTACTATTGGGAGCATCTGCCTGATGCTGCACAGGTTGCCATCTAGCACCCATATAAATAGCCTAAAAAAGCAAATCCATCAGACATTTGAACAAAACCACATTTTTTCAGACTGGACACATATTTTAGGTCATGATAAAGCTCTGCTAAAAACCAAGAAGGTTTTGCAAACGCTTAGAGGAAATTAATATATCCTATGGAGCCTTGGAGGTCAGCAAAGATACTAGCGGTGCATGTAAAACTCTGCCATAGAACCTACAGTAAGAAAAGAAAGATGATGGTTTTAAATGAAGCAAGAGGGAAGACAGTCTCCAGCATGAAAAGCTATGAAAAGTGGTAAATCAGAGGGGACACAAACACAACAACAGTTTGATACAAATCATATTCTGACAGGGAAATGAAAAGTACCGGTGTGAGTTGTGTGAAGCAATTGCTCGTATTCATTCCACAGGTGGAGGAAAACATTGTTCATATATATCAAACACACCTCCTTTTTGAATGAAGGTAGTCAAGTAGGTTACAGTCTCCTGACCTCTAAACTATCTATCTCTAAACTGACTATCTTTAAAAATATGAAAATATATAATTTGTATTCTTCCACTAGCTTCACACCACAAAAATTTAAGTGGAAAGTACCCTAGCATGCAGGATCTAGAGAAGGACCTTCACTGCAAAGAAAAACTTTCAAAAGAAAATATTAATTAATTAATGTTTCATCATTCATTAGGAATTGCCTGAATAACAACATCTGTGCTAAGGTAATGAATGGAGCAATGTGAGCGGACAAAGTGGAGGCAACCAACTTACTGGGGCTGGGTGCTGAGGCAGGCAGAAGCTGCTCTCAGTACCCAGCATCCAGCAGAGCTGGCAAAGTCCTGCACGTCCTGGTGGTCCTCAAATAGACAAAGTTACATCAAACTTTCATCACCATCAGGGCCGCCACTTCACCAGGCCTGCTGAGACCAGAAATCAGCCCACGTGCTCTGACAAGCCCTGGGCATGGTGACCCTCTTGGGCAGAAACTCCAGGCCAGTGTGGATTTAGGAAGAGCAGCTCGTGGGCAGGGCTGCATGTCCCAGTGGCAGAGCTGTATGCAGGGCAATGGGCTGCTGGCAAAGGATGGGTGCATCCTGCACACATCCCCCATGGCACGGCCTCCTGCTGGATAAACACTGGCTCCAGACTCCCCTCCTGGTGCCCTTGCAGCCAGTATGAAAACGAAGCAAATGCTTTGTTTCAAATACATGCTTTAACCCCCTGGGTTGCTCCTTGGTCAGGCTTTAAAGACGTGTTGGGAAGTTTTGGCAGCGTTGCTTTCAACTTGGCCAGCGAGGAGATGTTGAAAGTTACACGACTGCATCCACACTGGAGTTCTGAAATGTGTTAATTAAGACATTCTGTTACCAACCCTTTCCTTCCTACGCAAGACAAAACCCACCGGGTGCTAAACGTGCCTGAAATGTTTCGTATGTTTTAAAGCTTCCCCGAATATGGATCAATTCTAACACTTTTTATAACGCCTGTATACTAGCCAAGACAAAGCTGATGACTCCAGTCTGAGTCAAGCACACGTTTAACACCCTCTGCTGAATAGGTCCTAGAGGAGGAGAGAGTTCAAGAAGTCAGGGCAGGATAGCAGCTGGGTAGATGTTTGTCTGAGCTGTTCTTAAAGACTTCCAGTAACAAAAGATGCACAAGTTCCCTGTGGCAATTTACCCTGCTCCTTCAGTTTCCTTACTGACAGAAATTATTTTATGAAGTCTAATGCAATGCTCTCCTGCTGCAATTTAAACCATCGCTTTTCTTTCCTGTCTTCCATGGACACAGAGAACACTGCTCCCCACAGCTGACGTGTACTTACTTGAAGCCCTCCATATTTTCATTAGTCCAAACAATGCTGATTTGTCAGCGTTTCCTCAGAAATGTATCCCAGGTCCCTGAGCACTGTTTTCCTCTGCATTCTCAACAACTGACCTTTTTGCAGTGCTGAAACTGAAACTGGAACTGTTGCCCCAGTGGAGGCCACACAAGTGTGAGCAGAGGGGAAGGATGAGGTTGTAGGTCCTACCAAGCCATTCTCCTATTACATGTCCCAGTGGGACACTTGCCTTCCCCGCCACAACATGCCAAAGCTGAACTGTTCCCCTCTGCAATGCAATGTTGCAGAACTACTGCCTCCCACTTCATCACCTCACAAGTCAGGAGAGCCACTGGGACCAGGTGCTTCCCCACCACCCCTTTGTGCACTGAAGGTTTGGGCAGAATTCCTTCAAATTTTGCTGTTCCCAAGGGGTAGGCTCTTCTCACCAATCCTTCCTCAATCCAGAAATCTCCTGCTCCCTGCTCTCCCATTGCTTGGTTGGCAAACTTGGGCACCTCTGGGGTAACTGCAGGTGAGTTTCTTTCTAATTCCTCCATGACGAATCCCAAAGGATGGCTCTGGTGAGAAACTGTCCACGTATCATTCTTGTCTGCAATTTCCATAACATAAACATTATTTGGGCACCCATCAGCACACATTCTTGTATGGAGTACAAGAGCTGCTAGTTGAGCAAGAGTTCCAGCAATAAAAAAGGGGGGAAATTTTCATTATATTGTTTTTTCTTACTTAAGTATCAATATCACTAGATAATACATATCCCTGTAATCTCGAAAAAGGATTTACTTCTTAGGATGTAAAAACTTCTTTCTATCAGATTGGAACACATCTGTCTTGATCAGCTTGTATCTTGAGATACTTAAAAAAGAAGGAAAAAACTGCAATTTTAGCAATAGCTAAAATAAGGAAAAGATCTCAGCCTGTCCAACCAAAACAATGACCTGATGCAGAAGTCAAGTCTATCAGGTAATGCTCAAGGGAACATTTCAAATAAGGCAAAAAGAGTGGAAGTGGGAAAAAAATATCATCATTGTATTCTTATGCAGTAATGTTCCCCCACTAGCATTAACAGCTTATCTCCCCATCTAAGCACTTCTCGATAACAGACTGGGTTTTATGTTGAGTACAGGCTGTACCAAGTCACTAAAACTATTCTATTGTTAAAGATTATATAAAATGGTCAATCAAAGTGTCACTTCTTCCTGCCCATCCCCCAGGCTGCTGCTGCAATAATTCTATATAAAAGCCGAGCGTGAAGGGGGAGCAAAGCACCAGGAGAGGGAGAAAATGGCACATAGCAGAGCCAGCAGGCACATGGGACACCCCACCACCACAGAAGGTTGTACTGCAGTGTCACCTAAGCAAAAACATCCAAATAAAACTTGTTTAGTGAATTTTTCCTTGCAAAAAACCATTTGTGTTTAGCAGGCTGTGTACCTGCAGAGCTGCTGAGCATCTTTCCATGCCTTGTCTGGTACAATGGGTCCCAGCACAACACAGATGTGGGAGATGAAGCCGGAATGGGCTCAGGAGAAGTCCACTTTTCTAGCATTTCGAATGAGATTTCTAGATAACCATGCAATGTCCATGGCTCAGAAATAAGCTGTGTCAGATCAAAACAATGGAAAACCATGACATTTGGTAACTGAATTCAGAAAGCTGCTTGTTTTGTTGGTGGTGGTGGTGGGTTGGGTTTTTTCCTCCTAGTAGGTTTTCATACCTATTATAGTGGAATTTTGAAGGGGCTTTCTGAGAAGGCCTAAACTGGTAAAAGATGGCAGTCTGGAGCTCAGTGTCCAGTGTTCATGTGGGATGGGAAACAGCCCCTCTAAGCTTGAACAATCCCACAGGCATGATGAGCAGCAGGGCTTTGGGGACAAAGTCCTTCTATGCAGGAGGGCAAAGTAATTGCTTACACTGAAAGAACAATCAATCCCTAGCATAAAACAGTATCGTAGACCTCCCTCACACCTGCCCTCAGTCATCTCTGTTTCTCAGCACCAGAAGGACACAAGGCGGTTGCATCTCACCCTTAATGCTCATATTCCTGGGAAAACTGAGTAGGCAGGAGAACTGCATTCATTTGTGCAGGCTTGAAATAAGCCTTTGTTAAGTATTTGCTTAACATACAAATGCCTTTCACAGCTCAAGATAGACAAATCAAGCTTATGTTCTAATTAAGGAAGGGATCAGATGAAGTCCTCCCTCCAGCAGAGATTTTCCAAAATTTTTGCCTGGATTCAGCTGCATATTCTAAGCAGATGGATTGACAGGGAGGGGAGATGGGTAACAGAGGGCTTGTGCTATTTGTGAGTTGTGCTAGAGAGTACATAAAGAAAAATAATTCCCGCTTCTCAAATGCCCAAGAGCTGATCGAGACCAAATACAGCTTGTATCAACAAGAGCAGCAAACCACCAGCATATCTCATTTTCATCTGCTATCCATGGGGGTCCGTCATGAGAGCTTTAAAGGAAATCTGCATATCATTGCACCAGGATCCATGTTCTCTCACACACAGCTTGCAGGCACACACAGGCATAGCTGTATCATGTGCTGGCAAGTAACGGAGAAGTTGAGCAAACATACCTGAAATAGCTCTCATACTTAGAGATGCCAAACAAGCTCCTTGCACCATTTCCAGAGGGGCTTTTTTTCCCCAGCTCCCTGCATCCCCGAGCCACTCAAACAACAGTTGTTCCTGTGGGCTTGCTCTCTCACGCAGTCGTCAATTACAAGGTGATGACTTGAAGAACAATCATTTGTCACTGCAAGCCAAAACGAGCAGCCCTGCTCCTTTGTGCCCAGTTCTGATGAGGAGCTTCCCCAGGTCCAGGCTTGCTCCAGGGCTGTGTGTACTCTTGTCCCACTGTCCGGTCCTCTTGCCTCCCCCACTTCTTTCCTTCTAACCTGCTCTCCCAGGCTTTTGCAGGGAGCAAAGTTTTCTCTCCTCTTTTCTGCCTCTTCCCCTGACCCAGCGGTGCCACCCATCCTCCCAGGCGCTCAGGACGATGTCCTGGGTGAAACAGAGCTACAAACACCCCAACCAACATGATTGCTGTGCGTTGGGAGCTTAGTCCTGCTACTGCCCCATTGCAAAAGCACCCAAAACTGAAAGCTAGTGCGTTCACAAGGTTGTGGTTGATCCACAAGGGAGACTGAGGACCAAACCTGCTTTGCAGAAGAACCAGGAGGGTTTAGGAAGTAGAGAAAATACCTGAGCAATGCAGAGAGGGTATCTGAGCCATGGTAGGGGATGGCTCAGCTAACGGTGGGGGAGATAGTCTGGAAATGGCAAATGAAAAAGAGAGGCTGGGCTGCTATGAATAAGCTTACTAAGAAATCTAAGAGATGAGTCAGGGAGCAGATGCTCCTTTGCTTTAGATGTTTCAAACAGGACTGATGATCATGCGAGACGCTGCACTGCAGGGCAGTGGGGAGGCCCTGGGTGACAGTCCCCTGCCAGCAAGGTGAGGCTGGTGTCCCCATCCCCTGCAGTGGGATTTGTGCCAGGGCACCTCTTCTCCACACACAGCGTCCTGCCTGCCACTGGGGCAACCATCACAACCCCCTCCAGAGACAATTACTCTCCGAAGCCACTGCGTTCCCCTGGGATGGGGGCTTCCCTGCATGGCCTGGGGGTAACAGCATATGGGAGTCACCGGGTTTGGCTTTGCAGTTCAGTTAAATAAAAATAAAAGCATGAAAAAATCCCAGGTTCCCTCGCGGGGGAGGACAAGGACGGGGACGGCGTTCCCGGTAGCTGCCTAATGGCTCACAGGGCGAAGGCCCGACTGCTGTCAGCACAAACCAGCAATTACG
Source organism: Struthidea cinerea (assembly GCA_013397865.1). NCBI lineage: Eukaryota > Metazoa > Chordata > Aves > Passeriformes > Corcoracidae > Struthidea > Struthidea cinerea. Next base: position 38,862 of record VZTI01003363.1, read on the forward strand.
AGTAATGGGCTGTGGCAATCGGATCCCAGCACTAAGGGAGACAGCAGGTCCCGCCATTTGCATGCAGTAAATTATTCAGGCTGTCAGCTGCTCGGATGCGGACCGGTAACGCTGCGGTTAAGCGCCGGCCACATGGCTGATCGGAGGTGCGCCCGGCAGCCCCGCTCCGCGCTGGGGCCGGCAGGACAGCTGTGCCGCCGGCACGGCCCCGCACGCCCCGCCCGACCCCGGCTGTCACAGCAGGCACACGGCACGCAGCGTGTCCTTCCGGCAGCCAAAAGCACCAGGAGAGGCTCAACAGGGTCTCAGCTTAAATTTCACGGGATGGTGAACCTGGGAATATGGGGAGAGTTGGATGCCAGAGAGCCAGCTTCAGTGACCAAGCCTACCTGAGCCTCCAGACGTGGACATGTTTCTCAGGAATTAAATGAATGGCTGGACTCAAAACTGGAGTATTCCTATACTGAAAACACAACATCACATAATAAACTCGGGGCTTGCCAGTTAAACCCGATTTTTACAAAGCCAAAGGTAGTGCCCTAGAAGGACCTCAGTTCAGACGAGCACCCAGTGAGTACCTATCATGAGCACCCATGGGCCATGCCGGATGAACTAGATGTGCACTGCCAACTTCCCCTTCTGCCTACCTGGCTGTGACAAGTGTGTTTTAATGCACCCACCCTCAGGCAAAAAATAACTAATTCAGAATAACCTTTTAGGGTGGAAAGACTGAACTCTCCTAAGCTCGGCTACTTTTTTCCTGGAGCACAGCATGAAGAATAGCAAATGTGGGGCAGAAGGGAAAGGGCTATTTGTAAAGTGATGTGAAAAAAAAAAAAACAACCCACAACAACCCATCCCAGGCAGTTGTCTACCCATGCACAGATGCAGTTCTTCATCCCTGTTTTCCCACGAAGAGAAGTGATGCCAAGGGACCTGACACAAACACAGCACCAAACTCAGAAGGATGAAGTTGTTTCTTCATTAGCACCTCAGTGTGGACAACTGCAGCAAAATCCTGTAATTTACATTCAAATCAGACCTGCTTCATGCAGGGGTCTGCCACATTCACTGGTGCACAGCCTGAGAGGGGCTGTATTTCATGTCAGGAGCTTGAAATGGTTCAGAGTTGTCCCACGTGGCTCAGTACCCCAGAAACACCCGTACCTTTGCTAAGCACCATCCCCCGCAACAAACATGCTGGGCTGCAGTATTGGCAGCTCACTTGGGAGCTCTTGGCTTTCTCAAACATGCAGGTCTTTTAGTGGAAAGGAAATATTTGATTACGAAATATAAATAGTGACAGGCATTATTCTAAGGAAAACTAAAAAAACCCCAAAACACCATAGAACAATCCTCAGGCTTTGAGAATCTGAAATTTTAAAATGAAGAGAAATAAAAGAGAGATGGCAAACAGTACTCATACTCTGTGTGAGCACAGTAGCATAAATTGGTAGGAGAGGCACGATAATGGATAGCAAAACTGAAGCTTAGGAGCACGAGGTCACTTTGCTAAATAAGTACCTACTTCAGAATGTACAGGCAGATCAAGGCGCCCATGTTGGCCTGATCTCTTCAGCACTGAGCTCACATCTGTCTGAAAACGTCTAGGCATATCCCATTCAGTCTGACTGTATTTAGGACAAGTAATTAAGAGTGTGATTGTCAGAAGGTCAAGCTATTTCAGATCCACAAAGACTTAAAATTCATTCAAGTGCTCAAAGGTATGCACTGAATAGTCCTATTGCGACCAAAGGGCCATGTAGCAGCACAGAAATTTAGGCAGCAGTATGGGTTTTCACACATCAGAGCCATATTTTTATCCTCATTGAGGTCCAAAGTACTTATGCATCTATACACTAGCAGTAAAACAACAGAGTGATCCTTTATGACAGTATGACCATAATCTAACTTGACAAATGCAGTTGTCAGCATCCCTTAAAGTAAATTATAACTACGCCCCCTTGGCTAAATCCTGAGCCCTTTCAAATAACAAAACAAAGAGCTCTCTCCCAAGAGTTGTGTTCTCTGCATTGTGTTTTCTGACATGCTTTCCCACCATCAACCTTTCATCCTGTTGAACTAATTTCCATTATGAGCGGCGTAGGGCAGGGAGGATAACTCCCGTTAACTTCACGCTGGTGAAGTGTGGGCCTGCCTGGAGGAAAGGCAGTAGAGAGGGCACATCCTGGGCAGGGCCAACCACCAAGTCCCGTGTCCTGCTGAATCGGGCAACATGTACATACAGCTGTGGTTTTCCATAAAGAGCAGGGAAGCTGGGACTAACTTCTGGGAAAAGGCCCTCCCCAGCTGCCCATCTTCAGAGCTCACAAGGTGCTACAGTGGTTTGCACCAAGGTGTTTGGTTGCAGCTCTTCCAGCCTGCTGCCCTCACTGCTACCAGCAAGCAAGGCACCCAAAATAAGGTCAGAGACATTGAAATTGACCCTTTTACAGGAGGGGCTCTGCTGAGCTCCGGGTCCTACCACGACGCAGACAAGAGATGCAGCAAGGTCCTGCCAGAAGCGCTGTTGCAGAGGGCCAGCAGCATGCTTTTGTCTGTGTAAATGGAAGCAGGAAGCCTTTTACAGCCTATTTTCTTCCCTCAAAAAACATGTACATTTGTACTCTTTACTGTACACTACACACCTCTCTGGCTTGCACAAGCTTCTGCTCTGCCCAATTTCATGCACCCGAGACTCAATCCTGCCCCAGGAAGACCTCCTGCCTCCTGCCCTTTCAAAACCTCTTAATAAATGTGGAACAATAAGAGCACTCCTTTGTCATGAATACAGGGCCTCTTGGTCTGTGTGTCCCATCTTGGCCTGGTTTTGCCCTCCAGCAAGAGGGAAATGGTAATGATACTGTCAGGGATGCTTGGGTGGTTTATCACCAGACTTCCCATGTAACACTAAATGCCTGCAGGGAGGGTGGATAGAGCCCAAGGTGAGCAGGAGTTTTGTTTGCTTTATTTTCACGTTGTTCTCCGTAATTTCTTTATCCTAATGTTTTGGGTTTCACCCGTAGGAATTCTTTAGGTGAACCCTTCTTTCTGCATCAACATTAGATCTCAGCCCAGCCTGTGTGGTTACAGTGTTAGGGGGAGGTGAAATTGGGGTCCTGCTCACCTGCATGGCTTGCTGCACCAAGAGAATGGCTGAACCTCACACACCCTGATCCTGAGGTTGCATCCTGCCCCTAACCTGTGTCTGGTAGTCTCGCCCATGGGCATCCTCTTGCCCCAGTGTTCAGTAGTGCTCTTCTCCTGGAGACAGAAAGGCAATGGCCCCAGTTTGTGCCAGATGCTCTCCCTATGTCCATCTCCCCGATCCTGTCCCTGTAAGCACATCTCTCAAAACAAGCAACCATAATGATGAACTAAATTGAACAAACAGCAGGGTCAAAATTGTTTGGGAACTCACCTGGGAGTGAGTTTCTTGCGTGGGAAGTAGCAGAGCAGCTGTGCAAGTGCAGCAGCCCCTCCAAATAGCTTAGCAGGACCCAGGGGGGATGTGTCCATGGCCTCAGCACACTGCATCTCTGTCAAGGTACCCAATACTGACCTTGAAAATCATCTTAGGTATGGGCCTCTCCTGTTCCTATGCTTCCAGTGTGCAGCTTTCAGCAAAAGGACAAAAATCTGGAGGACTAACAGGTTTATCAAGTCATGCTTTAGCCCTTGCTGTACACGTCAGCCACTCCTATCGCTGCCAAGAGACACGGGGAGAGGTTTTGTCAGACCATTCCTGCTTCCAACACGGCCAACTGCTTGTGCAAACAGCAGGAGCAACAAAAGCACTCTGCCATCCTGCCTGCGTGAGCCCTTGCCCAGCGGGCAGCAGAGCACAGCTCCTGTCCACAGGGTACAAGCAGGAGTCAGCAGAAATCCTTCCTCCTCATCCTAGCACCTGAGCATAAATGAGACAGCCTGATGGGCCTGGTCAGCACTGCCTTTCTCCCATCTGGGGTCTCAGACAGACAGTATCCAGACTCAGAGAGGAAATCTTCACCATGTCTCCTAAACACAGCTCACAGCAGAGATCTCAAAGGCATAGACTGCAGCCACCTGGATGTGCCTAACTGCAAGGCTGAGCCCCGATCAAAGCCAGGAAGCATTCAACCAGCCGGCCTGATCCCACACACCATCTCAGGTCTCCTTGGGTTCAGTGGTGCCCACAGATGCACGACCCTGGGGGATGTTTACAGCTGCAAGGCAGCTTCTTCTCACTGCTGCTTTCAGAGCCTCAGCAGATAGAAAATAGCAGGTGCATTAAGCTCCAAAATAAGATTATAACATGCTGTAAATTAAAGTACGATGAGCTCTTTATGTTCAGTCAAATAAAGAATGATGCATGGAAAACAACAGGGGCTCACATTCATCTCCGAATGATCATTCACAGGATGCACAACAATACAATTTCACACACAGAAATCAGAGAATGTCTCTGAAATGTAAGATCTGCTCTTTCCGGGTGTATTTTTTTTCTTTTTCAGTTAAGATTTCCAATGTGCTGAAACCACTTATAATAATAATTGGAAAAAAGAGTCTCTGGGAAATTATTGGCATGAACTTTTAGGTCTCTAAATTAAAGCCAGCCAAATTTTCCAATTAGGCAGCTTGATAGGCAAGATGACATGTGCAGAGTAGAAGGGCAGGCTCTAAACGGCATTTTTATGAACATTTCTCATGCCTGCAGCAGCCTCTCTATACCCAACAGCTGAGGAGTGCACTTTCCCATGCCGTCAGGGGTGAGGAGGTTACGACTCCAGCATTGTGCCCCTTGTTTTTCACACAAGAACCCGGCGCGGCGCAGCGCATGAAAGGGTCCAGCGCCCGGAGCCCCCCAGCGCGCTGCCGGCTCCCCGCTGCCCCCAGCCCCGCGCCCACCGCCCGGGCGGGCGGCTCGGTTTAACCCGCCGCGGGGGCGGGCGGCTGCCAGCGCTAATTGGGACGGGGAGGACCTTTTTCAGAGTCGTTCAGTCGGTAAATGAAACTTCAGCTCCCCGGTGATCCAGCGTGTGCAAAGATGCCACAGCGCGAGGTGCAAAGGGCACGGCAGAGATTTTGAGCTGACGCTGCTCTTTCACAGCTCGAGCTGTCAGGCAGCTGCCTGTCTGCGCTGGCTCCCGGCCGCGCCTCCCCACTGCCCGCCCGGCCGAGGGAAACCCCGGCTCCGGGCTGCACATCCTCCCTGAGCATGCTGAAGGACCAAATGCCACTGGGAACTTAGCAGTGATCTTCCAGGGCAAACAGGAACCCAAATCAGTGCGTGAGGCCCTCAGTCACTTAGAGCAAAGCCCGGCCCCCAAGAGGTAATGAAATCACGCACCAACACCTGCTCTTAGGTGAATCCGAGCAAACCGTGCCTGGCCTATTCAAACACCCTTCTCTGGGTCGAGCAATTCAACAGCTAGACCCATGCTGGCCTGCCACAAGCCAGGGTAGCTCATGCAAGGGCTTTGGCAGACAGGCAAGGCAGGAGGTAGCCAGTGACTACCAGGAGAGGACATTTAAGCACAGGAGTCCAGGACCATCACCCTTCCTTGAAGGACAGCTGCCAGATGCTTCTGCCAGCCACACTGACAACACTGCCCGTTACTTTGGTGTGGCTAGCACCAAACTCTGAGCTGGGATGGACATCCTTTCCACACTGTACAGGAGCCTGGACCTATGGAAATCTGTCTCACTGAGCTTATTCTCAGTTCGCCCATACATACAGTAGGAATAAAGAAGGAGGAACAATACCTGCGTTGGAAGTGGGAGAGGGCAGCAGCCTCATGCAGTAGCCACAGTCTCCCTTAGACTGCAGGGAAGGCCATGCCAAACAAAGAGCAAACCAGCCTCAAGGACACACAGAAGGTACTGATTTCCACCTTTCCTACTTCTGGAGAACCCCAATGCCCTGCAGTCTTTTGACAACTGGATCCTAAAGACGGTACCCTCCTAGCTCAGAAGCAGATCATCTCCAGGTCAGGGCATTCAAAAGCTGCAAGCTTTCAAAAAGTCAGAGAAATAAAAAGAAGCAGTGTTCAACCAGAGCAGCCAAGTAACATGAGAACAGAATCACTGAATGGTACAGGGTTGAAAGGGACTTCTGGAGGTCATCTGGTCCATTCCTCCCTGCTCAAACAGGGTCCCATGGTCCTTGTTGCCCAGGACCATGTCCAGACTCTTTTTTTAAGTACTTCCACATGTGGAGACTACACAACCTCTCTGGGCAACCTGTGCCCGTGCTCAGTCACTGTCAGGAAACAGAGGGAACATCCTGCGTTTCAGTGTGTACCCACGGCCTCTGGTCTTGGCACTGGGCACCACTGGTGTCATCCTTCGGGCCCTTTTTGAAGACAAGAGTGACATTTGCTTTCCTCCAATGCTCAGGCACCTCTCTCAGTCACCATGACCATCCAAAGATGTTCAACGTGGTGCCCAGACACCCCTTTGTGAGGCAGGTCAGGACGTATACAAACTCTCTTCTCTGATGTATTTGTTTGTATCTCTTGGTAATTGGCATATTAGACTGTGGCCCTCAGTTCATTTTGGGGTTTACTTGTATTCAGTTGAGTCATTTTGACAAGAATTGAACAACTCCTCTCTCTGGGAAGAGAAGCATGAAGCCCTTAAAGCCCCATGCTATGGGACTAAGACAGTGAAATAGCACTTAACTTCCCATATGTGTCATGCCTTAAACACAAACCAGGTTTGAGGTTGAGAAGCTGTGCAAAGATTCAACCAGCAGAGCTGCTGTTGTGTGAAAGACATTAACAGAGCTGGTATTTCAGTAGTTCTTTCATTTCTCATAAGATGGGAGAAAAAAGACCCGGTTTACTACTTTGAAAGTCAACATTTTAAAACAATTTTTATTTGTGACCACTTTCAGAAGCTAACCCGAAGCTGCAGAGTGACTACAGAATCCATCCCAAGGACGCCTAGGATCCCTTAATCCAGCTGGGAAGTGTGACTTTTGGCTGCTCTTGACACGCAGCCTGCTGCAGACAGAAGTTAACAAATGGCAGATTTCCTCATTAGAGCCACCATGCAGTGAGTGCATCAGGGCGCTTAACTCTCACTGAACGAGGCACAACCAAGAAGGCAACAAGAACACTTAGAGGTGTTTAAGATCTTACTCATGTTAGTCTAATGCAGTCATACCAGGGATAATATTTATTTTGGGTTATGGCCAGATGACAATGTAATAGCCCCATTTGGGCAGTCTAGACCCTTCATATGCGATAAACACTTCCCCAGAATGTACAATGTACTAAAAAAACACATACAGAGTGCACGCTTGTCTCTAGTAGAAATGCTCTCTAGCCAAAACAGAAGACTGGAATAGCTTTCCCAGCATATGGGATTAATGCTGCCAGAGAAAGAGTAAAAAGCTTGAACAATAATTTGCCTGATTTATAAATGTGACAGTATTAAGAAATGAGGAGGAACCCAAACTTTCCAGAATGCCCCAAAGGAAAGTAAAATGTGAAGTATTCTTTTCTTTAGAAACGAGCTCAGTGCCAAAGCTTTGGTGGCAAGATGCTAATTTGTTTTCAATAGGCAGGCCTGATTTCTTCAGTGTTTCCCATTTTCCCCATCTCATCACCTAAAGGCCTGGAATATGAAAGGGCAGACAAGCCTAGGAGGATTTACGAGGTCTTGTTGTAGCACATCAGTCATCAAAGGAATATTGAACTATTCTCATTTTTCTTCCAACTCCACATCATGATAAAGATATTTTTTTCCAAGCATGTATAAAGTGTTTAATGTTCTGTTCATAAAAGGTAGAATTCTAGGACAACTTATTAAAGCCTTCAAAACAGGACCAGAACAAACACAAAAGAAAAATTATTGTTTCAGCTAGAACCCAAACCAGCTTTGATTCAGTTTTTATCAAAGCTAACTTTGCTTATAAGTACGTCTGTAAAGCCAGAAAGCACTACAGACATGCAGGTACATGAGAGGAGTGAGAAGTGGATGTGGGTTAGGGTAAAGTTCACAAGCACTTCAGTTACAGGTCTAAAAAAGGTAAGTGTCCTCCTAGCAGAATGAGTGGAAAAATTCCTTGCTTGTGCAGAAGGGAAGATTTGAGCCTGCCCACAGCCATTTGCTGCAGAATCACTCCTACAGAGAGTGCCTGACCAAGTGGGGAGGCAAGGCTGGGATGGCAGCAGCCACCTCCTCCCTCTACTGAGGATGCATTCCATGCTGCTCTGTGAGCACTCAGCATTACAATTCTAGTGCAAATTTTACAGCAAGCATGAATTACAACTACTCAAAATGAATCTGTCATGCTCATCCAAATCTAAGTGAGAAATTTGTCAACTAAGAGAGATGTGGGCAGTATGCAAAGCAAAATATGATAGAGGATGACAAAAACTCAGTATCTGCTAATGAAGTGGGGTTTGTGTTGTTACCTGAAAAATTTCAGAGCAAAAAAAAAATTCAACATATTCAAAACTCAAGACTGTTAGACAAAAAAAACCCCAAATGTCTGAAAAAGAGATGAAGAAACAAATGTCTTCTCAGCTGCATAATCAAAAAAAGATGAGAGAATAAATCCATATGATTTTAGTAATGGACTTTGCTCATCAGGTCTGTGCTTCAGAGTAAGACAAAATTACAAAATTTAGAAGAAAATGCAGCTTGGCATGTAGAGAAATTCCTGATTTTGGCAGTCAGAAGAACGTAGTTGCAGAACTTGGTTTATACTGCCCTCAGGATTCTCAGCAAAATGATGCATTTCCATCTATAGCTGGAATCTTGGTATGTATAAGTAGCATTCATTTGGTTCATATTAGTAGTACATGTAGGATATACAGAGTGATAAGAGTATTCCAGGCGGTGCTGTGGGCTGGGCACAGTGCCACAGGAGCTGCTGGGCTGGCTTTAGCCTTTCTTTATGTTAGCAGGAGCAGCTATCCTCTTACCTGAGATAAGAAAGACCTCCAAACAAAAATTCAGATTGATACCACCGCCCAAAGCAAGACACACACAAAGCCACTCAGGGATCTGTACCATGTGGACAAGGAGACTTCACTGTGCACGGCTCTTGTATATACACTTGTGCACATTTGACAGCAGAAAATGCCGAGAGAAGGAGCAAAAAGGAATGTGGCCATGAAGAAAAAAGGGAACTCCTGGGGATAGGGAGCAACCAGCAGAAAAGTGTCTGCATTTCTTATTTTTCTGTATGGATGGCCCTAGAAATACCTGCTTGCATTATCAATTTCTACTCTGATAAAAGGCTGGAGTGAAAAATAAGAATAGCCTTACAGACACAGGTCATGCAATTGTGCCATCATGGCACTTTCTGTGTCATGGCTGTTCAGTAATGAACACTGGTGGTTTCTTACTCTGTGTTAAGGACATGTAGTCTCCACATATTCTTGGTAAATGCAGATATTACAGCTACAAAATGCAATTGCAACAACCCACCACAAAGACATTTCAGAATTCCCTGCTCTGCCTTTGCAATTTTGCCTTTGGGAGTTGTACAGAATTGAGGCAATGTGCAATGGGCACAGGCTGCCCCAAAGAGGGACTCCTCCATGGGACAACTCTCGTATGAAGAGTTTGGAGGGCCAATTAACAACTGAAGGTCACCGAAGACGAACTGGGACAACAACTGGTTCACCAAAGGCCACAAAGACTAGCAGCAGCCTAAAGCCATTGGAGGTCCAACCCTGCAATTTGTATGACTGGGTCAGTTTATGTCAACCCTTGGGTTTCCAAATAAAACAGTAAGCTGGATTTGAAATAGCAACCACTACAGCCTCCAAGAGCTACTTCTCTAAAGGTTATCCAGAGGAAGGTTTGATAAAATCACTATTTGTTACCCTACCGTGAAGTAACTCTTATCCTGCCCCAAAACATTAACACACATACTTCCTCCCAGATCACTCTTATTGAAGGTTGATCAAGCATGTAGCATGAGTTATGTTCAACAGACAGCATTTCTTTGATATTTTAAATCCCTCCTGGCTTCTTAAAAAAAGGCCTTCTTTTCCTACTGTAGTGATAGGATAACTCTTTACCTGGAGGCTAACACCCAATGAAATTCATGTCCAAAATCCCCTAATTAAGATCACTGAGATGAATGAGCGAACTAAAGCAACAAAATAAGCTCACATTGCTTGTTTCCTCTCTCTTGCTTGGATCCATACTGATTTCAGAAACAAAACTTCAGTTCTCAAAACTATAAAAGGATCTGCTGGAACATGCCCATTCCTTCAGACTGGTTATGCATTCATTGTGTGATTCCTCCTAGTATTTGGGTAAATAAATACCTTATACTAAAAATATTCTTCTTGACAGAGAAGCATGAGATGTATCTTGGAAACTACCCGTATCAGGTGATGTCAGGCATTGGAACAGGCTGCCCAGACAAGCGGTAGAATCGCCACCTCTGAAGTGTTCAAAAAATTTGTAGATGTGGCATTTTAGGACATGGTTTAATGGTGAGGATGGCAGGGTGGGGTTGACAGATGGACTCAATGATCACGGAGATCTTTTTCAACTTTAATAATTCTATGATTCTGTCTGCACTGTACCTCTTGGCTCGGTGTTATGAGAGGGCAACAGTAGGAAATTAGTTTTATTTTGTTTATTTGGTCAAAGGTTTTCTTCTAGCCAGAGGTGTAAGATCAATAATCAAACCACTGTGCTATACAGCTGTGGTTCCAGGTAAAAAGGCACTTTAGCTTTGCTTTTGCTTTTCTTTTTATATTAAAAAAAAAAAAAAAAAAAACAAACAAACAACCCAAAACCAGAAACCTTTAAAAAATTACAGTGTTTAACCTATAAACAGGTTAAAGCTTTTGTATCCTGTTCTAAACCAATTTTGTTGGATCATATGAAGACTTGGGTGGCAACCTGACCCACCAGCCAGCTGTGGTCTAACAGAATTGCTCCCCATTTCTGCACTGATGCCATCTTATCCAAGCACCTCCCAGGTGAAGGCAAGGAAAGGGATGTGTGAGCTGCGGCAGCCTGGAACTGGCTCTCTGGTACCCTGCTTCTTTAGGGATCCCTTACCTCCTCTTCCCTTACATGACTGAGACACCTATGTACTCAGTCATGAGAGGCAGAAGGAGCTGCACCACTGCTCACATGGCCTGCTCCAGCAGACAGATGAGGTGTCTGTGGATTTGGGTAATACATGCTTAAGCCAGTGTGAGTTTTGCTGAATTCTGTGCAATCTGCTGAATAACAAACATATAAAAGAAACAAATTGTCACTGGACAGTCACTGCAGACAAACAAGGCATACTATCCTAACAAATCTCATTTCATTCCAACCTTTGGGGAAAATATTTTAAAATTAAACAGGCTTTCTTTTGAAATTCAGTGGTATGAATGGCAAATTCCACTTTCCATCAGCACACCTGCTAGGCACTATGCAGATCACAAATGACTGCGCAGAATTCAGGCTTGGATATACCAGAAATCAAGAGAAATGTTCTCTTATAACAAAAGCTCCAAAAAGATATAGGAAATACCATAGCATGATTCTTTGGTTGTGTGTTCAAACACCCATTATATTTATCTTAAATATATTTACAGAAAACTAAGACCTACACTTGGCCAACTACATTGATACAGCTTCTTTTCATTTTTATGAACCACCAGAGAAGATCTACTAACATGCATTGGAACTGTGAGCTCTGATTAAAGCAAAGAATAATCTCTAGTTCCTCATGCAGATGGAGATAAAAGTTTGATGTACTGTAACAGATATTAAACCCAATATCTGCAGTAAAACAGCCTGCACTGCAGCTTGGAAATCAGAAATGCTTGATGTTGTTCTGTATGAAACACCGTCCTGCAAGCAGCACGACGACAGCAAGCTTTGGACTTCCTCCATGGAGGATCAACATTCCTTTGGGATAGCATGATGGACTCTGAAATTCTTTATACAAGAATATGAAAACATTCAGTTAACCTACAAAAGTTCAGTTAACCTTTCACCTTTAAATTGAAAGGGAAAGAGCTAGAAAGATGAGTGAATAACAATGGAGCAAGAATTAGGTACAATGTGCTCATTGTCTTTTATTGATCTCATTTTTTACATAAATGGACAGAAAATTTTCATTTATTTCCTGAGGAAGTATTTAATTTATGTAATTTGTTATAGAGCACAAAGTGCATCTCTCTGCAGTAAATTTACTCCTTTTGCTTTGTTTGCTTGCTCTCTGCAAGCCCTAAAAGTACTGCATCAGCTTCCAGCAATGTTGTATCACTGGCTGCCCCCAAGAACCTGGATGTCAGTTCAAGATCCAGCAGTCTCAGGCGTACCCGGGTTCCTCTCCGGTATTTGCTGTGAAGAAAAGGGGAGAGGGGGAAGAAGGTAAGTTTTGTTAAACAATGGCCTTGCATCTCCTAAGGCTCTCTCCTCTCTGCAGACCCAAGTAGCAGCCCCCCAGAAAACAAAGCGCTGCAATGAAGCCCCACATTGTTGTAATGCATCAGCGCTAAAACTGCTGGGACACACTCTGTACCATCCCAGAGCCAGTCTCTGCTGATACAATCCTGCCCTTCAAAGAACAGACACCACCAGATCTCACTGTGGGAATGCAGGCTCTACAAAAAAGCAGTTTATTATATGGGAAACTGTTTGTGTCTTCCATCAAAATATTTTACTGTATCATCTGCTATCATGACATTAATTATCTGCAGAACAACATATCATCAAAGGGGAGGAAAAGTCATCATTAGATCATTGGTGACATTGCTATTATCAAAAAGTTTAATGCCAGCTAACTATGGTTTATATTTCCAACCCTGGGCCTCAGGCAAGGAACTTTTCTTGTCTTATCCCCTCATCCAAAGAGTGGGCATCATCTGCAAGATTTTTATTACATATAATTAAAAAGAAACCCCACAACTATTGTAATGAAACATTCTGCCTACAGGCTTGGGTTTTATTGTTTTATGCTCTCTTTTTTTCTTTCCTTTCCCTTTTAAGTCAGAAGATGTGAGCATTCAACGTGTTTTTAAAACAGACCCTGTGTTAAGATGGCCATGCCAAATTAGTGAAGATTTTTTAAATAATAGCACGTTTTATAATGCACCTGGAGAGCTACTGATTGAAGCCCAGCAATAAAACTGAGAACCATTCTTCTTTTAAAAGTTCAAGTTGTACTTTTTTTTCCCAAGTCAAACATAAAGAGCTGAAGATGCAGCAAACTTGACTACCTTGAGCAAAAGCAAGAGAAAGTTTGAAACATTTTCCAGTTACCAACAGAAAAAAATGTAATAGGGAAGTCTGGTTGCACCATTTCCACCTTGCTCATTTTCACCTCCATCTTGGACAGACAATCTCCTCTGTCTGACAATTGTTTGCTAGCATGAAGCAAAACTGAACCAGATTTCAACTTTCTTCAGCTCATCAAACCAAGATTCATTTGGAAAACAACACATCTTAAGAAAAGATCCTGGACTTGCATTTATGGTGGGTTTTGGTTTTGTTTTATTTTCTGGTTTCATTTTTTGTCAGTGCTATCTTACATTTGTTTCCCATGCCTCTTGGTTTATCATGGGTAATACTCAGCTATCATCCAGACTGCAAAAGAAGATCTTTTGATACCTCCACCCTGAGTAGGTATGTGGGGTACATAGCACACTCAGTCAGCAAGGGTTCTGCCAACACTCGTCCCAACAAATCACGATCTGCATGAGTCCAGTGGAAATAACACACATTTTCATAAAAAACATAGAAGTGAAGGCCCTCACCAGTCCAAAATGCAAGTAACCACTGCTGCAGTGAAGAGTATGGCACAGCTGCCAAAGACAGAGCACAGCTTATGTCTGGTTGTTACCTGAATAGCTGGAAAGGATCAATTCTGTCCCTTTATCTGTGAGATATATGCATTTCAAAACACAACAATTTCACAACTGATGAGAATTATTTACGAAACCTAACGTGGAACATTTCAGTGTTGTAAAATCAAAAGACAATGCATAAGACCAAAAAAGTGGATGGTATCTTACAAGATTTTTTAGGCTTATTGAGAAGAGAGCTCCCGAAAAAAGTTTGGGGATAAGAAGGAGAATGAAGAGGAAAGCTCCTCATTAAAGTATCTTAAATGAAGACCAGCTGACTAATAGTTTTAGCCTTTTGGGTATATGGGAGAAATTCCCACAAAATTCTCTAGCATGAACCAAACCTTCCCCTTACTGACAGCTGCTGACTAGATGGGTTGCCTTTGCCTCTAACCATGAAGTTATCCTAATCCCTAACAATATCTTCGGCATAAAATATCAGACTTTACTGCCTTTATCAATGTGTGTGTGGGGAGGGATTAGGTTTTGAGAAAGGGCAAAATAAGAGGGAGAGAAGGAAATCTGAGAGGGAAAAATGCTCTGTGGAAACAGAAAAGAAGGAGCAGATACCTTTTAATGAGAAAATAGGTGGCTTGGAAAGACAGAAAAGAAGGGATAAATGTAAAGCATGTGACAAAAAAAGCACTGAAAACACTGCACGTGAATCATATAGAAATCTATACTATATAGAGTACAGCCAAGAAGAGGAAAATGTCACTGAAAAGACTGCATAGAACTATTAAAACCTGACTGACACTAAACTCAGATCTTTGAACTACACCATTATGTACTGCTTTTAAAAATCTTAATATATTTTAAACCTAATAAAACTTAAGACTAACACTAGTGGATCTGGAACAAATTTTAAAGACCAGTCATCCCTCTGCCTTTTTCTACTCTCTTTCCTCCTACAGGAAAAGCAGCTCACCAGTTACCTAAAGCAGGACACTGTTGAGAAAACTACCTTCAGGGTCCAACAATCTTGTACAGAGATCGAACTGAGCAAGGTTTAAATTGAATTAGAAGTCCTCCCTCTATTTGACAGCACACAGTGGGAGAGATATTGAGCTCCATCTTTGTAACTGAAATACAAAGTATTATTTTCATTGCGTATCAGTTCCTTTTGGGCTTGTTGCTTGACTACAGTGATGTTTTACAAGTAGAAAGATGAAACTAACTTTTTCTAATCAAACCGTTAAAAATACTATTTATAACCAGGGAAGTCCATATGGAAAATCTGTGAAGAAACTGTACTTCTCATGATGAATGCATCTAATTTTATAGAAAATAAACAACCAAAAAAATAATCTTAAGCATGACCCCCCAATTTTAGCACTGCTCACTGTACAGTCTGCAGAGGACTTTGCTCAGATTTCCAGACATGACTTTAGCATGTATTTGTAATGCAAAATCCAAGCAATTGTATTTTCATAAGAAGAATCACAATCTTCAATGCTGCTTCAGTAACTGGAACAGATTCCAGATACTTTAATCGTACTTAACATAATTATTAAAGAAGCTTTTCCAGTCACAGCACATCTGCTTACAAACAGATCACGATGAACATCTCTTTGAGGAGCTGACACAACTGCCAATTTTTATGAATATAAACATTTGGGTTTGTGACAGATGTTCCCTACAGCTAAAACACTTCAAGAGTATGTAGATGATGTAGAAAAAGCAGAAACATGAACACAACATGCAGTGGTGGTCTATCCACCACATTTTAGAGCAAGAGGAAATGATAGGTTGCTCTATGCATAGTAATCATATTCTATCCACAAAGGTATTTATCCTTAAAACAGATAAAACTATCCTATGGTTAAAGCAGGAGCTTGAAGCAGGACCCAGAAACAAAGCAGGCATTTTATTATTTTCAGGAATAGTGGCCTAGGAGACACAGGACACCAGTGTAAAAGGAAAGAAACCATCTACTTACTCCATTTTGCAAAAGGACTTGCTTTATTTTTAAGTAACAATGCTGGTATTCAAGATCATCTTATCCAATGACCATCAGCAGATACCATTAACCTTCACCCAACCCCCAAGTACGGTGTTTCTCAAGGATCCATGTGTTTTCCTCCTACCACTTCCTAGTGCCAGGTAAAAGTATTAAATCCACTGAGTAGACAAAGGTGTTTAGTTACATACATAAATGAAGGTATAAGAATTTCTCTAGAACTTAAAAAAAAATTTTGCAAGTAGACTCAAAGCTTGATCCACCTCCATAGAATTTATTTACAATAGCTATGAATTTTAACCCTTTGGGAACACCAATTTTGAATGGAAGGACTCCACCTAATGCCCACATTCAGAGGTGGGAATCCACTGGCTCCTGTTGCTGAGCCATGACCCTTCTCAAGCCAGTGTCCAGAGCACCCACTGAAGCACCACCAGAAACCTTTGCCTGAACTTCAGGCAAGGAACAATGGGTCCAAAAAGCTTTCTCTGTTTTAAATGTGTACCTGCAGGCTTCTCTCCAACTCTTCTGGAGTGAGCAAAGCACTAGATACAAGGTGTACCTTCCCTCAAACATCCAGTTCCAGAAGATGACATTTAGTTAAGTTAGAGGCAACCCAAATAACTGCCTCAAGGCTATCTGTAATTTTTGAACTGTCATGGAAAAGAACTAGAAAAGAAGGAAAATGAAAATCCTTTTTATTTGAACCGTAAGTCTGTGCAACCACACATCACCAATGTAACACAGAATGCAAGAGCACAGAGAAAGCACACAACATAGCCTTGCCAATGGTGTTAAAGAAATTTTAAAAACAAATACAAAAATTAAAGTTTATGTCCTGTTACTACATTCAAAATAGGGTCTATTATCTTTGCATGCAAATATCAAACTACTGTGCCAGCTTACAAAAAGTAGGTCTTCTCTTTGCTAATCACATGAGTAGCACAGTGTGCACTTTCAAACTCAAGCGACTTGGAAGCTTCCTTCTGACTGTGTATATCCCTCTTATTGCAATTTGGTCTCTACGCTGATCCTTTCACTTCTGCACTGAAGCTTTAAATCTCTCAAAATCTTAATGGTAAATTAAAGGGTTTAGCCAAAACTCCCCAAACTCTTCAGTCAAGATTTTAAACTTGTAATTTTAAAGTAATTTTACCATGTGAAAGATATATGAAGGAAAAAAAACCCCAACATTTTTACATAATAAAATTGGAGGGGGAGGATATGGCATGACATATTAGCTCCTGCTAATTAAGGATGCTGGAGGGGGGGGAAATGTTTTTTTAGCTTAAAAGTCATTCCAGGTTACAGTGAAAGGTCTACAAATGGAGTTACCCTGGAAAGCGATGAGCATGTAAAAGCAAGGAGGCTATAACTAAAAATGAGGATCCTAATTATACCAATTTTGGCCAAGAAAATGGGACAGTAGTTTTGCAGGTGTGCAATTTCACATGCAAAGGAAGCATCCTTATTACTAAATGGCACTAAAAACTTTATTCAAACTCTAAATTATAGGTGTAGACATTAAAGCATTTTGTTAAACTATCCAATATTTAAAACTACATCTGATCACAAATTAGCAAGCAGTCCTTTTTCTATTAAAACTACTCAAGTTATTAGTTTGAAATTTAAGGCAACAAAGCTTCTCGTCTTGGAAACACTGCTACAAAAATAACAACACAATTACAGAAATGGTTGAGTGTCACCAGGTCTTGGCTGCTACTTCCCATTCATTTCAAAAGTGCATTCACAGATATCTTCTGTTTTATACTATAAAAATACAGGACTGGTATTTTTGAGACAAGCAGAATATTTTGGCTCACATACCCCCTACTTTGTTGCTGGTTTTCAGTCTCCATTGCCTCCTTTTGGAACAATAACCTGTGCAATACAAAGCTGAATGAACTTGCTAGGGCTGGCTATGACCACTCTCATCCACTGTCCATTCTTCCATGCCCTCTGTTCCACCCCTCAGGTATGTGCACTTCCAAAAGGAGTAGGAAGGCAACTCTTAAACCTGCGGTTTAATTCCTGCACTGAGGGTGTAACCTAGAGAATTTAATTTGCCTTTTTTACATTTTTAGCATCATTATTTTTTAATGTCTCCCAGCACAGTCTAGTGATGGCTTTTGAAAACTCCAATGAAAGGAATCCCTAGATTATCTTCCATACAAAATCAATTAATATAAAACACTCCAAAGACACGGTTAGAGTTGAGCCATGGTACTCTCAGTGAATGCCATCAGAAGTCTTGATGCCTTTCATTTTTGCACTGTGAGAATTTGAAAGTGTGTTTTTCAGATCCATTATTCAAGAGGTTTTATTTCAGTGCCTTAGCACAGTACAGAACAGTTTACAAAATTTGTAAACGTTTCACTTTCTTTTTTTTTTTTATTATGTGAAAGACATAATTATCAACCTCGGAAAAAATACAAGAGCAGCAAAGGTAGTGAAATAAATTGACCATCACTTCCCCTCCAGATTTTTTGTTCACCATTCTTACCACCGTTCAAATCCACTCAAGATCACCCTGTAGCTCCTCATTAGTAACACTGAAATTATAAAGCATCCCCAGAAGCAAACCCACCTCTAACTAACTGCAGCCAGAAGCAAAGCAGTGCAGCTGGCATGGAACGAAGCTGTGTGCAGAACAATTCATCTTGTTTCTAAAAAATGTTTTGAAGCATTCACAGATGCTGCCTGAGCCCACACTGGTCTCAACTTTATCAGCAAAGGGACGTCCTACAGCTGGCTTAAGGAGCACAGATCTGTATGAGCTTTGTACAGGTCACCCTCTGAAGCACCACAGCCAAGGAGCTCTGCAAAAGCACAACGCCTCCCAGAAACTTCTCCCTCATTGCCAGTGCACACAAAATTCTTGTTCAGAAAATATATGGATGAAAAGAGCAGACTGCTGTCAAGCTGAAGGCAGCACATTTCTATGTAAAAATCTACACCTTGTAAAGTGGCACTTTGCAGCAAGGTACACATTGCACATGTAGTGATGGGGCCAGCAATCCTGCATCCAGCAGGTCCAGACAGTAGTCATAACACACACCCTCCCCCTCAGAATGAGCTCCTAGGCAATGCTGGGACAAAAAGGCCAAATCCCAGGTTCGTACGTAGCAGTGATGGCAGAAAGTGGCAGCAGAAAGGTACTGTGAATTTTGCACAGAGTAGAACATGGACGGTGAAAGAGACACTGGGAGAGTAGTATCGCGGGGTAGTATCCTGCTGACTGCCTTTCTTTGAAGGCTACTAAAGAGAGGACAAAGAACATGCATAAAACTGAATAACCACATAAAGATCTTGATCTGTTATTAAAAAGATTGAGCTGTCTATACAGAAAGAAAATACTAGTATTAAAAGCTGCTTCAGTCTGTCTGGGAAAGGCATGTAATAATCAGGAAAGCAAAGTCCACCTAATGCAGATGAGAAAGACAATTTGCACATAATATTGATGAACCAATAGGAAAAAACTCCAAGCACTGAGACTTTTCAGCCATTGATGGCTTCAGCTGAAGAGATGTCAAAACAGATGTGCTAGTTCAGTTCAGGACAACCTGCTGAAATGTCATGTTTCATGATACAGTGAAGTCCTGAGAGATGACCAGAAGGTCCCTTTAGGCTTAAATTTTATTCATCCATTATTTATTACCACAGCATCCAGTCATTCAAATAAGGGATGGATGCTCAAAATAGGATTTTCAAAGCATCTCTCTTTTCTGCAATCAAAATACTTCACAAAAATGCTCCAAGGTTGCTGGCTACATTCTGTCACAAAATGCAATCTCGCTTCTTGTGACTCATCAACCCATTACTACTTCAGCTTCAATTTGTTTTCCTCTTTCCTTGAACTAAGAAAGCAAACATGGTCTCATTTCTTCTGAGCAGTTACTGCTTGTGACACCTGCTTAGTAATTTTTCAGAATATTTTTGTTCCTTGTGCCAAATCCACACTTCTACAAGGAAATAGGCTATACTCTGCTAGACAGAAGCAGAGATCTAGATGTTCTGCTAGATAAAAGCAGATAAAAGCCTCTCATATTATTGGAAGCATTTAGCAGAATGCTTTAGGAGTGTGTGAAATGATTAACTTGAACAACAGCCATTGTCACCTGGTGTTTTGGAACAACAGTGCATATGCAGATCCTATGGCAAACACCCTTAAAACCAGCAGGTTTAATGCACCTGAGGAAGTCTGAAGCCAAACCCCACTTTGCACTGACCACCATCTAAAGCAGAAATTTGAAACGAATACACAAAGAGTTTGGGCATATTAGCTAGATGCTGATGTGAAAAACACCCTGAAGCACTTGAATATTCCCCCTGGACAACTGGAAGTTACAGAAGTGCTAATGTCACTGCATGTATGGACACTCGGGGGAAAAAACTACTGAACAGATTGGTACAAACAGCAGAGCTTGGGAGTCAACCCACCGTTAGGGGGTAAAATATTACCTCTTAGTTACGCTTACAGAGCTGTTCAAAGCCATAATTTATTGGTCAAGCCTTGGCAGCTTCATTCTGTGGGACCCAAGTGCAGGGACCTTGTCACCCTTCCCTGTGTCTCCACTGCTGGCTACTCAGTGACAGATAGCTGACTGAAAGTGGCACAGACATAGGTGAATGAAACATGTAAGTTTTCATTGCTATTGCTAAAAGAAGGCAAACGCAAAGCCTGACAGGAATTGTTTACAACTGTCACAGAAAAGCATCAAACAAGCCATTGAGAAGACACTGTCAAGCTCTGCTATTACCATGATATCAATAATCAATGGCATTTGTGTCTTTGACAACAAAAGAATACAGCCAAAGATGTCAAATATTCAAATCTAATTCTGCTCCAGTATGGATATTTAGAGTCTCAGTAGAACTTCTTATTTCTAAGTCACTTCTAAAAAGTAACATGCTTGTCCTCAATTCAAACAAAATCCAAAGTAGCCAATATTTAATTACTAGAACAAACAAAAAAAATCAATCTTGCTGTAACTTTTGCTACAGTATCTGCAAGAATCAGTTTGCATTCACTAAAACTTTTGCTACAGGATCATTCCTTTTTTTAGGGAAGGAATCCACAGAATAATCTGTATTTTAAAATGTACTTCATATCACATCAAAGATGAATGCTGTAACCTTTTCTCCATGGCACAGAGAGGTAAGCTTTGACAAATGAAACTTGCAAGAGGTGGCTCCTGTCATCTAAGAACTTGTATCAGGTATAGTCATGTCATCATACAGTAATTTATGCCAGTTGCTTTCTCAGTCTATAAGGTAAAGCATATCCTTTCACTTGAGAGGAAAATGAAAGAAAAAAGAAATCTGAGTCTTTAGTCCAAATTTTTGTGTTTTTTCCACTGTTTAAACTATGAAATGAATTATTTTGATTAAAATATTTCTTTGTAACTTACAAAATGTTAAAAAATAAAGACTATATATTTAAATATATATTTTTTAAAATAGCCAATTATTTTACAAAACACTAAAAAACCCCATCGCCCTTTATGCTTACGGGCACCAGAAGCCAGGCAAACTTCTTAAAAGATGAAAGATAAAGACAGCCAAGTGGAAAAAACCAGAAAAACAGACTCATGTGAAGTATGCTCTAGCTCACATTCTTCTATCAATCTTTCCACAAGTAATCACTATTGTAATTCCTACCCCTTCTCTTTCTCATGCTGAGACCTTGTCTCAGTCAGATACTTTTCATGTACATAGTCCTAAACCTTCAGCCCTCCACAGTTCAAATTCACTTTCCACAATACTATTCTAGTTTTCTTAATAGATGTGGTCTCAAATTTACTCCATTTCTACACCTACTCCGTTTCCTAAATCCTAACTTCTCTGGCCTCTTGCTGTCTCCCTGAGATCTTAGACCAGGCATTTCCAGTCTTTTTTTTCTTTCCCACAGAAAACTATTACACATATTTTCTTGTGCCCTCTTGCTTACTGCCTCCTCACTCATCCTAGTCCCAGCCCATTTATCCAGCCAACCTCATTCTCTTTACAATTGCTTACCCCATCACAGCTTTCTCTCTCACCAGCACCAACTAAGTTCAGTTGTCTTCTTCTTCTTGCAGTGCTTCTCAGTTTTCTCACTCAGCTGATTCCAGTCCCCTTGCACCAGCCATCCTGGCAGGTCTCTTATAAGGGATTATAAATAGTACATTCTGATAATTCAGACATGGTTCTTATCAAAATTCAAATCAGACTCCCCCTTACTCTCTGGGTAATGATACTAGCTATGGGAACAATGACAATTAATTTAAAAACCTGCCCAACTTCGGTGCTCAACCCTCAAGCTTTGTACAGCTTGGGGAAGCTGTCACACAGGAGAATCCTCAGCAAACCAGGATAATTCACATACTGTAGGCAGGTTTTTGCAGACACAGCTTCTAACCCTGCTCTGATACTCCCGTCTGTACTGATGGAAAGTACTGTCCATGTCCTTTATTTGTATTTAAACCTCATCATAGCCATAATTTGGATTTACTCTTCTCTTGGGAGAGCTAGCTGCAGAAGACATGTAAGGAGGCTAAAATGGCCACTCCAGAGGCAGTGAGTGCTGGTAACCATGTTAATGTAAGGGCTGGCATACAAAGACAGAAAACAGAGCTGCTGAATGGCTGAAGCAGATACCTGAATTCTCAGTTGCAAATGAATGCAACAGGAGAGATGCAAAAGGTGCTAAAGATGACGAAAGGCTGAGCACTAATGGTTTGGAGTCTCAAAGGAAAAACGGGCAAGGAGAGAGAGGTCTGGAGGAGATACAGGTTGAGGAATACAACTTTGGAGAATGTGGGTGAGGTCTGTAGAGAGAGTTGATGGGCTTGAGCGAAAAGGAGAAGAACTGAATGGGATTCTAAGACAAGAGGAGCTGGAGGTACCACATAGTCCCTCTATCAATCATCTAAGGCCAAGGGAGGACTGCTCCTTCCCAAAGGGCTGCTGAAAAGTACCAGCCTCTTCCCTGAACCTCCCTATTTGGGAGTCTTTCCCCAACTCTCCTTGTGGCTGTTGGTGCCTGCACAAAGCACTGCCTGTCACATCTGCCCTCTGGCTTGCTCAGTCACTCTTACTGTTCACTGTGGCAAAAGTCAAGTCACATTTACGTAACAGCTGGTCTGTAAGATGCAGCATATGCAGATTGTTCAGACAACTGCAAGACACTCAGCTAAAGATTTTAGCTAAAAATGTCTGACAGTATTGTCTGAAAAAGCTAAAAGAGGATAAAATGGGACCTGGCAGGGAAAAAGTCCCCCTGTAACAACAGATTATAAACCTAACTATTTCCAGTGCTCTCAAACCATCCTGAAGCATCACCGAGTGTGCACATCTGGAACATACGCCTGCATTTCTACACCAGAGAACATTACCCAACATTTTAAGGTATATCAAATAATACTTCTTGAAGTTTCAATTCCTTGCTAGTGTCCATTTATATGAATGCCTCAAGAACAATCTCAGCTGCTTACATTATAAATGAACAATATGGACTAACACTGAACAGACTTTTTGATGAAAAAGAGTTCATGGTGCTCCTGTAAAAGGAACATTTTCAGATTTGGTCAGGAACATTTCTTTGTAAGCTAACACTTGCATTACTCATTCAAATGGCTTGCACATGAAAGCCTATTCAGAGACAACATGAAAATCTTATTGGGGAATGGTGCCTTAAAAATGCAACCAGTTTGACACTGTCAGTTTGATTTTCCAGATCTGGCAAGGAAGAGTGTGAAGCACGGGGAAGGTTCACTTCTCTGCAGAATGCTGTGCACTTGCCTTTGAGCAGAGCAAATATTTGATGGTTCCACTTTCTGCTAAAAACCCCTAACATATCAATAGATCTTAATCAGAGTCGGGAGAGGGATAGTGTTCAGATGTGTTTCAGATTGTTAAAATATGTCCTTCATGAAACTGTGAAAACAGATGAGGAGAACATATAAAGAATGTCCACAAAGAGCCCAGTGGGTCCAGGCAAGGCGTTACCAGTGAGAAAGGTCACCTAAAAAGCCACTCACCCATTGCACACAATGATGTCAGGAGTGAGCTCAGATGGCTAAGGGCAGCTTATAGAAATACTAAATGGAGGGGAAAACCATCCAAAAGAGCACGAAACAAGGTATTACCAGACTATTAAGATTCCAGAAATTATAGAGGTTGACCTAATGCTATAATGTTTGAGGTTAAGGAAATATGGACTATCAGTGAATATAACTATCAAAAGGAACTTTTCAGAAAATTTACTTTTGGAGGCAATAAAGAAGAAATGAAAAGTTGGATAAATCAAAAAAACACGCGGGCAAAAATGGCAATTGCAGGTTGGAAGTAGATAAGGAGGGACTTCCAGGGGAAGCTAGGAAAGAAACCATGCTGCTGGGTAATGTGTCCTGGCCTCCCAACACCAAAGACAGCAGAAGGATAAGAAGAGTTTCCAAAGGGAATTCTATTTAGGGGACACTGACACTGAAACAGGAGCATGCTTTACGATTTTAAAAGAGGGAATGAAAGAAGAGGGAAAACCTTAGAGTAAGTATAATGTATGCAATTCAGTGAAAATGGAGACATAAACAAGAAATAGGCCTCAAGGATGAAAAAAGTTTATTTAAAAATAGTAAAAAGTAAGTGTAATCATGCTAGCAGATCTGCATTCAGCATGTGGAGTACACCTGGAAATGAACTAACAACTGTCATGACATTGTACAAGGACAAAAGCCATCTTCCTGATCTACTCGTTTGGCTTATACCTTCTTCTATAACCACTTCATAGTTTTCTGGTCAATAAAGAACCACTGCTAAGTTCTCATTAAACACAACACACAAAGGTGGACTGAGAAAAAATACCGAATAAGGCTGTGGGGTTTTTTTTCCTAGATGTGGAAAGATGAAAGAACTACAGAAACTTAAATTATTACATCTTTCTCCACAATGAGAAAATTAGAGATAGAAAAAGGTGTCTAGGGAGAAAAGGAATGAATAGAGATTCTGTCATTAGAGGAAGCAACTGAGAAATAAAATAATTAATCGTTGTTATACAGAGACAGGTAACTTTCCCCTCTACAGTCCCACCTCCAGATTCTTCCTAGAAGCAGCTTCTTCAAGGAATTTTTCACCTATAAGCTCTTTTTTGACCCCATTTTCTCCAGCTTAAACTGTGCAATCTTTCAACTGGATCTACATAGGTAGACCTTTCACATCAGAGATTTATTATGGGGGTACAAAACTGCCAACCAGAAGAGCCAAAGTCATGACAAAATGTGCGCATATTTGAAGAATGGAGATAAAAAAATAACATTATATGAACAAAAGGAACTTAATCTAGACCCCCAACTTCCAGGTCTGTGTTCCTCTTGCTTGGTACCATCAACAACAGAACAGCTGGATTCAGAGCTTTATCAACTGTGCCCAAAGAAGAACCATGTTCAGCATAAGAAACAATTTGAACCCTTTTCTGTATACCATCTCAGACAAACACTTAACGCTATTAGTTTATAATTTTACTTAGAAATTAATTTTAAAAATTTAAGCTGTTTTCTTAGACTCTTTATACAGAAACCCCAGAACAGATGTCCTAAAAATAATTTAGAAGGCGGCCTGTATCATATCAGATCTTCATAACACTAAAAAACGAAGAGCTCAAAGTACAACTGCTCTCTCTCCACACTCAGAGCACTCTTGCTAGCTCATCACATGCGGCTGCTAAGACTTGTACTCAAGGCAGCAGAGCTGCTACAGATGCCTGGGACAAATCCTGTGACCATCCAAACTATGCCAACCATACCTTGTGTGACTGCTTGCCAAGGAGAGGGTGTTACTAGCCAGGCTTAGCTCAAACAATTCACTGCCCACAAAGCTACTTTCATGTACTGTCTCTATTGGGGTAAAA
Source organism: Struthidea cinerea (assembly GCA_013397865.1). Classification (NCBI taxonomy): domain Eukaryota; kingdom Metazoa; phylum Chordata; class Aves; order Passeriformes; family Corcoracidae; genus Struthidea; species Struthidea cinerea. The sequence goes on from VZTI01003363.1 coordinate 64,519, forward strand.
AACACAGTAATCCAACAATACATTACGATACTTTCCCATCACTGCAGCAATTCCCACCACAGGCAACACTTTGTCTCCAACAAAGAAGCCTCACATTCTGTGCCTGCAAAAAACCCCCTATCCATACTGTAGGGATGCCAAGAGGAACATCTGTGTGCTCAGAAGGACACAAAATTGGCTTTTTGTGTGCGTGTGTGTGTGTGTGCCTGGGTGAAAGAGATGGGGGCAGGGAGCTCACAGACAATAGCCTGTGTGACTGCATGGTAAGGAAATGTTCTTTCATTCCCTTCCTCCTTCTTTTAATTTATTTTTTAATCTGAACAAGGGAGTCAAACAGCCGCAGCAGTTATCAACTACTTCCCCAAGACAAGTGAAAAGGGTTAAGTTTCTCCCACATGACTAGTTTTAGCCTGGATTTATTTTTAACAGAAATAATTTCTTTAGGCATTAAACACTACATTCACATTTCATCAAATAATATGAGGATTCTGGGTCTGCTTGTCCCTTTACCATAAATTATTATGACTGTAAAAATGAAATTGATTAAATGCTGAACTACAGATAGTAAAATGTCTCCTACATGATGGATGCATTTGTGAGCTTTGATTATTAACAAATTGAAGCTTAAAAAGGAGAGAAAAATAATCAGACAAAAAAAGTACAAATACTACAGCTTTTCTGAATGCTGGGTCAGACACCTGGAGAGCAGCATAAGAGAATGTAAACCACAAACTTGCACTACCATGAAATTAATGCTGTAAAGCAATGAAAACCAGTCCAGTGGAAGCAAATTATTATAAAAAGCCCCTCTACAGAGGGCAAAGAACATCACTTACTAGTAAGCACTTTTATTTTGTTTTTATAAGACCTACTTAATCCACAGTTTAAACAATCCAACAACTCTTTACTGATGGATTGTCCTGGCCCAGTCTCATTTAAATATGTTCGAGTTCCTGGCTACATTCAAAAGTCAGAAGAAACTGTAAGGGTTTTTTCCTGGAGCAATGCCTGCTAATGCCACATTCTCCTTTTCTTTCTGCCCATTCTTCAGCTACTCTGTTCCAACATGTGTGGTACCATCTAATCATCTGACAGATACCATTAACTCAAACTGCTTCATGCCTCAACTTTAATGCCAGCACCTCCAAAACTGGGAGCATGAGGCCAGGGAATCAATTAGCAGCAACTCATCTGTTTCCTCAATTATTTGTATTTCTTTAACCAAGGGTCTGAAATTACATCCCCTTCCCTCTGAAGGGGAAAATGGAGCCAGGAAATGCAAATCTGGAATAAAACTCAGCCTTTCAATCCTTCTCTCAAACATTCACCTTGCTAGGAACGTGCTTCAGCAAAATAGGCAGGTTTTGACATACCTGTTGCACATCAGACAAAGAATTTTCAGGTAACAGTATGCACTATTATCTTAGTGTGCATTCTCCAGAGAGAAAACTGAGTTACAGGAGCTCCTACAACTCCTGTCCACAAAGCAAGGGAATAAAACAGTTCTGTCATCTGCGAGAGCTGTGCACGGCATTTTACTCTGGATTTGGAAACATCAGTCTAGCACTATAGGAAGCTCAATGCAGAGAGGAAGGACTCAGCTGTGCAGAGTTCAGGTCTGGCAGGGCTCCCTGGGTGTAGAATTAGTCCAAACACCTCTGACAGTCTCTTGACTACCCAACCACACAGATCTAAACTGCTTCTCTGTGGTGCCAGACCTGATACAAGCCGTACTAGACTCCCACTAGCAGGGGCTCCAAACAGAGCAGTGAAAGTGGCTTTTCAGAGAGTCAGTTCAGGACAATGAAAAATTTTTAGCTCTTGCTTAGCTAGTGTAATCAAGAATGATTACACATGTTTGCACTGGGCTCCACTGTCCAGAAGGCTGTACTGACCCAGGTCTAATGACACCTGAATGGGAAGAGTCAGCTCTAGGTCAGCCAGTATGTCCTGCTGGAGCTTGGGCTAAGAAAGGCTACAACACAGCACTGCAAAAAACCAGCCCATACCTGGAGAGGCTTGAGGTGAGTGGGTATCAGCATCTGCATGGAACCAGCTGGGTGTCCTTCCTAATACATCCTGCAACAGCCTTGAGATCCTGGCAAATGGAATGAACTGGATATCTCCATCCCTATCACTTTGGAAAAAAGGTGACTGCAAAAAATGATGTCCAAACTAGGACTCATTTAAATAAAACACAACTAAATATTTGACTAAAATTGGAGCACTTACTTGAGCTTACAATGTGTGAAAGAAAAATGTTTTACCTGTTCTATGCATGAACAAAAATTACCAGAAAATAAAAATAATTGCTTAATACAGAATCTGTGTATGAACAGACAATATATTTTAATTCTCATTTGGCATTTTTCAGTGAAAGTAATAAGTGCTCATAAAACCAAGATTAAAATGAAGTCAGTCAATTGCAAGAAACTCATGCGATTTTTAGAGAATTTTCCTTTCCCCCCTCATATTTATTGCTAAATCCTCCCAGTTCCAGAGCATGATTGTGCTAGGTTTTGTACAAATGTGTACAGACAGCAAATCCTGAAACATTTGCAAACTAGTGCTTGAATTCTGTAAGAGTTGTGGTCCATGTCACTGACGGATAAACTTACCGATTTCTGTGGGATTACGCACACGGTTCTGCAATGTGCCTGCAAAAGTGGCTGCTGAACTGGGGCTAAAAAAACCAAACCAACACTAAACAAGCAAAACCAAGTAAAATAATCAAGAACAAATGAACAAAGTAGGGAGGCAACATCTCTCATTTGCTGGACTTATTTTCAGAGCAGTAACTCTTTTTTATGAATATAACACATTTCCACTCTACTCTTCATATTTTCCTCCAAATTTTAGACGTTTTAACTGAAACTCCCCAATATAACTTCTTTCACTGCCTCTCTTCTCCTTACCAGCATGTATTTGATTTTAAAAATGGCACCAAAAGTTTCTCTAACTGGTGTCGTGGGATACAAGCACTCAGTGAGAACATTTTTCCTAGCCAATGCTCATACCAGCTTCTAGAAGACCAAGGACCTTGGCCTATATCCTGCATTCCTGAACTGGAAAATGGAAGCTGTTAAGATGCTGTCTCATTTTCTCTCTGTTACCTGCAACTGCTGTACATTCTGTATGTTCTACACCCAGCCCTTGTTAATATGCAAACAATATTCAAGTCCCCTCCCCATTTTTCTCTGCAAAAGATACTACTGAACATTTATGTTTATATTCTTAAAAATTAATGAAAAAATATTTCAATAATCCAAAGATTTCAAAAACTTATAAAATTCACTATCCTTTTCATAGATGCAGGAAACTGTTTTACAGCAAACCAATCGTGTCTGGTATGTTCACCTTTAGTTTCTGACAAGTAAGAACGAGTTTTGTATTTTAATAGGTTTCGAAGATGTTCTGGAATAGTAAACTAAAACATTCTACCAGTGAATTACTGCAGACTTACAGTGGTGGCATACATGAACCAGAGTGGAAATAACTGTAAAGAAGCCCAGCACATCCACCCATCACCCTTCCATCTACTTCTCCAGGTCACGCACACCCTTTTTGTTTTCCATTTTAAACCTTCTACTCTGGTTTTCTTTCCCAAGCTGCCTTGAAAATCTCACTGCTTAACTTACTACCCCAAAAGACAGCAAGCTTTGCCAGTGTTTCATATTGGAGGGATCTTACTAAAGCAAATGAAAGCCAATGGAATATTCACAGTTTATAAGCCTGGAATAAAATGGGAACCCAAAACGTTAGAAACTAATCTTGTACTAAAGGCAGTCCTCCTTTCAAATGCCAACTTTATACTAAAGATGCAGTAATACTAATAAAACAAAGAAGAGGCTTGTCCCAACCCATTTTCAAATAAGTTCTGCCACTGAAAAGGCACCTGCTTAACACTTCCATCTATCTCAGAAGCTGGAGACTGTGGTTATATTTGTTAGGGAAAGCAAGGGAGATCTCAAGACTGCTTCCGTACCTTTCACTTGTTAGTCTTTTCTTTCCCGCTATTGTCCAAGAATTCCAGCTCCTGTTATTGCTTACTTACTGGTGGAACACGGTAAGACGCAATTAATCATGATAACAAAATCCCATTCTTGTTTGTGAGTAATTGCAGTACAGTATTTCTTTTCCATCACCTTAGAAGGCGCCTTGCAGCTTTCCCACAGTATCAAGTTCCCAATACATGCACACACAGAGAGCACCCTGGCGATGACTCATTCCAGCTTCACCTGCCTTTTCAAACAAACTCCTCCAAACAATGTATTATCTGCATTTTAAACGGCAGGTGAAATTCTACCACTCTCCCTATAAAAAGGACAGGGAGGTTTATTGTACTCCACAAAAGATTTAAGGAAAGTATTGATGGTCCAAGCAATTCGTAATACTCTTGGGGTGGAAACAATTGTTCTGAAAGTTTTCTCACATAGGGAAAAGTAAAAACTACACAGAAATGTTTTTGCCTAATAATGTGTCAATTCCATTAAAATGTTATCGACTCTGAAAGGATTTACTTGTGCATTTTAAAATACCATGCCTGCAGTAAATCACTTTTGAAGCCAGTGGTGTTAGTTATAACATTAATGACCATACAAAGCAAGAACAGGCATTCAGTCACCCAGGACAAATTCAGTTTCTTTTATACTTGGGAACAAGCTCAGATTAAGCGGGTGATAAAACACCCGCAGAGCCCAGAGCAGGGTGGAGCACCAGGAGGCAGGTACAGGTTTCGGCTGCTACAGGACCGATCATCAGTACCTGCTCAGCCATTTATCACCGGCAGAAATTTAACCTGCAGCCAGGACACAGTGTATAAGTCCCTGGACACAGAGAAGCACCTCCAGCACTGTCACCACCACCGCACCACTACGCTGATGGACCCAAACCTTAAACTGAACTCCAGTGAGGCTGACACTACTTCAGCTCCTTGTTTATGTAACAAGCACACTGCACTTAAAGCACGCTGCACTTGCACCCTTTCAGACCCTGTCCTGGCCACATCTCCCTCTGTCCCATTTCAGCATCAACCACACTTCGGAAGTTACATGACCCACCAGAAGGAACATAGAAGAAAGCGTTCTAGTTAAGGTGAGACTATTCAACCCCAGTACTGATGGATGTACACAAATGACACCAACAAAAATACGACAGTTAAAAGGCCACTATTTATTCCACACTGTAAATAAAAAGTATTAAATGGAAAATTTTAAATACTTGATTTAACTTTCTTTTTACAATATCTAATCTATTTGTTTTGCCTTTCATGGGCAGAACAGATCCAATCAAATCAAAGCTTCCCAGTAATATGATAGGACAAAACAGGAGCAATTACTGAACCTTAAAGTCTCACTTTTTGCAAAGGAATAATTTTAATTTATGAAATGTAGCTTTGTTTATAATATATAAATAAAACTTAATGTATAAATATACAAAAAATGTAATATCTAAAAAGCCTTAACATAGGATTTTAGCAACTTGCCAAACTTAACACCCAATAAAACAAATAAATGCAAGATTGATAGCTTTGCTTCACCAACTGCAGTAAAAATCAGAAAGAAGCCACAGAAGTTTCAGAGTTCAGCTAGCACTGCAATTACTGTTGGGTGGGAATTGGAAATCCCTGGGAGGGGACTTAGATTTGTCTGTGCATTGGATTCTCTGTCCCAAGAGCAATTTTTGTGGCCAAGAACACAGCAGCATCATTTCTGAGTGGCAGCGGGGGACCAGCCACTGCAGAGCTGGAGCAATGGTAAGACAGCAGCTGCTGTAACCTTGGTGCTGCAACAGAGACAGCAAAGTGGCTCTGGGAAGTCCAAGGGTTCCCTTTTGCCACTCGAACAGTTAATGCCTCTCACTTGTCTTGTGTAATGATACAGAGAACAGATTTAGCTCCAAATAATTATTTCAGTGGTTTTCTTCTAGCTTTATCAGGCATAATTTGAATGTTGCAGCCTCACTTAGAAAACCAAATTAGTTTTACTGGAAGGACTGGGGAAGAGACCAAGGAAGTATATAGTGAATGTTCCCGGAATTCTGTCATCATAGTCTGCATGTCAAATACGTCCTTATCCATCTCTGTGATGTAAAAAGAACAATTAATAACACTTTTGTCATTGACGGTGCAGTACAAGCACCCCTCTGATTACAGCCTACATTTTATCTTCATACATAACAACTGTCAAAGTAACAATGGACTAAAAATGTTGTCTAAACTAAAAACAGAACTAATATTTTGTAGAAATTTTTACAAAGTAAAAAAAAAAAAAGCCACATAAAAATGAGTACTAGTAAAATTAAAGAACTTAATATTCAAACAGCTAGGATTTATCCTTCGTTTATGCTGTGGATGCTGCAGAATAAAAAGTTTCACAGCAAACTGCTTTGCACAGTAATTGCGCAGGTTGTGCAGTAATACACAGATTAGCTGTCTGATATCACACACAGGTAACTAAACCGTGTCCTCAAAAAATAATTAGATTTTCTATTTAGATAAAAAATATTTAGATTTTTCAGAGTAGCAGTGTGTCAGTCTGAAAAATGCCATCCTCCAGCACACGACAATGAGACTGCTGATACTCAAGCTGCTAGAGTGTGTCATACTAAGTAATGGGGAAAAAAGTAAATTAATAACTCTTCAGCATTTTCAAGACTTATTTCCTGATTCTGATATCTAAAGAGCTTCTATGAAATGACTAACCGATACATTCAATGATAACAATATACCTTCTTAAAGAGTTTCCCGTTCAGGAGCCAACTGGTTTGTGCGTGTGTGCACACGCAAGTATTAAAGGAGTGACAGATTTTAATTAAACTATAATGTGTGTGTAGGCTCGTACCAGATACTGCTATTTGATTGTGATACTGGATGCTTGCATCTTTTTGGGTTCAAGCTTGAACAGAAAACAATCCAGGTACAAGGCTGTGAGTAGTGTTCATTCTCCAGTAAGAAGCATAGATGGGAAAAACAGGAAATTGGAGGGCCAAAAGTTGAGAAAACACAACAAAAACTTATTTCTTGTTAAATAGCGCAAGCCTTCGGTGAGCCAGAAGATATTTACCCAAGTTACAGTTTAGCAAAGCCGGGTAGTAAATTGTTTTAGAGATAAGGTCATGTGATTGACCACCTCAGCTTCTTCCAACAATTATCGACCAAATGGAAATGAATGAGAGCTGACAGAAATGCACAAAATCAAACTGAGGTGGCAGAATCTATCCCAGGTAATAGTTGTATCAGTAACTCAGACAAAGGCTTCCCCATCTTACTCCTAATTATTTCATGGTCATTTACAAAAGAAGTTGAGCAGATTACTTTGGGATTGTATTAATGAGCATTTCTCATTCATCTGGGTCACTTACAAGGTAACACAAACTCCTTAATAAAAGACAGTATTTTATAAGCAGCACAAAGAAATATTTATTTCAGGAATTTTGAAATGTTTACTGCACTTACTATATTGAAATGCTAGATTTTCTACTGTACTTGCCTCAAAGTGTCTCAAAAGCAAGTCTTCTTTAATGACCAGCTACTTCGTAAATACTTGACCGCAATCAGAGAAATTAAAGGTGGGATGAAACATCAAGCCTTATCTTTTACACCAAAGGAGGCTACCCCTGATGAAAAATTAATCTAACTTGTTTTCAAGAAACTTCTGTGAAGGACAGGTTTTTTACAACTGGCCCTGGGTAAACCCTCTGATAGTTTCACCATCCTAACAGCTGAACTTGTTTACCAAATATCCAAGCTAATTGTCTAAGCTAATTGTCTAAACCAAGCCAACTTTTTTCTGTTCTTCCTCCAGCCAAGATCAAAAGATATGACTGACTCATCTTCTATACTAGAAATAGGATTTGAATTCATGCATTAATTATTTTCATATTGAAATGATTAAAAAAGAAATGATGAAATAAACTTCCTTTAATACTTCGTTAATTCTGGTATTTATGACATGCAGGAAACATGTAAGAAAGTTAACGTGGCAAAAAAAGCTTTCAAAAGCTAAAGATAAAAATGAAAAAAAATTTTCCAACATTTGCAATTCAGCCCCTTAGGTAAACATTCAAGTTTAATTCAACACCAGTGGTTTTACTGCTACAGAAGTATAGAATAGAGCAGAAAGAAGAGCCCAACTCTTCTAAATCCCAGTTTAGTTTTCTCTTCTTCCCCTGAGAGGATGAGCACTACTACTAGCTGTTACTCTTGGCACCAGCAGAAATCACCCCATGCAAACTACCTTCTGACACTAAAAGTGGTACCTGATTCTCTAATCATATGACTGACAACTGGCACAGTGATCAAGGGACTGTGAAATGCAAAACATTCTTTTCCTGACCAGGAGAAACAAAACAAGTCTAGAAATTACTGTTTCGTCCTCGCTATTATCAATCCTTCCTCACTGGGCTGTAGGACGTGAGTTTCTGCTGTTAATGCTCCAGTTGCCTTTGGTCTGGGAGCAGAACAATAGACACTAAAGACATCCATGTATGTGTCCAAACGTCCGCTGCCTTAGTTCAGTCTACATGGACTATCGAGCAAGTAGCATGAGGCACCTCCCTGATGAAGGTCACCCCTGTCAAATTTCAAGGTATTGTCCAGAAGCTGGACAGGATAACACTACATAAAAAAGGGCAATGTACATTCAGAAATGCTTGACACTTTCTGCAGCGCAGAAAGGAAAATAAACAACCAGCAAGGGAAAATGACACTAGGTAATTTAATTCCAAGTAGTCGCAATCTGACAGAATTCAGCAGGACGAGTAACAGGAGATACAGACCACAGGGTATGAGACAAGCTTACTTAGGGAGCACCACAACCACTTTTGCCTACATGGTACAAACAGATGAATACGTTTAACAATTGCTTGCTAATAATGAACTGCCCTGAAGAGTTGCTTTGCTATGGGAACAACCACCCCACATCAAAAGAACCTCATTTGTATATCAAAGGAGAAATTACACTCAAGAATAATGTTTCTTTGAATTGGCACCTAAAAATAGTATTAGACAGACTTAACTTTTGGTCTGAGGACTTTTGAAGGGAGAAGTGATTTTCATTATAGACAAAAAACAAAAAGAAAACACTTTCACTCAACATACTCCAAATACCATAGGAAAGAACTGAAACTAATTTTAACTATGTGGTGTGAGGAGGTGGGTGTGAAAAAGAGGAAGACTACTTCTTACACGTACTTCAAAACCTCTCAGCAACATCAAAGGAAAAGCATGCCACATTCTTCCAAGAGGTGTTTGTTTACACTCCAAGAGCAGCTTATGGTGTGTAGGACTCCCAATCCCATAGAGGAACATGCTCCTGTCAATACTGAGATCCTCTCACGCTTTCCTATTTACTCCTCAAAGACCTCTCTAATTTCACTAGCCCCATACGAAAGCTCGCTACATACTCAAGAGGTGCACAGTCCCGCGCCATTGATGCCTGCTTTGCCCACTCAATAGAATATTAAATATCGCATTGCTTACTCTCTCTCCACTGCTTTCCTCTTTCCAGAACCACTTTGGTGCTCTCTGCAGAATTTTGCTACTTCATTCAACACTGTCCACAAAGTCTGAAGTAGCTTAGTCGTGGGCTTTATGTCACTTACCAATGATGGCATGGCTTTATGCCACACACAGCACTTTCAGGCTTTTCACTAATCCCCATTCTTCTTTTCGTCTAAGCCTTATGTTACTCAAGAATTTGACAGGAGGAAGTTTCATATGGACAAGGCCTTCTAAAACCAAGCTGCCACTGGCTGTTGATGCCCAGACGAAAAACAGCAGAGTAGAGCTTTCATCTGTCAAAGGCTGCACAAACCATAATGCAAGCTCTCAGTCTTTTTATCTAAATAAGGGCAGAAGTAAGAGCCCAAGGTTCAAACTCGAATGAGTCTTTAAACCCCACAGAAGTGCCGTGAACAAACAGCCAAGTGGTACAAGCAAGGATGGACATGCACGACTTCCCATTTTACCTATGTGTATGAAAATCACAAAAAGATGTTAAGACTTTTCTGAACAGATACTAATTCTACAATTAAAGAAGGTAGGGCTACCAGGTTTTAAATTCAATATAAAACTTTAACTCAATTGGTTAAATTTAAGCAATATAAACATTTCTGCTGTAGGAAAAATCAAGTCACATGGTGACTTTTGTCACCAGTCTAAACCCATAAAATGCAGAAGAAAAAAATGGTAGGTAACTTCAACATATTCAATTACTTCCATTAATTGTATACACTTCCTAATGAAATCACACAGTTTCGCAGCCCTAAGCAATATAGCTTAGAGATGAAAAGCCAGGCCATACCCTCCTTGTTTTGAAGTCGCTCCACTCCTATGAGCTGTTCCTAGTAGGAAACACCCTTCCTCCAGCTGTAAGGGCAGCTGAGCAGCTGCCTTAATAACCAATGCCAGCTCCACATATTAATACATAAAAGCAGCTGCCTGCCTGCCTATGCAGCTGAAGGAAAAGTGCTGGAGGCACAGGCCAGTATCTAATACTGGCTCTGATTGCAAAGGCAGCTGCTTGGCTCATACAGCTGCAGGAAGAGTGCTAGGTATCAAAGTAAGAGGAGAAATGGAAGATGAAATGGCTCAAGCTGTGTAATCATAACTCCCAGAATTTATAATAGATACTTGCATCCTTAATCTCTGATCCTTAGCTGCCCATTTGTGAACTGGGGTAAATATGGGATAAGTATGCCTCTCCACTCATAGGATCCTGAAAAATTACATTCATTTGTGACTGTAAAGCATACTAATACAGTGATACCCTACCAATGCCAAGAAGAAATGGGGAATTCTATCTTCTTTGGGAACTATTGAAAGCATGGCCTAGCTGTTCATTACATAAATACCATTCCCTCTATGCATTAAACAATATTAAGGACTTCGAAAAATTTAAGATGAAAATGAAGCACTCCTCAGTTCCTGGTGGCTGGTGAGATTTTGAAAACAGCTATAAGGATCTTCAGATTGCTTTTTGAGCATGTTTGTGCATGAGAAAAAGTGCACAAGACATACAAATTAGAGAAACACTCTGTTTCTCTGCTCTGACTCGGTAGGCAGATATAGCAGTCTGTATTTACTGCATAACATAAATACTGTATGCAGCTTTTACTGCTTTAGGAAAAAGCAATCTCCATCAACATTCTGCAGCTGATGACAAACACTGGACAAGCTATATTCTCAAATTGGTACAGAAATTGCATGTAATTACTAGCACAAGGGGCTTTCTGATCCCCTTCCTTGTTGAAAGTGCAACTACAGGGCTAGCAGAACTGACCAGACTCTTTGAGCTGGAAAGGAAGAAAGGGCACAGAACTGGAAAATAGATGGAGGCATCCAAGAATCACAGGATCAACGCTGGACTTCAGTATATGAGGTACAAGAATCAGAAAGAGAGGGAAATCTGAGGGCAGAAGACAAGATGAGAAACTTAGTATAACTTCGGGTCTCATTTCCAGAGTGAGACCAGGGGGATGCTCCTGGGTTAGAAAGCTCTGATTCAGGCACAAAGGACCTCCGTGAGAACCAGCACAGGGCTGGCACAACTGCTAGGCTTCCACGCAGCCAGGCACTTCTGACTCAGGCCCACAGTGTAATCCATAGTACCAACACCATGTCTCCCACAGTTCTCCAGAACACCCCAAACTTCATTTAGCTTAAGATGAGATGACCCACCTTCCTGTGATTCTGGATTAGTTTCTGAACAAATGTCCAGGAAACCATTGCAAAATTGCCATCTCTATTCTCAACCAGTCATATACAATTACTGGCTGAGCAATGGCATAAATGCAATTTAACAGCTCCCAGGGCTGCTGGTAGAATACAGTGACAGCCAATATCTGTATACTGGCTTACTAGAAACTGGGCCTTTCAAATGTTTCCACAAAAAATACCTGATACACAGTGGAAACTGTCTATCTTCAAATCATCAGAAATATTCCATATCCCCTTGGATTATTCCACACAGCACTATTAAGAAAAGCAATGAATTGATCAAGAAGTTTTTTAGATCAAGAAGTCCTACACTTTTCTTCACATTATTAAAGAAGACAAGGAGACAAAAAACATAAAGAAAATGAAATCTTGTAATATTACTAACTACCCCTCCTCAATTTTTCTAGGCTTTTGGTGAAGTTTAAAGATCATATACTGAAAATGACACACCAAGAAAATGAACAAAGCTTCTTTACACATACTTTGTATCCCAGCCTTGGTCACCCATAACACATTCGTCCTCAACTTCATTGCAAAGTCACTAGGAACGAGTGAGCATTGCAGGCTGCTGCTGCAGCAACCCATGGCTGTGTGATGACCCATCACATAAAGTACCTCAGGACCTCCTGTTCGTCTGCTCAAAGGAATCCCCTCAGGTCAAGTCCCACAAGGGGCTGGGTTTCTCCCCAGTACTGACAGCACCGTGTAATACCTCAGAGATGGGCCCTTGCTCAAAGATGCCATATTTCATAGGAAACATCCATATTCACTTGCCTACTTCCTGCTCAGTAATATTGCTACTGCAGATAAACTGGCACTAACATAAACATTACCAGCTGTATACAAGACATCAGCCAGCAGATAACACATTGTGCTCACGAGTAACAACTGTCCAAATACAATTCATTCCCCTGAAAAGCCCACCCCATCAGAATCTCACATGGAATAGAGACCACGCAGAACTCACATGGCATAACCAGCACACAGAGTAACCAAAGAAGCTCGGGTGGGCTTTTGTGGTTTCAATCTCCTGCATCCTTCTCTTGCCTTTCAAAACTTATATAGTTATACATATCCTCAAACTGAGGCTACAACTATATATACCGCATAAAATGTACATTTAAATAATTGGTACCATTATGCATGCCTGCAATGTACTGTTTTAATACCAAATAAATTTTTGGTATCAACTCTGGTATCAAATTGAGTGAATTTATGAGGACAGCTCTTCATTGTGCTGCTGGCTGTGTTTTTATGTTTCAGAACTGATGCGTGCAGTAAACAAACCACTCACACTTCTCATTATAGGCCCAATTATACATAAAACTGTGGTTGATAATTAGTGCTTCCTACTCAATTCTCTGTCATTCACACAACACACTTAATGAAAGGGAAAACATCGGTGTGTGACATGCCACATTTTTATCAATATTCTACATACAAAGGTAAAATTAATTCACTGCCAATAATGTTATCTTCCACTACTCTGTTAGACAAGAACTCCCTTGACTCCTCTCTCGTAAATGAAAGATTCTTGTAATTTCTTCCCAAAATGGGAATGGCATTTCCTTCTTTCTGGAATACATCTGTTGCATTGAATGCTAAAATACACTGAAAGAATAGCTGAGGAAATCAAGTAAAAACTTTCAAAATATTTCCAAAGCCAAAGATTCAGAGCAGAAGAGGAATGGCAAGCTACACAAGCTGAAAGACAGCATTAACTGGGGCAGCAGGTCGAGGAAGAGGATTCTGCCCCTCTTTTTCACTTCACTGAGACCCCACCTGGAGTACTGCATCCAGCTCTGGCTGGGGTCTCCAGCACAAGAGACATGGACCTGCCAGACCAGGACCAGGACAGGATCATGAAAATTACCAGAGGGCTGGAACACTTCTACAAAGGAAGGCTCTGAGAGCTGGGGCTGTTCAGCCTGGAGAACAGAAGGCTCCAGGGGAGACCTCATTGCAGCTTTCAACATATAAAGGGGGATTATTGGAGAGATGGGGACAGACTTTGTTTAGCAAAGTCTGCAGTGACCGGAAAAGGGCCAAAGGTTTTAAACTGCAAGAGAGGAGGTTTAGGTTGAGCATAAGGAAGACATTTATGATGACAGTGGTGAAACACTGGAACAGGCTGTCCAGAGTCGTGGATCCAAGGTCAGTTGGATGGGGCTTTGAGCAACCTGCTCTAGTGGAATGTGTCCCTGCCCATGGCAGAGGGGTTCAAACTCAATGGTCTTTAAGGTCCTTTCCAACCCAAACCATTCTGTGATTCTATGATTGTCCTAACTGAAGACCAGACTCCTAATGTGACAGTCAAAACACACCAGTTCTATGAAAAGGATGACTTCCCACATTCACCCAGAACACCAATGAATGATATGGAAATTTTTAGCACATTTTAGGGCTTTCTCTAGTTTAGTTAGGTTTAGAGAAATAATGGCTAGAATATCCTGCTGTTGGGTACTCTCCTGCTCTCCTAAAGACTCTCCATTTGATTACCATCAGACAGGTAGTGGAGTATTGTCTCTACAGTAATGGAGACACAACAGGAGGAGTAGCTGATGGGGAACTGAAGGATGTACAAGATAGGGAAGAAATAAGAACAAAACTCTTCCGCCTATGTCTGAAACAACAGCTGTCAGCAAAATATGCAATCCTAGGTAGCAAAACCCCATATAAGAAGCACTCCCAGGCACACTGCAGAGAGGAGTCAATCCCCAACAGCCCAGTACACAGCAATATGCACTCTGTGGAGAACAGTCTTAAGCTGCTGCTCCTCCATTCATAGCATAATTACTGTGCTGCTCCATACAGGTTGTTTTCATTATAGCCTACAAGTGGCAACTCCAGCCTATACACAGGTTGGGAGAACAATCTTTCTCCATTTTCTTTCCCTAGGTACCATGTGTTTCTACAGATCTCAGGAGGAGCTCAATACTCTTACTAAGCTTTTACTTTTCTGAAATGAGTTTTAATAGGAACCTTTCCCTACAGACAAGTCTAAAATAGAAAAAGCCCACTAACAATTACAATACACAATGGACAATAGCTACAGGGTTTATAGCAAAATCTGTATTTTTAAAAAAAGACATGCAATTCTGTATACATTTGTATCCAAAACATAAGAAAACACCTATATACGTATACAGAACCATATACAGCATTTCTAACTCAGCATTCAGAAATATTTGTTATATTTGTTAAAACATCAGTCAGTGTTTAGCAACTGGCTGAGGGATGATGAAATAACTACATAATATTATGCAGTATGTTACACGTATTAAAGTATTAACTCTCCTAGCTTATTCTTAAAAACCTTAAGTAAGCAAAAAAAACATTTAAACACTAATGAGGAAGGCAGTGTTGAGTTCTTCTTGCTGTAAAGCAGAGGAGAAGAATCCTGCTGACACCCTCCATTACATCACAGTTCTGCAAATTGGCACAAGCAGAGGTAGATGCTTCACTTAACTCCAAGCTGCTCCACAGCCTGACTGCCAGAAAACAGATGCTGGGAAGCCATAGCAACATTTATGCCATTTATCAGAAGAGTCCTTTGCAATTATGACGTGAATCAACCAATTTCAGCCAGGAAGAATAATGTCTCCTGGTTAAAACACAGACATTATAAATTCAGTTACTTCCTACTCCTGCCAAAAACGTTCATATTCATGAGCATCTTACAGTTTCCACGCTGTAATTTTTTTCCATAAAATGGGAATAATAGTTTACTACAGCACTGGGAGATTGAAAAATATGTTTCATTAATATTTACAACATTCCTCTTAAGAACTGCAAAGTCAGCAACAGAAATTAGTAATTTGACATGACAACATGTGCAGAGATACATCTTATTGACAGCTATTCCTACAACCTAGGATATGCAACAGGCTGTATTCCCTACAATGTCATCAACCCTTCATATGAGCCTAAAATCACAAATAAGAAAAGCCATTTTATTCCACAGATGCACTAAACAGGCAAGGTTTATACAATTTCTATCCCATAAAGTCTACAAATCTTTAATGAAAAGTTAATTGAGCTTTAAATAGTAGGAGGGAGGACAAGTAAAAATGAAAAACAGGCCACAAGGTTACTCAGGATGTATTTTAAAAAGTACACATCATGTTAATTCAGAACAATTAAAAAAAATAAATACAGACTGAGGTTCATTGGGATTATCTATACCATGAGGAAGTTACAAATAAAATTGTAGGAAAAAAAAAAAACATTTCTAAGACCAGTCAACA
This sequence comes from Struthidea cinerea, assembly GCA_013397865.1. Taxonomy (NCBI): domain Eukaryota; kingdom Metazoa; phylum Chordata; class Aves; order Passeriformes; family Corcoracidae; genus Struthidea; species Struthidea cinerea. The sequence continues at coordinate 80,485 of VZTI01003363.1, forward strand.
AAAGAAAGTAAGAAAAAAAGTAGAAGACGTGGAAAGAAAAAAAAAAAAATTTGTTGTACAGTCAGCATAGCTGGGCATGTGTTTTTAGGCTTCCTATAAATGTGTATCCATATATCTCTGCACCACAGTCTCTGCTGGTCTAATGCAACCTAAATATTCAGCAACTCACCCCATAGGCCAGCAAGCTCTCCTTAGGCTCTGGCTCCTCAGCTTTCCTTCTGGGGGGAAAATGCCCTTACAGAAGCACCACTCTCAGGAGGTTTAGCCAAGTGGAAGCAGTGGCTGCAGGTTGTGTCTCGTACCCGGCTGTGAAACCCAGTGGCTGCTGCCACATTTCATCTCCTGTGCCCCTGCTCCCACCACAACCACACAGCTACACATTTAAGTGAAAGGGCTTTTAACCTTCAAATGCAGTTTGTTTTCTAAGAGAAAGCTTACAAAGGAGGGGATGCTGATCCATTTCATGCATTAAAAGCTATTTGGAAAAGAGTTGGGTTTTCAGGAAGTATTTCTGGGTGCGAAGGAGTCACAATTTACAGCGAGACACTGCCAGTCCCAGGAGAGATCCAAGGCTTTTATCTGTAACAAACTTGCTCAACTTGGCTTGTGCTCACAGTGCGCTGGCGAGGAGGGCTGGCTCTCCTCGCACAACGGCACTTGTGTCTTCCCAAGGCTCCTCAAGTTCCCACCGAGCTCTTACTCCACAGGAGAGAACAGCAGTGTACTTGTTTGCTTCAACATACTTTTTTATTAGACAAGAAACGTTGTTTTCAGGGGATGTCTCAAAAATAATTACATAGAACAAAAGCATCTCTTCACTTTAGGATTACTACCTATGAAAACTATAAACTTTAACAGTGTAACAGCCTATATAAAAAATTATTCATAATATTTTGGATGCCATCCTTCACCAGCCCCCCTACTATGTCTTCTCCAATTCCAACATATGTTTGTGTCTCTGCTTGAGATAATTTTTGATAGCAGGCAAACTAATTAAACATTCTTTAGAAGCCACAGGGCTGAAGTCACTGCGCGGTGACTAAACATTGCAGCTGTCAGGAGAGGCAAAGTGGGTTCCCATCCTAATCCCGTGCTGACCTCAGAGCCGAGCCTGAGAACCTGTCAGAAAGGTGCTCTCACAGCACAAGACAGCGAGCAGCAGCTGCTTATGCTAAGCAGGCTGCAGCCAGTCTTTTTTTACCCTTCTTTTTTTTTTTTTTTTTTTTCTTTTTTTCTCCCTTTTATTTTTTTACTGTCACTCTGGATACGCTGCACGGCACTCGCACATGCACATCCCTGCTCCTGGTGAGAAGGAGCTGTCTGTGAGCTCAGTTTTTGACATGCTCAGTCCCAGACTGAGATGAAACCAAACGTCCTCTAGTCAAACTGCAAGCAAAAATCCAGCACCCACCTTGTGCGCAGGATGAGAAGCATCAAAGATACATTTAAAGGTATTTCCAATTAACCTAATTAAATCCAGGTATTGGACAATGTTAATTCTTTTATGCAATTAACAACAGTACTAAGCTTTTTTCCCTTGACAAATAAAGAACATTAAATTGAAAAGTATATCAATAATACAAGCAGAATTCTTTAATCATGCTAAATTAGTCACTAAAGCATGAATATGTGGCAGAATATCTGTCTTTAATTTGAAGGTGTGATTTTTTAAAAATACAAGGTAGAAGGCACACAGAAAGAAACTGTTTTAAAATATTCTAAATATTTAATGCAGAAATAATATTAAGTCACAATGAAAAACCTGACAAACAACAGATCTAAGAGAGCTGGAATACCTGAATCACAGAATTAGGGATTCGTTCAAATAAACAAACCTCAGCAATTCAACTAGGTAAAATTACTAAACTGACTTGAGGACAGCTGTGTTCTACCTGAAGATCAATAAAGGAGGTGGCTATCAGTGGTGACAACACTGGTCACCATGCTTTTATCTCTCTTCATGGCAGCCTAATTTTCTAAGAATGCAAATGTGATGACTGTTTATGGACAGCTAATTCTAAAAACAAGAGACTGAAAGAGGACTGAAAAGACTGAAAAAGGACACTTTTTTGTAGAAGTTACTAAAACACAATTCGAAGAACAACTCAGCACCTCAGTATTACTCAGCACTGCCTCATCAATTTTGCTTCCAGTTCACTGCACAGTCTAGTTCTTGTCACGGGTACCCAAAATCTTCCTTTGGTACCATAAGCTCATCCCTTCATCACTAGTTAAACAACTCATCAAGTCTCCTCCAGTTCAGTCATAGAATCATAAAATGGTTTGGGTTGGAGGGACCTGAAAGATCATCTAGTTCCAAAACCCCTGCTGTGGGCAGGGACACCTTCCACTAGACTAGGCTGCTCAAAGCCCCATCCAACTTGGCCATGAACACCCCCAGGGATGGACATCCACAACTTCTCTGGACACCTATTCCAGTGCCTCACTACCCTCACAGCAAAGAATTTCTTCCTAATAGCTAATGTAAATCTACCCTCCTTGAGCTTAAAGCCATTGGTGCTTGTCCTATCAATGCCATTGTAAAACATCCCTCTACAGCTTTCCTGTAGCCCCCTTTAAGTACTGGAAAGTGCTGTGAGGTCTCCTTGGAACCTGCTCTTCTTCAGGCTGAACAATTCCCATTCTCTCAGTCTGTCTTCATAGAAGAGATGCTCCAGCCCTACGATCGTATTCATAACTCTCCTTTAGACCCACGCCAACAGGTCCAAGAAACTTTGTATAAGTAAGGCAACAATGAACAAGCTTGTGTGTTTTCAATCCAACTTCTGCAAATTTGACCCACATATTTCCTAGTTTTGTACTAGTGGGGCATCTTGTGACTGAAGACTTAATATTGGTTCCAATGAAGAAAAACTTGATTACGGACAGGAAAGTCCTAACTTCACTAAAGTCTCACATAAAATTTAAAGCACTACCTTGTGATATCCAAGACTAAGATATTGAAAAAAATGGCATGACTGATAGTGGTCTGAGCTCAGAAACAAACACGTCTTAAACTAGCCAAGCAGGGTTACTGCTTTTTTCTGAGGTCATTTTCAACACTCTGCTTTCTTACTGTTTGTCAAAGGTATATGGCAAATGTACCTTAAATGACAAAATGGTCAGACCTCCTCTAAGTGCTGAGAATTGAGAGCACTTGAATTCCACCATTGCCTGTGAACAGCATTTTCCTGCTAATTTCTGGGACTGCATCAAATCACCCAGACTCAGACTTCTCAACTGTCAGAGAATAGGAGCGAGGTGAGTAACAGGTGCTTAGCAACAGCACCATCACTCTTCCAGGCATTGAGCCACCTTTGAGGAAGCAACAGCTATAAGCTCCTTGGCAAAACAGGCTACCAGAAGTTCATCAAATCTCTCCTGTGATCAGACCTATGACTTATGAAACACAGCACTTTATTAGAAGATATTCATCCCTTGACTTAGACATATTTCAAGACACGGAGTTTGGATATATAAAAGATCTTCTAGTGGGCAGACTTCCATTATTTAAAGGTATTCTTGACACTGAAGCTCATGGATTTATTTATTCCCCAATCAAAACTTAAGTCCTCAAGACACAGGCTCTGAAAAGAGTGCCTGCCTACACGAGAATCACCCTGCAGCACACTTCTGTGTTTCAATGCAAGCTGCATTCCTTCAGCTGGGGCTCCTTCTTGGAAACAAACTTAACATATGAGATACAAATTGAAATCTTTAAAAACAAAATTCCATATGAAACCTGACCCCTCTGAAAAAGAAAGAGAAACAAGAGCAGACTGCCTGTGACAGATGTTAGCCATGCCTCTCATGGCATTACTGGAATGTGCACATGCACGTGGTGATGGGTGCAGGAGATGGGACCTAATAAAATAAAACTCCACTGACCCTAATTTACACAGGGATGTCAGCAAAACTTTGCTTTCAAACTTCACTGTTAAACTTCCAAATACAGTTGTTACCATTTTCCATCATACTGAACTAATACTCAAAGTGAGTAAAACCTCAAGACATCAGGTTTATAGACTATGAGCAGCTGAACCTGGATGCACTGACTGTACAACATAAGGCTCACTGCTATGAACAGCCCACAAAATACCAATTAAAACAGTGAGAGAAGTTTTAGGCTTGATAACATCAGTGTGCACAGATCAGTTCTTTTAAATAATAAATTCTTCTTGCCACAAGTGAGAATCCTGAGTAAGTGCATAGACTGTTTTCAACCAGGGATTTTTAACAGCCTCATTATTACCTGAATTCAAAGATGTTTCTGTCATGAATCAAAATTTTTACTGTAAAAATATATATTTTTTCTTAGAAGTTATCTGATTTATTAAAAATAATATTATATAATTAATGCCTTCTGCTATGATTAAAGTTGGCTACAAAGCAATCTTCTGCAAAATGCATAAGAGTTATACTTTCAAATCAAGAAAAAGGGAGTACCAGAATAGAAGATAGTCTGTTAAGGAAATGGCTGATTGATGAAATGGGGTATGTACTATACTGCCAGCTGCTCCAGGTGTTTGCCTTCAGAGGGCAGCTGTACCACTACCCACATAACTATAATCACTTGCCAATGAATACCTGACAGATGCTAACTTCAAGGGTAAAACAAAAGCATTCTTACGAGCAGCACTTTGGTGATCATATCCTTCTATCAGCTGCAGGATGCAAGAAGCTAAAATAAACTATTCAGGGAGGAGCTAGCCACGCTGCTAAATTACATCTGCATGCATTAACCATCAGTTTGTCCAGACAGAAAGTTTTGAGTACATTTAATATTTTAAGGGGAGAAAAATAACTGATTTGAGGAGGGGGAGAACATAGTATCTGCAGTGGGTCTTTTCAAAATTAAACCTTCTCAAACTTCATTTTCTATTCATGATATTGATTGGCTAATTACATTTTAATCCTCTTCCTCCTCAAACAATAGCAACTCCTTATTTCATTTTCACATAGAAACAGAGCAGCGTTCTTGCTCTCCATCTGCTGGCTCTGCAGGAGCAGTTGACCATGACTTCCAGAAAACTCTCACTGCTGATAAGGCAGCAAGGAAGAGCAAGGAACAAGATGCAAAGGCTTTATCCTACACATCTTATTATTAATATTTGATGAAGTTGTGTCTGTAATGAAATGAAAGCAGACATAACAGAACCAGGAATAATCCCAGAATTCATCAGACAGAAAATATGAAGGTGATGACCTGGACTTTATGACTTCAAAGAATCCACTGCTTTAATGATATTTATTTCTTCCGAGTAAATTTACTCCAAACTGGATACCTGTTAAGAACACGATTTATTTTTATATACTGTAATAATAATTGTGATTATCACTGATTTATATTACTGATATAACATTACTGACCTCACAGGTTATGTTGTGGCATACCCTGGAGTCTTTCTACTTGATCCAAGTGTTAATTTAACAGTTGTCTTCAAAATAATCCCACACACAGAGCCCACCACGAGAGCTGCTATCCAATCTCTTACTGACAGTTTCTAATAACCAGTACACTAAGTTCTTTTTAGAAGCTAATAGCAAATTAAAAATTGTAGTTATATATTTGCATTCTTGCATGTTTATGAGAGATAGACATACTCCAGCACACAAGCTAACACAGAGCTTTAGAAGATGGACTCACAGACAGGCTGGCTGGGCTAAAGGGGCAGACAGTGGTTAAACAAGGTGGTTTCACCTATCCAGCAATCTCTGATGTGCAGCATGATCAAACTTCCAGTGGAGTCAATGGGACTACTCCAAAGAAACTGCTTCTCTGGCTTCCCTAAACACTCCTGTATCACACAACATTGCTCAAGCATTGCTCAAGACAGGAGTGGCCCAGGTGCCAAGAAAAAGGTTACTTTTAAAGCACACTAGCATGTGACTGCCAGCATTACATTTATGTTCTTTTAAGTTTTCACATATCTCATTTCTTACTCGCTGGATTTGCCTCGAATTTCCTTTTCCTCTTTCCCTATCCCAGGGCACTGATTACCTTGTAATAATGGCAGTCTGTCCAAATGGTGCTCCAAGAGCCACTCCAACTTCTACAAGGGAAGGAGAGGCAGTCCTTAGATGCACTCCTGCCTCCTTTTTCAGTGGGAAAACTAAGAGAGACTGTGTAATTTGGATTAGATGGATTGGTGCGAGGCTGAAAGCAGCCAAACTACAGAGCTGTATCACTTCAAAAGAGTTTACTTGAATTTTCAGAGGGTTTCAGTAGGTCTCTTACACGAAGATCATAAAAAACCCACCCCACACAGAACACCATGCTAAGTTGTCATGGAATAAGAAAGATAATGATCATATCAATGAGTGGAAATGATAAAATCAAGCATAAATTGGTTCATTTTCTCAGTAAAGGGAAATCTTCAGTCAAGTCTCACTGAAATGTAATACTTCAATCTGTGTACAAACTGTCTCACCTTAAAATCAGTAAGAAGGTATTATTTACACTAATGAAAATACTGCTAGTCAGAAAGAGCTACATAAGCACCTCACAGAGCATATAGTGACAAGGATATAAAATGATTAATGAAATTCACCACGGGTAAATGTGAAGCAGGTCATGTTGAGGGAAAAATATATAAACTTCATGTGCACACTTAACTACTTTCTGTTGCTCAGAAAGAGCGTTGTGGGGGTTACAAGAGACAATTTTAAAGAAAACATTTGCTTCAGACTCTGCTGCAGTGAAAACCCAAACCGAGTATTTGGGTTTACCCAAGAAAAAGAAAGCTAAACCGACAACATTTTATGCTGCTGCACAAAATAACGGCTTTAAAAAGTGTCCCCTTCATTGGTCCTCCTGCCTGTGAAAGGATATAGTTAAACTTCCAAGTGTGGAGAGAACAGTGAAAAAATATCTGTGACTACTCAGCATCAAAAAGAAAGGAGTGAACGGTGTGACCAGTAGCCCCTGACCCTTGGTAAGCTTCAATTTTGTGTGAGAAACAGGAATGTATTTGAATCTTGAGTCACGGAAAGCTCCAAGTGGGTAAAATGGTTCATTGTTGCTTCTAATGCAGGAATAAGCAGGCATTAAATAAAACTGGCATAATAAGCCAAGAAAAAAATAACTTCATTTATCACACACGCTGCAGTACTCTGCCATGAGTTATTGCAGGTGCTGAAACAGTTGACAGAAGTTCAAGGAGTGGTTTACAGGGGCAGGGGAGACCAGTGAAGGGCTATTAACCACAAGAACACTACCTCTTGCTCTGGAAGCCCCTCCAGCTGGAAGCTGAACAAAAGCACTGCACTGTTATTGCCCTGTCTATAAACCTTCCCCAGGCACTGACTATTGCTGAAGACTGGGCACTGCAAGAGGTATTGCTGTCTTACCCAGAATAGCTGTTTTTATGTTCTTGTTTCTGCCACAAGAAGCCACAGGCGACCACAATGAGAGGCTCTGAGGGTAGGCAATCAGCTCCCAGGCAGGCTGGAGGCAGCCGATGCAACAGCTCAGCTGGGAAGTTCTTCCTTTCCTCTCAATTCTGTGTTCTGCATCCACTCAAAACACCTTAAAAACCTCAATTATTTTCCAATAGCCCCAGACACAAGTTAAATAGTTGTGATTAAAGGGAACTTTAAAGGTAGCTTTAAAAGCTACCCTTAAACAAAAACATTCAAAGACCAGGAATCTCATCACTTACCTGGAAAAAAAACTTAGTCATTGAAAAAGGAAAACACAGATGCCCTGGATTCTTTCTGTTGTTCAAACAAAAATGAAAAGCTTCTAAAAACCACTGGTATAAAAATACTGATGTAAAAATTAAGTATAAATCTAAACTGAAGGTAATTCAGCAAAAAGTTGTTCTTTCTTCTCACTAGGAATGCAACTTTTAATTGGTTTAAATTTTTAAAAACTGCTTAAATTTTTTACACTTGCACAACCTCTTTCATTCAAAGTAATAAAAACCTAAAGAAGCAACTGAAAAATGTATGATGAACAAACTGTTATTCCTTTCATGTACTTATACCTATTAAAATGCATGCAACTGACTCAGCATTTGTTTTAACACAATTTAATCAAAACCAAGAGATCTTACATTAAAAAGGTACATTTTCACTGAATAGGTGTAGGTAAGTGTTTGTCCAGAGCTAACGCTTTATTCTGAGGGAAACTCTAGATACCATACTTTATTCACTGCAAACTCACTGTGACTGACATTCACCTGACATGGCAGGAGGCCACGCACAGCATCAGTACTTCAGTGAATTAAAACATTCTCACAGAGCAGTCTGAAAGGGCACAAGGGTTTTTTGACCAGTGACTCTCTGTCCCATCTTGAGGATATCATGGATACACCATGATGATGGCAGCTTTTGGGCTCCTCCCAGCGAAACGAAGGTAAGCCAATGCCACCTTCCCAACCTAGCCCATTTTCATGACATCTACAGACTTGTCCCACCACCAGGCCTAAGAAAGCCTCTCAACAAAATGAAAATCCTCTTAACAAAATGACAGACTCACTGGTTTCTCAGCTGGAGATGGAGAGGAAGGATGGAGTAAGGAGCTGTATGGGTCACCATCATGGGAAAATGGAAAAAAGTCATCATGGATCAAAATAATAACACTAATCAAAAATACCCTTTATATTTATCCAGAAAAGTTATTCCTTATTACTTTCTTTTTCTTGGGAAGGGAGGGAGGAGTAGACACACATGATTTTCTTTCTTTATATATAGCTTTTTAACTACAGTAACAGCAAGACCTTACTCTGCAGAATCACTGCCTACTATTCGATCCCCATCTCTGCCTATGTCCAACACTTTGCAACTGTACCTTCTGATTGCCAGTAGTTTTTTTCAGACCCCTCTTCCAACTTGTCGACTTATTTTGAAGTCTAAGGCTATACTACAGTTTAAAGGAGCCTGAAACTGGATTAGCAGCCACTCTCAGCTGGACATCACCTCCACGTTTAATGAGCACATTCAGTATTCCATCACCCTGGTCAATAATGAAAATACTGGCAGCTACCATTAAAAAAGGGCAGCATCCTATGGAAGCAAACTCACTGAATCTTTTCATTCAGACAATTAATGCACTATGGTTTTAAAGTGAGTTTTGCATGTGTTGTATAGCTCCTACCCTCCTAGTTCGCTACCAGAAGGGCAGGGAGATGGCACAGAAACATTTATTGATGTCAAGCTTCTGACATTGACTTTTTCCCTTCTGTCCACAAAACATGTTGACATTAAACATTGAGAGTCTGAGTGAAACACATGCTATATACCCAATTTTTAAATAATTTAGCTATGGAATTTTTCACTGTAAATCTTCATTATACATTCAAATTAGTATTTTCTCATGGTAGGTCTTCATTGATCCCTAGCAGTTCTTTCATAAGGCAACTGCTCTCAGACAACTGGGTCAAATTGTTATTTTTACAAGCGTCTAAATACAATTTACATAGATCTGCTACATTCCTTAGAATAAACAAACATACATGCAAACAGTTTACAGAAATATATTTAAGCACTGACTTTGCTCCATTTTTATTTAAAATAATTGCACAAATATTTGAAAAAGCAGACCAGATCATTGACTATCCAAATATCTCTCCTAGAAAACATAACCAAAGAATATAAGCACACAACTTCTGCAGTAAAATTAACTTGAAAGTAGCTGCATGTACCCAAGACCAGACTGGTCAGAGGAAAACGTATCCACGCTCAAGGACGCTGTAGGAAGGGATAGCCCACATCTTCACTAGGCAGGGACACTTCAACTATCCATGGCATACAACTAAGTGCCCACAAAAAAAGAGCTGGCTGTCTCAGAGACATAATGCAGGCGGGTAAACCCAAGAAGCTCAATTCCTTAAATTCCAAACACATACTGGAAAATCTTCCATAGGACTCAGAATTCTTTGCTATCTGTGCTTACTGTAAATTAAAAGAGATCATCTTTTTCAAGTAGAAGGTGACCCTTCTTCACGCAGAAAGACCTAAGCAGGTGATGTTCTTCACAAAGAAGGTCCTTCTCATCTCAAGCAGTCAGGGCTGTGATTGAATGCTATGGAACAGCTCCTATTTTTTTTTTGCAGGGTGGACTATCATTGCTAGAAAGTTCTGATGGGTTCATCTGAGGTGATGCATAATCCCAGGCAAAAAGTCGAACTTGTGAATAGAAAGCATAAAACAAGAGATAGCCTTTCAGAACCATTACCATCTTATTCCAAGTGGGTTTTTATCACGGCAAACTGCAGATTCCAATTCACAGCTGTTTTTGAGATTTCTCTCTACACAGCAAAAACCTACTTGTACAGGTCCATAATGGTACCCACCAGCCTGACACATACATAGCTAACACTGGCACTGCCACTCAGCTGTCACTCAATAGGTGAGGGTAGAGTTAGAGACTCCAGAAATGCTCCAGTGAGGTGCTAAGTAACAGATTATTGTTATGCACACAACAGGCATGGATTAAATGACCATTCAGTGCCTCACTAATTAGCAGGACTTGCACTCAGCCATGACCTGCAAGTCTCCTCTGATGTGATTTACTATGTAATGCAGAGTCTGGATGAAGTAAAGTAAATCTCTACCTAGGGATTTAAAGAGACACACAAGTATGGTTTTGATTCGATCTTGTTATTTATTGTGTTGTGGTTTGACACTGGCCTGATGCCAGGAACCCATGAGCGTCACTTGCTCACCATCCCCTGCCACAGCTGGGCAGAGGAGAGAGGGAGAAAAAAAACAAAGAAAGGCTCCATTAGTTG
>VZTI01003363.1:91423-177222 GCA_013397865.1 Struthidea cinerea
TTAAAACACCTTTTACCCCCCAGCCCCTCCCTCCTTCCCACTGACAGCACAGGGAGACAGGGCATGGGGGTTTGGTCAGTCCATCACTGAGATTCCCTTCCACTGCTCCGGGAGAGGAGTCTTCCCCTGTGAGACCATGGGGTCCCTCCCATGGGAGACAGTTCTCCGTGAACCTCTCCAACGTGGGTCCACTCTCAAAAGCAGCAGTCCTACTGCACCTGCTGCAGCATGAGCCCCTCTCACGGACACACAGTCCTCCCAAAACTGCTGCGCCGTGGCTCTCTCTTTCCACAGGGCGCAGCCCTCCAAGGACAGGCTGCTCCAGCCTGGAACCAAGGGCCCTCTCCCTCCGCTGGGTCTTCCACTGGAACACAGCCCCCTCCAGGCATCCATCCACTCCGGTACGGGCACCTCCCCCACGGGCTGCAGGTGGATCTCTGCATCCCCCGTGGACCCATGGGCTGCAGGGGCACAGCTGCTTCACCATGGTCCTCACCACAGCCTGCAGAGGCATCTCAGCTCTGGGGCTTGGAGTACCTCCTGCCCCTCCTTCTTCACTGACCCTTGTGTCACCATGTTGTTTTCCCTCACATGTTCTCACCTCCTCCTCTTCTCTGACTAGAAGCAAAAACTGTGTGACTTTGATTTTCTTCTTAAATATGTCATCACAGAGGCATTACCAACCTCTCTCACTGGCCCAGTTTTGGCCAGCAGCATGTCAATCTTTCAGAGCCATCAGAGATTGGCTATGCTGGACATGGTGGAAGTTTCCAGAAGCTTCTCACAGGAGCCATCTCTGTAGCCCCCCCGCTACCAAAAACCAGGCAGTGCAAAACCAAAACATATTGTTAAATATTAATACCAGTAAAGAGTATTTTGGTACTCTGGTTTTGTATAGTGAGACTTCAATGCATTATTGATGCCGTTGTACCTAAAAGGAGATAATTCTCACGCCTTCACAAACTGGATTTAGGTGTTTAATTTCCACTGATATTCAGTGAGAAATAGAAGAGCTCAGTTACTATCTGTACTTCTGGAAAATCCCTCAAACTTACAACACATTTTCTTCTTTTCTCATGCAGGTATGGGAAATGTCAGCATTCACAGAGATACCAAGGTGCAGTCTTACAAATTCTGGGCTTTTTTTACATTGTAAAAAGCCTTTCTACACACTTTATGGGCACACCAGCTAGAGAAGTACCCTACTGTCTCTCTGAATGTGTGTCTCTACAGACACAATGTTATCAGCTCAGTTTTATCCCAAATCCGTATCCTTATATTTCTCATTGTAAGATCCAGCAGCCTAGTCCTGAAACTATAAGTAGTTTCATATTTAATTTTTTAGTAACTGGTTTGGTGTTTTGTTTTACATTTAATCTGCATCATCATCATCCTATGACAATATAGGATTAATCAGGCAACTTGATATTATATTTTTCCTACCAAGACTGTAAATAGGCTATAACCTTGGGAAAGAGGTATCTATTAATAATTCTTAAAAGTAAATCATCCTCATTCTTCAAACACATGCAGTAATTCCCAGTTTGAAAAGCATCACCAGAGGTCATCAATTTTTTAAGATCTTCTCAGCCTCAAACTTCAAATTCTCCCATTTTCCTATTTTAAGGCAAGTATTGCACTCACTCCCTTCAGTGTCCAAAACCAGATTTGCTCTGCAGTTTTCACTCACCTTTCCTTCAGCTGCAGGCCACTATGTGCAGCAAGTTGCTGCAAAAGCTACTTTTATTGACAGGTATCTCCCCCCTCTCCTCATCTCCACATCCTTTCTTTTAAAGTCTACAATGGTGAAGTTGGATGGGAAAATGCTCGGCTGCTTTGTTTCACGTCTGAGCAGTATCTTGTTTTCCCATAACAGGTAGGCAGAGGCAGAGTGTGCTGCTGAATGCAGGAGACTTCGCCAGAGGCTCAAACCACCAGTTATTGCTGCTGTCTCAGGCACTGCATATTTCTATTGACCATGGCTCTTTGCCAAGCTCTAATTAAGATACTTCAGTGTGTCAGGGAGTTAACCCTCCACTGCACATACCTTCTCCAGAAGCACCAAGGTATAAGCATCTTCTTCCTAAAAATCCCCGAGCAGCTTTTCCTGAGTGCTGTGCAGTCTCCAAGCCCTTAACATTTTTACCTCACCAATTCCATAAATGAAGATGAATTAATGAGGTAGTTAGCATTGTAACTTTTAGCAGCATTTCTAAAAGTGAATACACATTCCTCCTGCACTAATTTGGTGTGTATTGCCATGTATATTTTCCTTCAAAGAAAAATAACTCAATTTGTCAAAGAGCTGAAATTCCTTTTAAAAAAATAAAGCAAGAAGAGCCTGTTAAAAATTCTTAATTCTCCAAACAGTTTTTTATTTTATTTTTGAAGGATGCAGAGCAGCAGCAATGTTCTTAATAAGGAAAATGAGGAAATCTGAAGAATCCAGAGCTGCATTTTTATTTTACAAGAGATGAAACATAAACACAACCTTTGCTGATCTATCAATACTATCTTTTGGTCTCACACAAAGAACAACTGCCACTGGACTGAATGAGGGGAAGCTGTGACAATAGTCAGAGGGGGTAAAAGGAAACCCATGCCAAGGCTGTTTGCATCTATATTTCATTGCTCAAAAACCCTGTTTAAGCACTGCATCCTGTCTGTACATGGAAATCTTCCCTAATGAAAAGCAATATAAGTGACAGTGTGACTGAGAGAAAACTAAGTTAAATTCATTCTAGTAACTAGAGGAAAAAATCATCTGAACTTGAATATGAGAAATGTCCACCTGCAATAAAAACAACAGGAAAAAGCAAACTGTGTCAACTTCTAGAGAGTTACAAAACCAGAAAATGTAGTTGACTAGCCAGCTGCCCTCATACTGCAGAGTACAAAAGGCATTCGCAATGGAGCTTTTGATTACTTTGCAGAAATAAATCTTGAATTTTACAGAGTCTAAACAAGGTAACTTGTAAACTAATCCCACTTCTTTGCTCTTACTGTGCATTAGCCCCAGTGGCAGGAAAAACAGAGCTGTCTTCCAAAGCCATTACTAATCTGATCTTGGTGCGTACAAGTTTTCCCTTTTTGAAATTAAATCCTTTGCTTCAGACAGTATGTTAACGACTAAAATATCTGATCCTCCCTATAGCTGTATTTCTCTAAAGCCACACCGAGTTCATTTCAGCACATCCAGAACCCTACATATGTTACATGAACATGCTCATAATGTTGTCTCATTATTAGATGATGCTGCACATCACCTAGTGGCCTTAGGAACTGAGCTGTTTTTAATTTAGTAAGAATAATTTCAAATGTTTTGTGCTATTTCAGTTTTCTGCTGAGATAAATGCACTTTTTAAAAACCTGAAGAAAATTTTTGTAAGGAAAATGGTTAACATTCAGCTGGAGAGAGTTTACAGAACCATAAAGCCTTTCCCACAGGCTGTAGGAAGATAAATCCTGGAAGGAGCAGTGGTGGCAGGAAAGCCTTCATCTATAGGTACTGTACATTCCTAGGCTTCTCTGCCATATTTTCTGTATAGCTGTAATCCACAGATGTCATGTATCGGAAAAGGGCTGTCCCACTTGGAGCTATCAGGACATTATTTCCCGTACTCAAAGGGTATGCCCTCAAATATATTTTTAGAAAGGTCATTTCAGTTTCCATAGAGTTCTTTCGAACTCACAGGGGCAATGCATGCCAAGCATGCTGGATTTTTTACACATTGGTTATGATATCCTGGGGCCTTTGTTGAAACAAGCCAACTAATTTCTCATAGAAACTTTTTTTCTTTTTGGTTCACACTTCATTCTCCTTCTAAGAAAGGTACATGAACTAAGGCCATTTAGATCATGCCTGTATATGCACCATATACATAACTGCATAAATATGCATCATATCCAGGGTTGACTTTACCAGTAAGTACAACTTCAGAAAGAACCTCAGAGTTCACACTGAAGTTATTTTCCACCAAGTGAGGGCCAGGATGTTGAGTACACAAATTGCATGTGCAGGTAATCAGTCTTCAGTGCATTTCCAAGAAGTCTATATTTCTGCTCTCTTATTTTGTCTAGAACTATAACAATTTTGTCTATAATGCCTTGTTTGCTGAAGCATGAGGCTAAACTATGTATACTATGCAAGACTTCCCCTGATTACATGGATGTTACTACCTTATTCCTCCAAACTACTGAGCCCCTAATAATTCCTACATCTAAGTTTTCAACTTTTCTACATTATGCAGCACCGCCTTCCACACATACAAGAATGCTGCAGTGGTTAATGCCTATTTCAGTAAGTTGGGTGACTTATCTAAAAAACAAGTCAACTCTGCCTCTTTGAAAAGTATATTCTTGTAACTCCTTTTGAATTACATAAAGAGACATTCAGAATTACACCTCAGACATCACAGGATGCACACGACATCAAAACCAGAGTACCCAAATTAAAAGTTTGATCAAGTTTTACTTATTAGCTAAGACAGGGAAAAAACCACTTTAACGAGGAAGCTTCTTGATCTCTGCTAAGAATT
This sequence comes from Struthidea cinerea, assembly GCA_013397865.1. Taxonomy (NCBI): domain Eukaryota; kingdom Metazoa; phylum Chordata; class Aves; order Passeriformes; family Corcoracidae; genus Struthidea; species Struthidea cinerea. Next base: position 95,962 of record VZTI01003363.1, read on the forward strand.
CTCATTTCAAATTCATCCTGACTTTTCATATTTGAAGTGGAACGGGTTTTCTCAGTTATAGAATTAAAGTGTATTATAGAATTAAAGTATTTTAAGGAGTGTAAGGCATTTACAGACCTCTACAGGATAAACTTTCAATCTCATTTATCTCCTCTACAGATAATACAGCTGAGGAGAACACTCTTTTAGACAATTGAGTCCTTTAGATTTACATCATTCCTTGGTATCCCCTTTACAATAAAAAATATCAGCAGGTACTGAAAAGGAAATACTCTACTTTGAACACCTATTTTTTTAAGCAGAGAAATGGACAAGGGGTTTAGAAGACAGGGCTACATAAAACAACAAATTCCTAAGACTATTTAGTATTTTTATGAATTTAATACATATACTGGGGAATGCACAAATAGAATTTTCTATATATTTGGAAAAAAAAGTGTTGACGCAGAGGCAGCAAAGAGACTGTACACAGTCCTGGTATAGCCTAGAAAAGTTGCTAAGAAAATTTATTCTTTCCTACAGCAGTAAGTATTGAAGAGTTACAGAATCAAACAATTGTGAAGATGCAATTTAACTGTCTTTTGCTGGCAGATGGACTTAGTCTTTCCCTACTGTCCTCTGCCTGAAAAACACGGTAATGCCAACACATTTCTAGATACACTTGAAATATTTTTGGTTTGCACATTTTAACTTTGCTTTTTCCATAAGAAGGTCAGTCCATTCCCTAGAGGCCTGTAAGGAGTAGAAAAAGGTAGAAATAAAGTAAAAGTCAACCCACAAAAAAAAAAAAAAAAGAAGCTAATTACATAACAGATGCCTGTACAAGGTAATTTTAGAGATCAACAATACAAACAGATTCCCTTGAATCTGAGCAGACCATTTTTTCTCCCTCCCTGCTCCATGAGTGAAGAACCAGCTCTCTGCTCTGTAAGACCGGACATACCTTTAAAGGAGAACATTTCATTTGGCAATTACAGTCCTCCCAAAATGTTAGAAGATCATATATTGGAAGATTACATCCATATATCTCTATCTATATACCTATATCATAACATGTAGTACCTACTCTCTTACTGTTACGTGACAGTCCACATAGCAACAGCGCTTCAGAATAATTGACTCCTAAGGAGCAGCACTGGGATGCAAATGCAAGGAGAAGCAGATAACCATTCATTCCTTCAAGTGATCCCTTAAAGGAGGGATTTATCAGCTGGCTGCACTCCTCTCCTGCCCTGCACCCAGGGCTGCCCAGCACTGACTGCGCTCCCAGCTTTGATGTGCCATGAAAGTCACCCAGGACCCTGTAACCCTCTCTCCTAATTTCTATAGTGGTTATTTATCCCACCAGTGAAAGTTGCACAGGACAGAAAAGCAGGCTGTTTTAATAATTCTGTATGTTACGTAGACATCTCTTCCCTCTCAGTGGAAAGGGAGAGAGCAGAGGGGGATGAGAAAGAGGATGCGTCAGACTAATTTACATGCAAATACTATGCCCTCAGTTCCAAAGTACATTAAAAGAAAAAACACTTTCCTAAAATAATTCATGGCCAGGAATGTTTTATCACCCTTGTACACTTACCACTAAATTTTGAAATGCTGGCTTATTGATAATGAAGGTTTGTTATCTGGAAATCCTGGCAACTCTTCCCATGGGGGCCAGAACCACCGTAAGCTGCTTACTTTACAAAAAAGTGGCTGTTTGCAGAACTGATCTGCACAACAGGATGACAGAAGTATTTTGCCACTTCTCCTGATCTAAAACCCCTAAATAATAACTGGTTCTAGAGCCCAGTCAAGCCTGCAGCTACGGGAAAAATCTGATGCATAAGGCAGCAGAAATATCGAAGCAACTGCACTCAGACTTATTTCTGCCTCCTTGGATAAAGTATCCACCTTGTTGACCTGTCAGTCTTGCTAATCCACCTTCCATTTTCAGTTAATATCATTAAAGTTCAGCGCTTGAGAGTCTGGAGGGAGAGGCGAGCACCCCATCCCCTTTTTCCACGGGGCGGTAACCAGATGTCAGTGGCTGCAGCTGTGACTACATAATTACCTGTTTGCATGAACGCGGACCGCAGTTTAGATTTAATAGGTCAGACGACAATGCAGCAAAACGCATTTAGCCCACGATTACCCCTTTTCAAACATTCTCTCGCTCGCAACTTCGACCCTGGGAACATTGCGGGCACAGACTCGGGTCAATAAGAAACATTGGCCGGCACAATGGGGCTGGCCTCAAACAGCGCTGTTGACAGACACCGGCACAAAGGCGGTGAATAGAGTCCCCCTCAGTTCTCACACAGAGCGAAGAATGAGTCAGTGTACTGCCGCTTTAGTGCTCTGTTTGTACAGTGTATACAGCTTTTGTCCCCCGCCACTGTTCCACGCTCAATGGGGGCTAAAGAGCCGAGGAAGTGAAGGCGGAAGAATGGCTCCGCGCTCACCCCGGCAGCCAGCGGTGGCTCGCCCCGCGCTGCATGGCTGCAGCGGGAAGCCGGGAGATGCCGGTCACGCGGCTCCCGCCCCACCGCTGCCAGCGCTCATCGTGCTCCTGACCTCGGGAGCGGCCTGCGTGAGATGGCGCTGCTCTGGAGACAGCCTGGCACTTTTAACTGATGGATTTCATCTCCTTCAAAACACAGCAACGTGTCCTCCCGCCCCTCCCTCCCGCCATCACCCAATTCAAGGCTGCCACTTCGACCAAGACGAAAAACTGGAGCATGGGATTTGGAATTACGGAAGCCCTATGTCCCTTCAAAAGGTACATCAAAGACAGCAACAACGGAGTTGTAATCTTAAATCCCCACCGCAAAGGCTTAACGGAACTGAGAAGAATAACAAGACAACCACAGCTGTACGTCTGTATTTCACAAACATTTAGATTGTGCAAATAAAGGGTCAGGGAAAATTTAACACATCCATGATATTGCACATGCACCTCTATTATTAGCTATCTATTAGCAGAAAAAAATCACTTCATGTAGATTATTGCTACTTTTCAAATAATGATTTTTGTCAACTTTCCCTTTATGGAAATGGTACTTCTATTATTTACATTCCCATCCTTGTGAGCATGTTTAGGACACCAAAGTAGCCCTCTAGCACAACATCAGAAGTGTTACCTTCACCTGCTTCCTATCACAGAATCATCGAATGGCCTGGGTTGGAAGGGACCTTAAAGATTATCTAGTTCCAAGCCCCCTGCAGTGAGCAGGGACACCATTCACTATACGATATGCAAAATATGCAGACTTTTTTCTAAGGACTGAAATTTTTGCTTGCAAAGAGTATTACGATTTTTGAATGGTTAGCATGAAGCTAATAAGAGAGTTAGCAATTGCTCTTTAACTCATGAAGACCATACTACAGATAAAGTCATACATAATGAAGTCAAAGAGAAAGAACTGTTTAGTACGTTTTAGGACTGTGAATTAGTTTAAAAAAAAAAAGAACAAAAAAAAAGAGAAGAAGAAAATTGTATTCTTAAATAAACAAATCCCCGGATTTCCATTAATGGAACACAAATAATATTGTTCATTTTATCACTAATAACAAAGATAGTAACAGCATGCTCTCTACTGCTCTTTCAGTTTTAGTTTTTAAGCTAAAAATACTAGAATGTTACTATGTTAAGTAGCTACAGAAGAAAGCTCCAGAATACAAAAAAAATTATGTGTTTAATGCCAGAAAAAAGAATTGAACCCACAAATTGAATGTTTCCTTATGTGTGAGCTAGTCAGAAAGACTTTGGAAGTCTTGAAGTTATGACTTCTATTCTTGGCAGACAAGCTGAGAGCAAATAACCTTAAAGATTTGTGAAGACTTTATCCTCAGATACTTTATTTTAAAACAGCACAAGAATTTCTAGTCTTTGTATCTACATAGAGCCTTATTTAAATAAGGCAGGCCTGCCTGCTCTGCACACTAGATACAAGACATATGACTGCACTTGAGTATTCTGGCACTGACTATGTAAAAGTACTGATGCCAAAGTATGCCTGCAATCTTATCAAGGATCTGATCAATGATGTTCCTGAACAGTTTTTAATTCACTTTAAAGGAGGAAAATCCTCGCCTTTCAAATACTGGGGTTATTAAGTATCTTGCCACAGGAATATTCATAGATCTAAAGGCTGATTAACAAAGCTAGAAGAAGAACTAACATCTAGCATGATTATTTTTTCTTATAATGAATGGAAAATTCTCAGAGAAAGACCTTTCAAATTTGATCTATGATGCAAAGAAAATGGAGAAAAACTCTACCAATTCTAAATGGGAAGGGATGAGGAGCAGACCAAGAGCTTACGGGTCAGGACAGCAGGGACAAGTGACATTACAGTGGTGGCCTACTACAGGTCACCTGACCAGGAAGACAAAGCAGATGCAATGCTCACAATCCCTGACCCTCAAGGGGGGACTTCAACCACCCCAATACCTGTTGGAGGGAGAGCACAGCAGGGGATAAGCAATCCAGGAGGCTCCTGCAATGCATTGATGGTAATGTCTGTCTTCAGTGATAGGGGAGCCAAGGAGGAGCGGTCATGGAATCATAGAATGGGTTGGGTTGGAAGCAACCTTAAAGACCAACTAGTTCCAACCCCCCGCTGTAGGCAGGGACACCTTCAACTAGACCACGTTGCTCAGAGGGCCATCCAATCTGGGCTTGAATGCTTCCAGGCATGGATTATCCACAACTTTCCTGGGCAACCTCAGTTGTGCCTCATCACCTCAGTGCACCACCACCCTCACAATACAGAATTTTTTCCTGATATCTAATCTAAATCTACTCTCTTTCAATTTGAACACATTCCCCGTTGTCCTGTCACTACATGCTCTTGAAAATAGTCTTGCCCCATCTTTCCTGTAAGTTCCCTTCAAGTACTGGAAGTCTGCATTTAGGTCACCCTGCAGCCTTCTCTTTTCCAGGCTGAACAATCCCAATCATTCCCAAAGTGCTGTGCCAGTCGTTGTTATCGCCAGCAAGGAGGGGCTTGTGGGAAATGTGAAGCTCAAGGACAGCCTGAGCTGCAGGGACCATGAAACAGTGGAGTTCAAGATCCTTAGGGCAGCGGGAAGGGCACACAGCAAGCTCACTACCCTGGACTTCAGGAGAGCAGACTTTGGCCCATTCACAGATCTGCTTGGAAAGGACCACGGGATAAAGCCCTAAGAAGGACCATGGGGAAGTGAAGCCCAAGAAAGCTGGTTAATACTCAAGGATCACTCAGATGAATTTAGGCAAAAACACCAGAAGGCTTAAGTGGATGACCAAGGAGTTCCTGGACAAACTCAAACATAAAAAGGAAGCTTAGAGATGGTGAAAGCAGTGCGACCGAGTGCACCCTCAGCAAGTTTTCCAAAGACACCACGCTGAGCAGTGCAGTCAACACACTGGGGGAAAGGGATGCCATCCAGGGGGACTTTGAAAGGCTTGAAAGATAAGCCCATGTGAACCTCACAAACACCAACAAGGACAAGAGCAAGATCCTGCACATGGGTCAGGGCAATTCCAAGCACAAGTACAGGCTGGGCAGAAAATGGATTGAGTGCAGCCCTGAGGACGGAGTATTGGTGGACAAGACACCCAACATGATCCAGCAATGTGCACCTGCAGCCCAGAAAGCCAGCTGTGCTCTGGGCTGCATCAAAAGCCGTATGACCAGCAGGTCAAGGGAGCCAATTCTGCCCTCCTACTCTGCCCTCCTGAGATCCCACATGGAGTACTACATGCAGCTCTTGGGCCCAAAACACAAGAAGGACATGGACCTGTTGGACTGAGACCAGAGGAAGGTCATGGAAATAATCACAGGATGGTGAGATACTGGACCAGGCTGCCCAGAAAAGCTGTGGATGCCCCATCCCTGGAGGTATGCCCAGCCCTTCAGCTGGATGGGGCTCTGAGCAACCTGGTCTAGGGAAAGATGTCCCTGCCCATGGTGGGTGCATTGAAACTACATGATCTTTAATGATCCTTCCAACACAAACCATTCTATGATTCTATGATAAATCACCTCAAACCTCTTTCCTTCATTTTTATTTTTTTAAGTTTAAATCACTGCTGAGCAAGTTAGCCTAATCTACTCTTGCCATACATTACTCCTTTCCATTCGCTTAGTATAGTTTAATTTTATCTAAGTGCAGCACTGGTGTGTACTCCAGGCCCAAGCTTAGCATTCTCTTAATACATCTTGCAGAAGCAGGCAAGTATTTCACAAACCTCCACATTACAGCAATGCGTGATTCAGGTCAAAGTCCCAGAAAAGGATATTGTATTTGCTGCCACGCATCACTGCTGCTTTGCATCCCCTCCCAGGCTGGCAGCAGCAGCAGCTCTGCCTCCTGCCAAGCAGAGGATCACAGCTTGTTTACTGAGCTGTGTCTGGAGGAAGCAGAGTGCGTTTCAGTCTCGTCTCCAGCAGCCCTGTCAAGCCAGCTGCCAAGAACAGTCTTGAAAGTCTTCGGGGGGAACAAAATCTAGTACTTAGGTGGTAATAGGCTGGTCTGGCACCAGGGACCCAAAGATGAGCAAGGTGGTGCAGGCACTACTCGATCTGAAAGATTAAAACACTTTTATATGACTTCAAATATATAAAGTCACTGGAAAAGAAGTAGCTGAACTCCCCACGTGGAAGGACAGATTAGCAATCAATTTATAATTACCACTGAGATTAGGATCTCTATGTGAATACTTGAAGTTAATGAGTACAAATTGCAGATAAATTACACTCATACGCTACCTACATTTCTTTATGATGTATGGAAAAGACCTGAAAGCTCTGATAGGGATTTAATGTTGTAGATTATAATTTTTAAAAAATTTTAATATTTAAAATAACACTCATTATTTCCAGAAGATTTCAGACTGGTTAAACATGCATGTTGAGCACTTCCATAAAGAAATGCTTTACATAGTTTTATAGGAATTATGAAAATCACTCAGTACCATCTCACTGCCTTTGCAAGGCCTGCTAACTACTCTGAAAATAAAGAACAAGAGGTTTCAGAGGACATGTATGCAATCCTTCATTTCTTCTAATAAGATCATTAATCAAAGAAAAATTGCCTAAGCCTTTTGCCTCTTACACTACTAATGAAAAGTCACAAAACACTAATAAATGATTGGCATTTTTTGTTGTACCCAACGGTTATTTCTCTGCCTTTAGAGTCGTATCTCAATTTCTTGGTTAAGTGGGTACATGCTCACACAGTGTGACCATATTAAGTGCACTTTTCCATGAGATCAGAGCCTGCCAAGTCTCAAAGCAGATTATTCAAAATACAGCTTCAGTATTTTTCTTAACAATCCCTTCAGTATTTAAAGAACTGGGGGGCTGTTGTTATTTCTCATCCAAGTTGGGTGGCTGGATTTTAAGTTTTTTAGGCAAAAAAAAAAATTTTTGTAAAATGCTAAGACAGGAAAATAGATAATTTGCCTTTCTTGACAGCTATCACAGAAGGACAAAGAGCTTTGGTTTTGTATTAAAAAATGCTCCATGATTCATTCTCATCATACTTCACATTTCAGTGTCCATAAATCATGGCTACGTTCAGCAAGTTCACAAAGCAAAAGACATCTGCATCCCTGCTTGGCTGCTATCATGCCTAAAATGCTGACAGAGCCATGGCAGCAGTGACCACACACAGACTCCAAAATCTATTAAGGCAAGTTTTAACAGCTACTGAATACTCTCAGAACACTTTCCCAACCCCCCTTTTTTCTTTTTAAATATATGGGTCTTTACTTACACTGCAGTTCTTCCAGCACAACAGCAATACCTGCCTAGAATTTTAAATTCTATCTTGAACATTCTAGCTATCTATCTTTAAGAAAAATCAGGCAACCAAATACAACAGCAGGGACAGTGTTATCAGATGCTCCTTACTCAGTAAGGGCATATACATACAACCTAAGTGTTGCTTCAGTACTACTGCCTCTGCTTCTTGCTGCAAAACATTGGATACAAAAAATATACTCATTTGCTATTCCTGTCCTAGCTGCACACAAGTGCATGTGAAAAGAGAGGCAGCAAGGACTGTCGGTTTTGTTAGCATATTAGTGAGCAGAAAAGGAGAATAAATTAGCCTTAAATAACAGACATGTAACGAAATGTTATTTATTTTTGCCTCTAAACATCACACATTTTTTAATTCAGAATGGCTGTGCTGCCTAGTAGCAGCAAAGCAGCTGAATACCCTACACAGTTTGGCAACAGTCAGTCTTAAAAGCCGTACCTTACTTTGTAGGAATTTACCTGGTTTTGTGCCCTAGATGGATAACGGCATCTAAATAGGATGACAAGGAGTTACAGAAAGCATCAGGGGAAGAAAAGCATCTGTCAGGGGTTTGGTGTGTAGGAGTAAAAGAATTAATTTTATCAGTCTTTTGGGCCTATTCCAAGCTGCAGTCAACACCTACTCCTCCCCCTCATGAACCATCCTTTGACCAGTGACTTCAAATAAAAATGCGTGACTAAATAAATCATCAATGGCCAGAGACAGCTTTTAAGTATCTCCAAGAACAGAGACTCCACAACCTCCCTGGGTAACCTGTGTCAGTGCTCAGTCACCCTCACAGTAAAAAGCTCTTTCCTGATGTTCAGAAGGAACTTCCTGTGTGTCGGTGTGTGCCCACTGCCCCTGTCCTGTCACTGGGCACTGCTGGTAAGAGCCTGGCTCTGTACCCTTTGCTCCCTCACTTGAGGAATTTCTGCACATTGATGAAACCCCTCTGAGCCTTCTCTTCTCCAGGCTGAACAGTCCCAGCTCTCTCAGCCTTTCCTCATTAGAGAGATGCTCCAGTCCCTTCAGCATCTTAGGGGCCCTTCACTGCACTGTCTCTTGAACCGCAGAGCCCAAAACTGGACACAGCACTCCAGGTCTGGCCTCTCCAGGGCTGAGTGGAGGAGAAGGACTGCACCCTGTCACCTGTTTGCCTAATGCAGCTCAGGACACCATTCAGTTTCTCTGCCACAAAGCCTCACTGCTGCCTCATGTTCAACTTGGGTGTGCACCAGGACCCCATAGGCCTTTTCTGGCAAGCTGCTTTGCATCCCAGTGGCCCCAGAATGTACTGGTTCCTGGGGTTGTACCTTCCCAGGGGAAGGACTTTGCACTTCTCTTGCTGAACTTGATGAGGTTCCTATCACACCATTTTTCCTGCCTGCTGAGATCACTCTGGATGGCAGCACAACCACTCTGTGTAACAACTCGTCCAAGTTTTGTACTCTGTGCAAACTTGCTGAAGGTACATTCTTGTCCCATGACTGAGGTCATGAATGAAGATGTTAAACAGGACTGGACCCATTATTGACCCCTGGAGTACATGGCTAGTTGTTGGCCTCCAGCCTGAGTAATGTTCATATTATATAGCAGACTGAGAGGAATTATCAGTGAAATAATTCTGCACATCTCCAGCTTCGCTAATATCAACAATTTTATCATCTTTCTGATACTTAGTGTCTTGGTTCTTGTAGTTACAGTTACAAAAGAAGATCAACTGCAATTAAAAAAAAAAAATTGGTTTAATTAAAAATTCCTAATCTGTCAAATTAAAAAAAAAAATTATGTGAACGCAAAAACTAAATAACGCAGAAAGACACGAACTAAAAAATAAAAACAACTTTAAAATCATTATTTGTGGGAGGCCTGACTCATGCCTTCTAAGAGCTCGAGGTTGATATATATTACCTGCAGTGTTTCCCTAGCTGTGTTAATTCCGTTCTCAGACTCACTTACTGAAACTATTCCAGAGTGGTGAATAATTACCACTCCATGGTTATATGATAGCATTAATTTTCCTGAGTAAGATCTATATTATATGAAGACTTATAATTCACATTTGGTCCCAACATCATTAATTCAGTTTCTCAACCTAGAAACTAAATAGCTTCTGTCTTCGGGCAAGTTTACACCTCTCAGAGGATTGCCATGCAGAGCCCACGAGCTAGTTTAGGCCAAACCTGTCTCCGAAAATGACAAGAGGGTTTAGCACACAGTTACACCCAACCTAATAAAAGCAGTTATACTGCTACAATAACCCGGACTGTTTTTTCATCTAACCCTTACCTCTGTTACAGGTTCAGGTCAAACCGACCAGACTTTGAGCCAGGAACATCTGCAACACGCTCTGTGGTTTAGTCAAGTACAGTTCCCTGTACTCCTGAAAAGTACCACATGCTTGTGTAACTGGCATGAGCCTACCTCATCCACTTCACCCAGAGTCACTGATGAGTGAAACATGTTGGGAAACATTTTAAGAGCTTTCAGTAAAATCCATAATCTTCTGCATCTGGACCAGCTGAGATTCTGTGAGCCTTGTCTAGCTGTTGAGGAAATTAATTACACTATACTGGAGGTATTTAAGTGAAATTGTGTGCTAACAGCAAGGCTTTCTCAAAGGTGAGGGGGAAAAATTCCTCATATGCTGCACACAGAGATTCAAGTTGTTTATTCTCATCAATCTCAGAACAAAATACTAGAAACTATTTTAATTCTTCTGCCAAGTCATGAGTTTATAATTCTAGTATCTGCAGTTCTTGACAGCTAGCACCTGGATTAGGGGAAAAGAGAGAGTTAACCTACTCATCTCCTGCAGACAATACTCAAGCCTTCCAATGCAGCAGTAAGTTTCCCAAGCCTTTTTTTTTTCCTATCGTGTATGTGTGCACGTCCACATATGAGAAAAAGTGTGGCTTAAAGAGTATTTACAGACTTTGACATTGCCAAAAAAGCTCTAGGCCACCTATGGTCTGCTTTGTTCTCCCAAGACGTTTTACACAGCATATTCCATCTCTCATTTATCATGATGCCCTGGGAAAACAGAACTGGCAAAACTTTTTTTATCAGTAAATGCTACTAGTTTGCGAGGGTTTTTTCTTCCAAAGGTCATCATATCTCATAACTCACTGCTACTTTAAACTAATGACAGAAGCAAAAACTAAGGAGAAAAATTGATTAGCAGGCTCATGTGCACTGCTGCGGCCGTATTCCTAGGTCTATGTTGTATTTTCTGTACCAAATGCTGCCCAGGGTGCCTCATTAATATGGATTAGTTGTACTTTGAAAACCAACACCTGTCTCATGGTATCATTACATTAACTAAACTCTAAAGTACCTATCTGGGATGAAAAACTAATAGTGTAGTCCAAAAAAAATGTTTACAGACTTTGGGCTCCAGGAAATTTGGAAGCACTGTCTTGTGTATTACAGAACCGCACAAAGCCGACACCTCCATTTGTGGTTGAAAATAACCACTGAAGAATGATATACAGTGGGTGGCAAAAACAGTCACAATTGTAAAGTAACCAAGCAAATAATAAGCTGTGTCCATAGGGGATAAAAATGCTATAATTTCCAAAATGCACGCTGCTATAAATAAGTTAGAGGCTATTTGCTGCAGCACGCAGACCAAGTTTGCAATCACACAGCTATTCTCCGTGCCTGTTTTAAAAAAAGCAAGCTGAAATTGTTCGACAGCAGACAGAGTGGCACCACGTGCATTGTTTGGGCTCGGAGCAATGGTGAATTGCACTATATGGAAGCTTTGTAGAAAAGGCTGCTCCTGCCACCTCCTTGAATTTAGCCCTCTTCAACATAAATAATAAGGCTTCCTTTTTAAGTTGCAATGTTGGTATGTGGGAACGGGACAACATCATCAGTCCTGCTTACCATTTCTCCCTGGTATTTGGGCATAGTTGGAGACCAAAGGCTGACCAGAGTGCCAAAACCCAAGTTTGCTGATGACTAGTGAAAACCACCTTCGTCCACAGAGAATTTCAACATGATAGTCTCATAATTTTAATCACAGAAAGAGACTGGTTTTCACAATGTGGAGACCGGATGTCTGGTTATGTTTTCCATAAAAGATACAAACTGGAAGAGATTCAGGAAAGTGTGTGTGCACACTTCATTTTATACTTCAGCAAATCTGAGCAGGTCGTAAGTATTTAATAATTCAAAAATTATAATAGAGTCTAAGTTTGTCTTTCAAAATGCAGAGGAATTTTGCCCTACAATAAGATGCTTACCTGATGGTAGGACAACTTGGAAGAAGGAGCAGAAAAGTAGAAAGACTGCTTTGATTTCGGATAGCCATTTAGTGTTACAAATATCGGCAACATGGAACTGATAGACATAAACCATTTGACATTATAGGCACAAAGGAAATCTCTGTCATAAAGACTTACAAATTCTCCCAAGTTGCTTACTTATGTCACTACTTTTTATTTTTGATAGGCAAGAAATACTTTCAAACAAATGAAAAAACTAAACAACCAAAAAAAAATCTCGGCTGATGACAAAAGAATAAAGATAACTTTGTGGGAAAGATCAGGTAAGTGGTCATGTTGACTAAATAAGATTATATTACCAGGTATTTTAGTAAGTTTTGTAATTTCTGCTTTAATTATGCATAAATGAGCAAAAATTATTTTGAAAACTTTCCAAAAATGTTACAGAAGAAACATATCATATACGCTGCAATACAGCCACCTCTAAAACATGGCAACTGCTTAAAAACACACAACAGAACTGCAAATTCTAACAGTACACTAGTAAAATATTGGTAAAAAGCTGAGCAATAACATGCAAGCTGAAAAAGACTTACTAATGTGCATAATGCAAAATAGATAAAACAATATAAAACTGTAATTAGTTAGAAATGTAACTACATTATATTTCTACTGGAAATATATATTAACAATCAGTATTGAAAAAAAGAATAGAGAGAATGAGCCTGGATGGGGCATAAATAGTTACCAATGGAGCACATGAATGAGGCAATGGCAGCAGCAGATGACAGAAGGAGGGAAGATAACACATTCCCTACAAGAGACAGGACAAAATTTTCACAGTAGCTGCGAGGGAGCAGAGCCTGGAGCCATGTGGGCATGTCTAGGTTGTTATTCTACACTACCTCACGTCACTGCCAGGGGGTGGAGGTAAGGGATTCTTGCTTCCAGGAAGAAGGGTATGGCTTCAGTCGAGAAAAATCATAGCAGGAGGGGAAAACCCTGTCATCGGGGTCCTCAGTAGCATCTTTGCATGTAATTCACCCTCTTTTGTATACTTTTGGTATTAATAGTGTTGATGTTACTGTTGGTTTTCTTATCTCATTGCTGTTTCCAGTAAATTGTTCTTATCTCAACCCTTAATTTTCACATTTTTCTCAACTCTATCCCTGGAGCAGGAAGCGGCAAGGGAGGAAGGCAGGGGTAGCAAGCCAGTGGCATCTGGTTTGGGAGAGTCTTGGGGCAAGGGGGCACTAAACTGGGGAGTGCTGTTCCTAAACCACGACAGAGTGCTTACACATGTTCTCAATCTTCTTATAAGAGTTTTTTTACAGTGTGCATACTACTAGAAAGAGACTAAGAGACTGTAAGAAAAAGACTGATCTGTTGGGAATGAAATCTACAAGAGAAGGGAAGCAGGGAAAGGACGTAACCACTGATTTAATGCCAATAAGCTAACAGCAACAATTTGAACACATAAATACAATGAGAACATTCTGTCAGAACTGTGTTCATTCTCCTCACATACCAAAATTGGGAGTTAAAAAATTGTTCCTCAGTGGACCTGCTTTTCTAAGCAAGACAACATCACAGAAACCAAAAGCAGTTTTCTACACCAATCCAGCATTTTGTGCTTTTTATCAGCAACTTCAACATGCATAAATAATTTTTAAAAAATCACTAAGTTTCTACAGGTTGCCAGTCTCTTTCATATGACCTGTTTTTTCTGCATCTGCGTAAGTTTGAAAATGGTACTTGCAACAGCATCATTTATTGTATCCCTTGTATTGCTGGTTAGCAATTTCCTTCTTTCCTGTTTAGCATTACATATTACAGATAAGTGCTATTTTGCTGGCAACAGACAGCAAAAAGGAAGTAGACCACTGTAAAAACAAACATGCACAACTAAACCCAGCATTACTGCAGCAAGACACATTTTCTTTATATATCACATTAATTGCCCTTTTTTTTTTTTTTTTAGCAGTAGTAGTTCCATCAACATTCAAAGCTTGAAAGCTGAAGGATGTGCCAGGCTGGCAGACCAGCACCACTCCAGTCAGCAACAGTACAGGACAGGGAAGAATACATACTCTAAGGCATAAATACGGTTAAACATGAATTTGATAGCTGTGATTCCTCCAGCAAAGAAAGAGCAAAGGCCTTGGGAATGGGAGCTGGATGCTGAGTCTCTCTCAATCAGTACAGTTGTTTGGTCATGATGTATTTTAAAGCAAAGAGTTAGGAAGTTGTGTTTCCAACATCTCTCTCTAAACCTTTTCATAGTAATATTGCACCATTATGTACACAAGAGTCAGGGAAAGGAGGGCTCAGCAAGCAAAGAGTGAAGCAGACACTGACACATCCCCGTGTAAAAGGGTCTCTGCCGCACCGAGCGCAGGGTGCTTTGTGTGAGGCAGCTCGTTCTGGCTGAGATGCACTCATTTGAAAAGCATATTCCCATGGCATCAAAACAGAGTAGGTAACTCCAAACTTACCCTCCAGCTTAACACATGGTGACTGTTTAATACACAAACTGGAACTAAACCAAACAGTCTTACTGAAATCCTTTCCCACGAAGAGCATCTCTCTTCATGCACCTCTTGATTCTTTTTTTAGAAAATTGATTTTTTTTAATCTTACAAGATCTTTTAAACAGTTTGCCCTATTATTTTGACTTAAATTTAAGACTGTCTTAATAAAATAAATGTGCCAGAAAACAATCAGCCTTATTCACATTACCTAATCTAAGAAACCAGATTATTTTAAATTGGATTCCATCCTGACCTTATCTATAAAATATTTTAAAAATAGAACAAGAAGAGAAGAATTTAAAATGTTTCCCAAATAAAATTCACCCTGGCAGTCATTCAAACAGAGTAAATATTTTGATACAATTTGCAGAAACAGCATTAGGTAATATTTTATGGTGCTCATTAAGATGTCATGTTCTAAATCACAACCAGCATCAAATGATTTCTTCCCTTCTCCACTATTTAAGTTTGGCAAATACGCACTGTATAAAAGGTGTCAAGTAAAATTGCCACAGGATATACTGGAAATCCCTGCACCAGCTGCATACTCAAGCATAAAGGAAGTGTCTTTCTGATCCTACAGCCTGATAATACTGGAGTTGCTGGAGGGTTACAGCAATCTTTGAAAATAAAGCTTCATTACGCTGGCATGGAGAGGTGCAGTTTAATCCTCTTTGGAAGCTGGTCCTGCAATCCTACATTTTAGAAAATCGCTGAAAGCCATTGTGCTTTTCATGGGAATTGGTCATTAACAGTACAGGTGCAGACCATGCAAGAGGCAGTGTCAGCACAACCCCTTCCCATATTTTCTGCTTCTCAGGAATTCCATCTGATAATGACAGAAGCAGGTTTTAACAGCACTTTTTGCCATGGATTAAGTCGTTGCTTATTTGGAGATACAGGACAGACACTTTCTTCTTTAGCACTTCAATTCCTCTGCATGTTAAAAGAGAGAAAAAAATATACCACTTTCTTCCCATTGCTGAAAAGGAATCTTACTTCACTACAGACCCTTTCTCATTTGTATAAACTTTGGATATTTAACAGAATTGCTGTGCTGTTGGCATAAAATGCAAATTTAATAAAGCATTTAAGTCAAAGTGTATCAAGAAACATGTTTACTAATTGTAGTATATATTTAATAAGTACAGCATATATTACAAGAGATCTTGAAATCATAGGGGCAACAAATACTCCTGACACAGTAAATAAACCCCAAATAACAAAATTATACTGATATTTATAATCAAATACATCCTTGCCTGACCCCAGTGAGATTTTACCAACAGTATGTTTTATCTCCAACTATGCCAGTGCATTATTCCAATCTCAATACCATCAATGCTGATAACGAAATGTGTTTTCTGCAATTCTATGAAACAGATTTCCAAAAGAAAGGAAAACAATCAAGGAAAACCAAACAAAAATAGCTAGCAGGTTCTTCAAATGTTTATTCAATTTAAATTTTCCATTACTGTTCTAAGGTTCCTTTTACTTAAAGTTTCTGGTGCTTTGTTTGGGGTTTTGGTTTGGAGGTTTTGGGGTTTTTTTAAAGCTGAAATTTCTTTCAGTAGAACTGAGGGGACAAAATTAATTTATTTAGCTACTTCAAATTTTCCAAGTGAGGGACACTTTTTTTTCAGTTGCTTTTTTACCCGACAGCCTTTAGGGTGAAATCCTTTCTTATGGCCACATGGTGGTAGCACTACAGGGTCTTTCACTTGGACATTCCAAGAAATCACAACTGTTAGGAACAGGACTGAGCAGTTTAAGAGAACAAGTTTTACAGACAAGAATCTCTTGTTTCTTGCATTTTACAGACAAGAACCTTTTGTTTCTTTTCAAGTAAACCGTAGCATTTTCAAAGAGCACAGGACATCATAAAAGAAAAAGAAAACTGTATTATAATACCATGAAAACAATTGAGTTCTGGTGAGAAATACACCAAATGACCAAGGAAATATCAAAAACACGTCCTCAGGAGATACCTCATTACATAAATGGCAAAAGTTTGCTTGCAACTGCAATTTTTTGTAAATTCAGGTAAATTTTAGAAATTCCAATTCCAGAAACACAATGAATTGGAAAAAGTTGGCAAGAATTATTTAAATTATTTGCTTTCTTATTTAATTGTTTTTATTTAAAGGATTAGGTCCATATAGCATTTAAACACTTAAGTAGTCTGAGACAAATTCAGGTTTCTGGTCTGAACTGCAGACAAAAGGGATTTGAATCAGTCACCTACATCTCAAATGAATGCTTTAAGTCAATTAAATATAGAGTAGCAACAGTACCATTTCCACTACCCCAACATCCTCATGTTGTAAATGCTGTCTCTATTATTTTGGGAACTACCATCTTTGGTCCCAAATTTAATTTCATTAAAAATACCCAGGCTATTAAATTTCATCTCTCCACTCCCACTCAAAAGCAGTGAGAAGGAAGCATAAACAAGTTTTATAGGGATCTGCTTGTTTTTATTATTATAAAAGGCAGCCAAAAATATAACTGGCTGAGATCTTCTCAGCCCCAGGCTTATGCTCCAGTGCTCAGTGAACAACTGAGTCTAAAGCACCTGCTCCAGCAAGAGTTTTCCTGGGCCTCATCTTCCCCTGCACCTCTGTGATTTGAACCACAAGGAAAGACATAAGTCATTAAGGGTAAGATGAGAACAGGGAAGGAGCAGACAGATGCTTACTTGCCTGTGAGCTTTTTAAGGAAGACATCTTTCATTCCTTTCCCCCAGTTTGTCTTGCCATCCCAGTATTCCAGAGCACCATGACAAAATAAGATAATAACACCACACAAGGAAACAGCGAGTGGAGGGTTCAGCATCCACGAGGTGAGTGAATTGCAGTTAGGAATTTTAAGATAAACACAAAATTGGCCACTCTCCAAACCTGGGAAGAACCATGCAAGCAAACATGGGACAAGGTAAAGAGGCTGCACTGGAAGCAAAAAAGGGACATGAGTGTGTGGAGCCTTGCTATGAACCATGCAAGGAGGCAGTTCAGAGCCGTGGGCCAAAACTGGAGAGGACACCAAAAGAGACAGTCACGATGGATGTTCGCTATGGGCAGCGTGATCAGGAAGGGGGAGTGGATGAAGCTTCATTCAAACAACCAGAAGCCACCTCATGCCTTGACTGTCACAGGGCACTTCAAATGTCCTGATGTGTGCTCAAGGAGGAACGAACGTGGAGGTGAGTGAGCAGTCAGAGCGAGTGCCCTGGTGACATTTTCTTACCAGAGCTACCAGACAACCCAAGTAGGACAGGTTTTCTGCTGGACATGTTACACACAGGCAGGTAAGTACTGCTTGGGAATGTGATAGCTGATGTCTGTCTCAGCCGCAGAGACCACCAATGAGAGCTACATGCTGAAGGAAAGTGAGAAAGGAAAGTGGTAGAAGAGAAATCTGGGCTTCAGGACAGTAGATTTCGAGTTACTGAGGGTAGAGAAGCTGTCCTGTCATGAAAAAGTGCACAGAAGATATCAAAGATCTATAAGGATAAACTCCTCAATGCTTCACAAGGATCTTTCCCAATGTGCAGAACGAGCAGGCCTGGCAGAGGGTTGGTGCAGCTGAACAGGGAGTTTCAGTCTGAACTCTACCACAAAATCAAATGAATGGTCACAGACTGAGACTAATATAGAAACACTCCTCAAGCATGCAAGAATGGGATTGGGAAAGGCAAAGCTTATCTTGATTTAGAATTAGCAAGAGATGCAAACAGCAACAAGGGCTTTATCACTACAGCAGCAGCAATAGACTAAGAAAATCTTTGCCTGCTGCCAAATGAGACGGGCATAAAGGATTCAGTTCATCCTGGGACATCAAACACATTTGCTCTGAAAGTCACAGACCTGTCAAAAAAAGAAGTTGAGTATAAAAATGCTCTGATAAAATACTATCAAAGACTTGGACACAAACGTGTGATTATTTCTGTTAAATCTCTTTTTGTTAAATCAACTATTTCAGAACTGATTATCACAGGAATCATATTTAAAGTTTCAGAAACAGTGATGTTGGAGATTAACAAAGATGCTCCTCCTCTCTTAGGGAAAACAGAGGGAAAAGAGATGGACTAAAATATTCTGATGCTATGAATTCGAAAAGATGGTGTTTTGCCTGTGTGTTAAAAAATAAGTGTTAAAGCAACCTGGAGACAAATTAAATAGACAAGAGATCTTTGAATAATACATAATTATAAGGTGCTAAAGGCAGTTTAGAAAGCTTATAAATGCTATTTCCACTAGAATTCGTTGCTTTCTTATCTTCTAGCTCTCTAAATACTGTATTCCCCAGCACAACTGTAGTTCCACCACAGTTGTTTTACTTCAGGACAGAGTGAAACTTGATGCCAAAATCTGTATCAAATCACCTGCTACAATACGGAATATTTGACCACATTAGCACTGATCATCTGCTACAAAAAGTATTATCACAAAAAACATGTAAACTCCCCAGTACATCACCTCATGTATCTTTACTTAGCAGGGATAGCTACTGTCTAAGACTACTTACACAGGATTGAAGTTCCACATCCACAAAACTCCCAAGTAGTTTAATAAACAGTGCTTGGCAACTGTTTCCCTTTTCTTCAGTGACTAAACACCCAGTAACTTCCTTTGCTCATCATAAATCGGAATAATATAGATACCAATAAAGTGTAAAGGAATCTGAATTCCAGACAACGATGGGCTATGCAGACCTGTTTATGATTGTACTTTCATTCTGCACAATACGTTAGCTTCCACAGTTTAAACCCCAGAATTCATACAAACTATCCAAGGCCAGTCGAGAGGATGTCCAAGTCCCTTTAGCAAAGCATTTCAGGATGTCATTATAGGATGTCAGATATCAATCACCTACCGTAAGTTTATTACTTACTTTCCATCAACTTCTGGTCTTTTACACACACAGTGAAACTTGCCACCAAAATCTATGTAAAGATCATCTTCTACAACATGGAATATTTGACCAATGGCAATTTTATCTTTGGCAGGCCCCATCTGAATTAAAGGAGAGCGCCTCAACATGGATGCAAAGGATTCCGATTTCTCTGAAGGAACCTACAGATGAATAAAGAAAAAAACATTTCACAAAACATGCAGTCTGAAGGAGGATTTAAATTAAAATTTCAACATATAAAAAGGCTTCATTCACTGAATAACAAGTAAAGATTTCACATGTTCATCACATTTTTAGCAAGACTTCTAAGGAGGCATCTGGTACATTTCTCCAACACCAAACATTTTACACATTAAAGGTAAAGCTTTCATTAATTCAGTCAAAGAAAAGCATAACAGTGTGCATCTCCTGGAAACATCTGCCAGTTCCACTACTGGTTAGGTAAGTTAATTTAAAAATGCATTTCAAATGTACGAGATACTCCCAAAAAGAACACCACTCACCTCTTTGTTATCTCCTCAGTGAAAACCAAACCTGAATTAGTACCTTGCAGCTATTCATGCAAGTATTTAATAATGAAAAGTACTTAAATCTTTATTTTAAAGAACAAAACCATTTTGCAAAGGCAGCAAAATTAGAAAGCATGCACAGGATGGATCTAATATTAAAAAAAAATGAACCATCACTTCTCTCATTTTTCACTCTACAAACTCAAAGTAACTAAATAAACAAAATGCCAGTTTCTTCTCATAGAGGTTTGGGAAAATGTGAGAACATAAATCTTCCTGCCATGCTTCATGGAGTGAAAGATCTCTGTTCTGTAACCTGAGAAAACTTACTACCACAGGCTTACCATCACATGCTAGGTGAAAATATCCAGCTATATTAAAGTGAGACTCAATCTCCCATATGCTGTCCCTGATATCCTATGTATGACTACTTTATAAGATGGTCACCTTTGAAATGCAATTAGTAAGAAAAGCCTGCATGCTAGGAACAAATGAAAAGGGAGAAGCATTTTGGAAGCAATACATACCCAGAAGTGAATCTAAGGAAAACATTTTATAGATGGCTAAATAGATTTTAAAAATTAGAACCTATTAATTTTCCCCACATTCAGTATAATTATTTGATAATAATTACTTTGTGCAGGATTTCGAACTTTTTGGAACCAGCAGAAGAACGAAACCAAATAATCAAGCAATTAAAGGTTCAGAGCTCTGCTGGCTTCAACAACACACTTTCCCATCAACTGCTTCAAGTGGATGCTGAAAATTCATCTATATTTGATATGAACAGAGAATAATGCCATCATTTTCCACTTGTACTTTCGGAAACTTTTATTCTTGGAAAAGTCAAAACAGGAGACGGTTTTGAATTCCAGCTCTGCTGGAAGACACAAACAGCATGGATTGTTCTGACAGGACAAAGTCTCGGGAGTTACAAGCTAGAGATCTGACACCTGGTACATTTGCTGCTTCAGAAACAGGAACTGTTAAATGCAGCATCCCAAGGACAAGGGCTAAAAAATGTGCAACATGTGCATATGTGCACACACACCACAGAAAGAAAGCATCTGGCCATGGTAAACCACAAACAGATCAGTAGGATCTTACACAGGAAAGCTATTATCATACAGGTTCCAAACACAGAATTGTTGGAATTTCACAATGCTCTCTAAATTCAAATACATGAAAATTAATTACACAGGATACATTTGTAAGTGTGCCAAGAAAAAAATGACAAATGCTGGAAACAGTAAGAGGACATATTTAAAAGTGATTTATTATAGTAATTAAGGGGACAGCAGAAAATTTTAAATCAATATAGAAATCATAAGAGAGAAGTAAACATTTCAAAATTAACATCCCCCCAAAATGACTCTCTCTGGGCAGGGGATTACTAATCAATGTTCATACTGAAATACCAAAAGCTGTTTCAAGGGAGACTAAGGCACAAAAAAGCACAAAATTCAGGTCTTCCACTAAAGGGCAAAGAAAAGAACACGGCAACAACACAAACTCAGGATGACAAGGACTACTATCATATCATCCCAGATTATTTTCAATCATTCTTCATTGCAAGGTAAACTAATAAAAAAATTGTTCCAAAGAAAAAACAAACAAACAAACAAAACAACAACCCCACCCCCCAACCCTCAAACAAAAAACCAAACAAAAACACTCACAATGGCAGGATGTTATCATTTGCAGGGAAACAAACATATACTCCACAGCTAAATTCAAACCTTGGGTAAAGAGCAGCTTTGTTTTGCCACTTCAACAGGAGATGAGGAGGTCTACCTATGGTTTGAACTAATTTAATGCTAGTGGAATAAGACACCACACTAGATGATCCATAACACCAAATGAACTGTCTTTTTTTACATGTGGATCACTTGGAAAAAAGCCTGAGCTAGTAGAGAGGATCAAGAGAACTTCTAAGTTTGGTCTGAAGGAGATTTTCTTACGCTATCTACATAGATGTCATTAGCAATGACATCTGAACACACTGAGCAACACTGAGTTTCTTTGCTAAGCAATTAATACAATTCACAGTAAATCAGCAATTACACTCATTAAATGGCATTCACCTCATTCATGTTGCCTTCATACAATGGCAGACTCGGTAGGGCTCTCTACACTAAAGAAATACCACAGCACCTCATGAAGATGAGTACACTAATATCCTATGGATTTCCTGTTTTCATCACCTAGAAGTGCTCCATTCTAGTTAACAACGTCTCTCTTCTTTATTTCCCTGGCAGGAAAAAATACAGATGAAAAATTCTCCCATTTGCAAACTTGCCTGTGAAATAATCTCTGTACACAACAGACAAATGCTATCTATACACACTGACAGATGTGCTCATTGCTTACTAGAAACAGATTAAACTAAAACACAGGTGATAATGTACAAAGAAATTTTTTGCTGTTCTTCATGGTGGACAGTTTTCCAAAAAGCCACCAGGAATCTCTCAGAATTCTGTCACAGGCCTACAAGTCTTCAGTGTTCTCTATTCTGCATCCTGGAGAGGAACTTCTCAAGAGCACAAATAGCTGATTTATGTATACAACAATCCTCAAGAGATGCCATTAGTTACTGCCATCAAGGACTCTTTTGTGGACATTCTAGAAACAGGGTGAGATAAAATGCAGTATTTTGTCCCGTTTTCTGCATAACCTACAGCAGATCTCATTGAAGAGTAATTTATCTCAAGCATTTAAAGAGATTTAATGACATTTTGAGTGCTTTCCTCTACAACTTCTAAATCTCCTTAACTGGATTCTCCACAGTAGCACTACAGAAAAACAGCAAGACTGTACAATAACAGGGCAACACACTTTATTAAGCACTCTACTTTTCTGATTCTCAAGGAGTGTTGACCATGCAGCTCTGATAGATGATGCATTGATAATGTCAAGTCACAAAAACTGAAGATTGTTACAAAATTCAGAAGCACAAATGGCACATTCTTTTTAAGAACCTGAAGTATAAAGGCTTTTTTTTACCCTCCTCTTTCTTAAATGCCAAATCGGTTTGATTTTCCTTCTAATTTCTGGATTTTAAAGTTTTTCATAAATATTTGGATACCTATCACTCTCAGTGTGCACAGTTCAATGAAAAAACAGCAGCTCTTTCAGCAACAGAACTCTCCAAGATGATACATATTAACCACAGAGTGGGAAAAGTCATAGATTTAAACCCCAGCAGGTTCCAAACAAAAGAAGTAACTCCAATGGAGGAATGTAACATACTATTTCTGGAGCAAAGCCTATGACTGTACAATCAGGGTGGCCCTATCCCACCCACTGAGAAAAATATCTGAAAACCCAGGCTACGTGCTTTATGTCTGCTTGCAAAGGCACGTAGAATGCACACTGGAATGTGAGAGATATGGATGAGAAGAGATGGGAGACTGGTAATCTGATTGCTACAATTAAGGGGTGAAAGACATATTAACGTCAAGCAGCATGCAGAGCACAACCCTTCGTAACTATCAAACTTGTTTTCCTCAGCACTGTCATCCGTAGCTAGACAGACCTTTCTGTCCAAGGTCAATTATACAACACAACAAAATGGAAAAACCAACTTGCAGTAATAAGTTAGTCTGATGCCTCAAAGCTAAGGGCCCCAGCATCTTGGATACCCCAAATGGGACTGGAAAAGGCCTTGAGCAACCTGAACGAAGTTTATCCTGCTTGGAACAAGGCGTCTGAACAGATAACCTCCTGAGATCACTTTCAACATGTACTATTTTACTTAGGAAAGGTGACTGGAGCCTGCTATAAAGAATATTAAAACAAAACCAAATATATTAAGCTACCCACTGAACAAATATATATTGGAAGAGGCGCTTATTTCAACAAGCAACCTAAAAAATTCCACTATCTACTAGCCCAGCAAACCTTAATTTTCCATACCTTATAACTACTGGAAGTGTGCACTGTTGCTTAGATATAAACCTAAATCCCAGGATTTTTTAAGTGTTGAAGGCATTACTAGGGTAACAGCTCATAGTGATTCATGCAGTTTATTTACCAAACTCTTCTACTACTTTTTACTTGAATGCAACAAGCTGTATTTAAAACTCCATCATGCAGAAGAATATCACCTTAAAGACAGCAGGACCAACTCAGACACTATACCACAAAATCTGACATCAAGCAGTTAAAGGCATTCCATCCAGAAGGAGCACAAGAAGCGCTGCCAACTTGAGAACTCTCCTGAATTTATCAAAGAATAACCATCAAGCTTTGTTTTCACCAACACAGTTTCCCAGACACTGAGGCTGTCCCAAAAACAGCACTGAATACTCATGAGGAGCACCAAGAGGACTGACATATGATTACAGTAACTGAAATTTCAACATATAAGCATACCAGCAATTACTTGCATCACACCTTTAACTCATCTCAGGGGTGAACAACTCTCAGTCTCCCCTCGACCAAATAAGTTCACGTAACTTCTCTACCTTCAACTTTGAACACATTCACAACTTTGTGCCTAGCAGTGACCAGTGATTGTAGAGTTTTCCCAAAGAAAAAACTCTGCTTCCTGTATTAGTACGAAAGAAAAGTTTAGGGAAAAAAATTTTAAAAGTATAAGAGCTGACATTAACATTTATTACTTATTTACTCTAAAAATACAGCCAACGACTAGTAAGTACCTAATCTACATTTCTAAAAATCCAACTAAGCTTTGAATATTCAGGCTCATTCCACCGTACAGCCATTGTCTACCAAGACAGCATTCCCACTAAACCTGCACAGCCCTCCACACCTTGAGCAGTCACCTTTTGTCTCCTCTTCTAAAGTAGTTCTGCACCGGGCAAAACATCCCACACTACCTGCCTTGGGTCTTTATCACTTGTACTTCTACCCAAGGGACAAGACATAATTGTTCTTTTTCTTTCTTCAAATTTTTTAAACCCTGTCCCACAGTGTAGATACATCCCGAGACGCAGAAAACACCATCAGTAACCACCTCAGTATACAGCACTAACTACAGTTTTATACAACCTACGCCTTTGGAGAAGACCTGTGCCTTCCATTATTTTTTCAAACGACACAAGCTGTAGCTCTGCAGGCCAGGGGTTCACCAACTTGCTTATTATCAACAGATATAACAATAAAGAGTAAACAATAAAAAGGAACAAAATCTGATAAATACTTGTACTTGCAACATACAGTACATGACTTGCTTGTATTCTGTAGTACATGGAAGAACAGGTTTGCCCAGAGAAGCTGTGGATGCCCCATCCCTGGAAGTGCTTAAGGTCAGGTAGGATGGGGCTCTGAACAACCTGGTCTAGTGGAATGTGTCCCTGCCCATGGCACGAGGGTTGGAACTAGATGATCCTTAAGGTGCTTTCCAATTCAGGTCATCCTATGATTCCATGAAATCAGAAGTCTAAGATGAAATATAACTCAGGAGCATCATTTGGACTTGAATATGAACAATAATGCAAAGACAGGAACCATCTGTTCTCCATCTCTATTCTAGTATTTAACAACCTTTGGAAAAAGTACCAAAATATTTGTTACCCTCTTATTTGCCAATGACATTCATCTTCTGCAGTATTAAGGAAGACAACCTTCAAACTGCTCGTTAATATATGCCATTCATACATGGACAACACATACAATGGACATCAACATGACACCAGTGATTCAAAAATGTGTAAGGCTATTTTAGAATTTTTTTGAAGCTCAATGTTTAATTCTGCAATATGTACCAAGACAAATTTTAAAATGCTATTATTTAAAAACTTCAAATGTTTATGGATAAAACAGACAGGTAAAACTACGAACAGAGCAGAAAATAGGAAGACTAGATTAGGCAGAGCCGTATAAGGATAAACAAGGACACAGGATTTAGCTAGGATACACAAACTAAATACAACAGCCACAAAATTCACCTACCAAGGCTCATAAATAACAGCACATCACTCCACATACAGCACAGGCACAATTATAACCAAAGTCAGCAAGAACACAGAATCTATTTTTTAAAGTCCACTGTCTGTTTTGCATTTGTCATCCCCAGAATACAGCTCTTCTTCCTCCCCAATGAGGTTTTGTTCCATTAAAAAAAAAAAAATCAAACAACTGAAGTTTATGCTGTTGCCCCACAGATTCAATTTACAACCCAAAGCGGGCAACCACAAAGACAAGGAAGACCTCTTCAGTTTCCTTTAAACAAGATACTTTTCCACTTTATTCTGTACAAAAAGATTAAAGTGAAGAACTGATTTAAACTTCTTGTTAACAAAAGGTTTTGAAGATTAAATACTGAACAAAGCTTAAACAAAAGCAAGATTGGTGTTATTTAATAAAATTACTGAAGGGAAATAGTCCAAACAGAAAGCATAAAAATGAGGATTTGTGATTCAAAGCAGTAATTTAGGGAAAAATCTAAGATTAATGACTGCAAAGTCACAAAAGAGCTTTGAAAGCAGTCAAGGAGAAAACTGGAAGCTTCCCTACTAGATACTTACAAGATATACAGATATATATAGATATAGATAAAAGATATTTATAAAAAGCTTCATATAAATCACTTCCTATGCGACAATTGTTACAAGGCCATTTCTATGAAGACAGCACTTGCACACCAGCTAGGATGTTCTGAATTCGATAAGGGAATTATTTTAGTTATAAGGATTCTCATCTAATATTAATTATCCACAGGCCAGTAGAAGAAACATGACTGTAATTAAGAGTTCCACCAGACACCATATTCCTTCATCTCCTCCCAATCTGAATAATGATTTGAATTGCACCGCCAATGGTAGCAAACTCCAAATTACGTCATTTTGGAATAAACATAGATAGTATCTGTACCCAACTTTTTAAAGGTAAGTTTTGATAAAAGTAGGAGAGGGGAGAAGAAAACAGAATCACTTTTTAATACCATGCGGTGCTGCATAGTGATATTCAAGAAGAACAGTGAGCACTAGAAGACTTTCCTCCAAAACTTTAACATTTGGAGGGAAACAAACTTTCAGATTTTATGATTGGAAAAAGCAAGGGAAACAGCTCTGTTCTGCCTGTAAGAGGGAAATTGACTGCTATATTTTCATTCTTTATTAAATTTTTATTGACTTTCAAAAACTTTGCATACTTCAGGTTTTAATTGTCCAGAGTTCTCTCATCACAATTTTAAAACTACAAGCACCCCTAAAGAACCACCAGAAAGCAAAGCAAACTTCTGCTGTTTCAATCAAAAGAGGAACATCCATACATTCTCCTCAGCACAGTAAAGAAATATGGTTTTATTTTAAAAAGCAAACCAAACAAAACTCTTCAGCCAAAAAGGTTGGAAGTAAGAAGCTGAAATGAAGCATTTAACCATTCCTTGATGAGAAGCAGTAACTAAGTGTTTTGGCAAAGCATCATTCCAACTTCACTCCAAATACTAAGATTTTTGGTGGATTTTGGATTTTATTGACAAAGCCTAATAGTATTTTGTACAGACCTCCTCATGAAAGACCTGAGTCCTTGTTTTTGTTAATAATTCAGGGTTAGGCTTTAAGGAGCATAGGCACAGAACTCCACTCTCACTGCTAACTTGAAGGTAAAATCTCGTAGTGCCTGCTGCATACAGTGTGTTGGAATTCTCAAAGTCACACAGAATCACAGAATCACGAGGCTGGAAGAGACCTCTAAGATCATCAAGTCCAACCCATGCCCTAACACCTCAACTAAACCATGGCACCAAGTGCCACATCCAATCTTTTTTTAAACACTTCCAGGGATGGTGATTCCACCACCTCCCCGGGCAGACAATTCCAGTACTTCACCACTCTTTCCATGAAAAACTTTTTCCTAATATCCAACCTATACATCCCTTGGCACAACTTAAAACTGTGTCCTCTCGTTCAGTCAGTTGCTGCCTGGAGAAAGAGACCAACCCCCACCTGACTACAACCACCTTTCAGGAAGTTGTAGAGTGTGATAAGGTCACTCTGAGTCTCCTTTTCTCCAGGCTGAACAACCCCAGCTCCCTCAATCGTTCCTCACAGGGCTTGTGTTCCAAGCCCCTCACCAGCCTTGCTGCCCTCCTCTGGATGCGTTCAAGCATCTCAACCTCCTTCCTGAACTGAGGGGCCCAGCACTGGACACAGCACTCGAGGTGCGGCCTCACCAGTGCCGAGTACAAGGGAAGAATGACTTCCCTGGTCCTGCTGGCCACACTATTCCTGATACAGGCCAGGATGCCGTTGGCCTTCTTGGCCACCAGGGCACACTGCTGGCTCATGTTCAATCGGCTGCTGATCAGTACCCCCAGGTCCCTTTCTGCCTGGGCACTGTCCAGACACTCTGTCCCCAGCCTATAACGTTGCAGGGGGTTATTGTGGCCAAAATGCAAGACTCGGCACTTGGATTTACTAAATTTCATCCTATTGGACTCCGCCCATAGCAGCATACCAGTCCCAGCATATCTGCGAGCTGCTGAACTGAACTCTCCGGGGAAGAGCACCCTCTCCCCTGTGGAGCATCTGAGACAGCATGATCTACTCCATAAGCCTTCTTTGCAGCTTGGATAAAACAATCTGACAGTATTTTAAATCTTAGTTTTAAACCGGTGAACTTAGAGCTGCTCTTGCCACTCCATTTGAAATCAGCTAAGCTATAAGCACTGGAATATGAAGAATATCCTACTTTAGTTATCAATTTAGTCCTAAATAAACAACAATAACACTAACAAAAAGCCTCTAGGAAATCCCATTTAGATAGTTACATTAACTGGCTATCCAACTGCCCACATAAGGCTGAAAACACCAAAAGTAACACTGGAAGGAAACTTTGATGTTGCTTTCTTACACACACATATTACAGATGACATTTCTCTCACAGAATGGTTTGGGCTGGAAGGGACCTTAAAGGTCACCTAGTCCTAACAGCCCCTGCCATGGGCAGGGACACCTGCCACTGGACCAGCTCAGAGCCCCATCCAACCTGGCCTTGAACACTTCCAGGGATTGGGCATCCATAGCTTCCTATTCCAGTGCCTCACCACTCTTTCTTTTGTCCAACCTAGACCCAGCCTCTTCCCGCTTAGAACCATTGCCCCTTGTCCCATCACTACAGGCCCTACTAATAAAGACTGAGAGAGACTTTATGCTGAAAATACACAGTAAGGTCTTCCCAGAGTAGCTTCCTATTCCAGTGCCTCACCACTCTTTCTTTTGTCCAACCTAGACCCAGCCTCTTCCCGCTTAGAACCATTGCCCCTTGTCCCATCACTACAGGCCCTACTAATAAAGACTGAGAGAGACTTTATGCTGAAAATACACAGTAAGGTCTTCCCAGAGCCTTCTCCAGGCTGAACAACCCCAATCCTCTCAGCCTGTCTTCTTCACAGGAGAGGTGCTCCAGCCCTGCGATCATTTTTCTGGCCTCCTATGGACTTGCTCCAACTTTCCTATACTGTGGACCCCATAACTGGATGGAGTACTCCAGACGGGGTCTCACAAGAGAGCAAAGGGTATTTACCAATTTTTAAGTCCACAAATTTATCTGAAATACACTTGCTGAGGTAAATGCAAAAGCCTCTGGCGGAAATTCAGTGCCTTATGTCAAAGTCAGTCTAGATGGCCCCTGTGATCATCTCCAGCCTAAAAATCAATAGTCTAAGCTTCAGTTACATAAGTAAGTGCTATACTTTCAACAATACAAATACCATGCAAGCCATAAAACCTTCTGGCACATAACTCCTAAAGAAATATAAGAACTGTACTGCTTTACTGACTTCCACATGGGAAGAACTGTAACTAATTAAGAAAGAGGCTACTGCACAAAAATATCTACAGGGTTATTTTGAAATTCATGTAATGCAGAAATAAATTATTTTCACTGAAGAGTATCTTCATTTTCCAACTTGTCCAAATCACAGTTCCTGTTTACCAACTTTTCTCATCCTAAAAAGAAGAAATATGGAGTGGTGAAGTACTTCAGTTTTACCAAGAACACGGTTATTCATATTTAGTAGCATTGTCCAAAGGGAAGCAAACACAGTTATAGGAAGTTATAAGGGTTGTCATACTTGGCAAAGAACATTGGAAGATTTTGCTTGGCTGCAGACACAAATGTTAAGCCAATTTCCCATAGTGAAATTATACTTTTTACAAAAGTGTTTAAAATTATATTTTGATTGCAGATTAAGAAAGGATTACACTTCAATTTTAAAAACAACTGAAGTTTCATCACACACTATTTGATATAAATTTATGTTCATTAACAATCTTCCATCAAGCTCCATATTTTGGTACTCACTGCAATGCTGACTGATGAATAGAGCATATTCCAAACCTACTTTAATTTTTGCATATAGAACAACTTCTAATTAAAAATATCTCAGCTGTGCAGAGAACACATGATATGCTTGAATGTATGTATTTGTATATATATTGCCCTCATAATAATGAACAATGTAATACTGTGAACTAAGCACATTTTTAAAAGAGATGCAAATGACAATTAACCAAATACGTGTAGCACTAAACCAGTAAAATACCACGGTGCAAACTATCTTTGTCTCTCATAATTACACTTTACAAGTAGGATCATGTAGATCTCGAAAGAGAAAAAAGATCACAGGAATAGGATTTGTATGCTGTGCCTAATATTCAACAGGTTTTCCTAAACTGTACTTTTAGTATCAAAACTTCTTTGTTGTCTAGAAATCTCCATTGAAAAAGCTATTTGCAGCTTTTTTCTATTTGAAGATGGCTATTTCTTAACCTTATCATCAAGATGCAGTATACAAACTGTTCTTCAACTCATGAAAGAGAATAATTATTCAAAATACTTTGTAAACATATGTAAGCTACCAATGCCTTACTACACGCTGCTAACTCAAGTGGAGCAGTACTGTTCACAAAACAAATGTCAATTTTTTCAATTAACAGGCTAATCTCATATGCCCTACAACAAATACTGTGCTATCAGAGTAAATGCAAATTAAGGTGCTTTTTTTAGTCAATTATGGCTATCCCTGCCCATTATCAGAAGAGTCAAAGTTTTACACTATTGTGTTTGGGTCTGGGTGTTTTGGTATAATATACGGTAACACACATGACTAAAATTTAAAAACACACTTTTTTTCCTGTGACTTTATGTAACTGAGCATGTGCTTAGGAGGAATAGCACAAAACATTAGAGTACATCTGGGGAGGAGAAGGTCAGCACAGCTGTGTCATGAAAATTAATCATCTGTTGCTTCTGGACCCTTTTTTGAAACTTTTTCATCAATCAGCTGCCCATTTAAAACCAGAAAGTCATACTGCTAACACACTGTAATGCTACCCAAACCACCAAGGCTTACCCAATAAGTCTTATAAATGTACAATCTGCTGCACTGGTTGACTCAATACCAGCTTCTTTGTGTTTGTAGTAAAAGGAAGGTTTTCCATTTACCTTCACATTTTGACTGGATACATAGCAAAGAAACTGCAAAACAAGACTTTCATAAAGGATTTCAAATGCAGCTTTGAAAATACGCTGTTGACTAGGCAGGTGGATCATTTACTGAACAATGCTGAGCTAAGACTTTATTTCACAACACAAAATAGCACAGAATTTGGGCACAATAAAGCTGCTTATTTTTCTTGAAATTAAGTAACTTCTATATAGAATTTAAAACATGAAGTTCCTTTCAAGGATAACTTTCTAGCACACAAATAGAACATTAGCATCTAAATCACAGAAAGTAGGTGAACCTACTGTATAGATTACATCAAAAAGAAAATCTAACCAGATGGGTACACACAGTCCTAAGAACAGCCCGTGGCGTTTTGAGCCCAGTATCCGCCTGTTCAGTTTGACTGCTTAGACAGAACTCTGCATCGCTTCTCTGAACAATTACGTGTGTCCCTGCATTTTAGGTTGCCATGCTGGAATGGGACACCGGCAATCCCATACAACAGCACTGTCACAGCTTCAGCCTGACATTTTCTCTATTTATCACTACCCTGCTCTTCCAGGCACTTTTTCTTCCAGGTTCCTAGGGGACAGAATGCTGTTTCAACAGTCATAATAGGAGAATAACTGGAATCTCCCACAGCAACAACGGATGTAATTATCCTGTTGATAACAGTAACCACGAGAAAGGATTTCAAGTCCTATTTAACTGTTACATTATGGTTACATGCACCTTCCTCCAGCTATCTCAGTCAAACCTAGGCAGCTGACATGCACTTCCTTTTGTCCACAATACTGGCAATCCCAAGACAGTTTAATTTGGGGGATTTCACTCTGACAGCCAGTCATCAAAGGCATATACCTACCACTCATGGACCTCCAGCAATGCCAAAGCAACCACCTGCCAACCCAGAGCTATCTGAAGGAGTGAGTTCCAGGAAACAACTGCTCTAGAGATGTGATCTTCATCTTCCTCAAGTCAACCAAGGACAGAGTGCCCAGGGCCTTCCCACATGAATTTGTGTCCCTGAGTACACCTTTGTGATAGGCAGCAGTGACAGTGTTACTGTACTATAATTAAGTCCTCCAAAGGGGCAGCATGCATCATTCCTCCGCTGTCCAACATCAGAAGTCTTGTCTACTCCATTTCACAGAGCGTTGCTCCAACACCGTGTGAGTTTTACAAAATCCTGTCATGCAAGCGCTTCTGTCACATGCAAAGCAGGTCAGGTCGCCTGACAGACCCAGCTGTGCCTACAGCTAGGACAAACCCAAGTCACAACAGACAAGTTTTGGTGCCTCAGCCAGAGCATTCACAAGGCAGAACTGCTCCTTCACAGAGGTCAAAAGAAGGACAAACAGGCTCATTCCTACTTTAACACAAACCAGCATTTCGAGCAGATCCAGCTGAGAGGATGCTGAGAAGGCTGAGACACAGTCCTTATTTAGCACAAACCTGAACACACCAGGACGTGTTCACAGCATAGCATGAGCAAACATAACCCAAGCTTCTCAAATGCAGAATTACAATCTGGCAAAGCAATCAAGAGAAACTTCCAGGTAAAGACTACTCATTCCAGATCCCACAAACCCCACAACTGGCAAGTCCCTCTCTCAGTCAGTCAGCAGTTTCCAGCACTTGAATGGTGTTCAGAAGACAATCCACCTATAAGAGTAACCTCTGTGCTTGGCATATAGGTTCTATAAAATGTTGTTATATTTGTAATCAAACCAAGAATGTTATTTACTAGTTATTTATTAGCACTAGCAAAGCATTCCAGCCACACAAAGATTACAGGTGTCCTAAGAAATATTACACTATGAAAATCAACAAGTGAAAATTGCACTAAACATCAACCAGCATTTTTGCTCTCAAATGACTGCAACTTCAGGAAGATCATCTTTTAAATGCTAACTTAGGTGGGAAGAGAGATTGAGAGAAATATTTCCCATCAATTATTAGATGAAAATAATTCTGAATGTTTTTTACTATATGATTTCAAAACATCCAGTGTCACATATGATTTTAACCTGAGGATGCCCAGATACTGCACAAGCAAGACAACTACACATTCTTCATAAAGATACCTGTATAGCTGACAGAAATGTAATACATTCCTTTAAAATTGTCACTTTTGTGTTTTAGTTTTTAATTTCTTCCCTAAAACATAAACAGATAAAAGAGCTCTTTATATGACCTAGTTAAATATTTTTTTGTTTTCTTTCTTAATGAATACTGGTATTTTACTTTTTAAATAGTGACAAGACATTCAAATACACAGACGCACTCCTCAAACTTACGAATCCTTTCAGCAAAGAATCTGTGGCTAAGTTAATTTAAAAATATGTATGTGTCTGGAAGAATAATTTCTAATCTATCTCTTTCAGAATTAGTTATTACAATGTACTGATAGCAATCCAATCCCTTGCTTCAGACAAAATCAGTTGCGTTTCTTCTTAATAAACGCTTTCTCTTCAAACACAGTATTCAAGGAATTAAATAGGAGCTTCCTCACACGTGATGCTTTTCCTGCGACATCTGGAAACAAGCGGTGCCCTCTGCTGTGCCGGGCGGGGATGTTCACCCAGACCCGGCGCAGCATCCCCGCCCGGTTGGGCCCAGCAGCCCGGCCGAGCCAGGGGCTGCAGATCCCTCCTTCTGAGCAAGGACAGCTTTCTGCTCGGGTAACCAGTCCCTGACACGCACCTGATGGTTGTACCCTGCCACTCTCTCATAAAAAAGTCCCAACAGAGCAGCTCATCACACTGTGACACATATAGCAGACTAGCTGCAAAGCTCACACAATGATAGCCAATTTCTACCTAAAAGGACACTTGACAAACTTCACCACTCATATTTTAAACACTTTTAGACTACTTAGTTCACAGTGAAGAAAAAATGTGCATTTATTCTTAATTAGTTACTTTATTCTTACATTTTCGTCGAACCTTGGTAACTGAGCTAACAACACAGCTCAAAAACCATTTCTCTACCTGTATCAAAAATCATCACC
The DNA here is from genome assembly GCA_013397865.1 of Struthidea cinerea. Lineage (NCBI taxonomy): Eukaryota > Metazoa > Chordata > Aves > Passeriformes > Corcoracidae > Struthidea > Struthidea cinerea. Next base: position 130,356 of record VZTI01003363.1, read on the forward strand.
TCCTTCCTAAAGACAAGGTTTCCTATTTTACTAGGCAAGCAGTTTTAATCCATTAATGAAGGTAACACGTAAAGCATTTGGTGCCCTTCTAAAAGATTTTGTTAAGCAATTCCATCGAGAAAAAAAGAACTTTAAACCTTTTTCCTTTGTTCAGTTTATAATGCAAAACTTAAATATAAAAATGCAGAAGGAAAATGCAGTAAGAAGTGAGTTGCCTGCTGCAGACAAATATCATGTGGGTTTATCAGGATATTTGGCTTACCAAATTTCTACCTTTTCAACAATTTTAATCAACATTTAAGTGCTTTGTCTGTAAGCTTCAATATTTACAAAACAGTAACAACAGAACTGTAAACTGAAGGTGAAAGCCAAAACATAAACGCGAACCCTTAAAAAATTACCAGCACAGCAGAGACACCACCAGGCAACTCTGAGGTAAGGTCAGCAGCACACATTGCTGCAAAAAAACTTAAAAGAGCTACCCAGGAAAAATATCATCATGCTTTTTGAATCATCTGAAGACAAATGTGTCAACATGCCCATCTATCAAGTTTACTTACATTTGCCTAAACTAAGCCACTGCCAACCAAATATCAGCCAGTTCATCCAGTTTCAAAAATGAAGGAACAGCTGACATAGGAAACCCGTACAGGAACATTATCAAGCCTCTTCCCAAAAGAAACACAAAGAATCCAAACACCTCTGGTTCTTACGGGACGATGCACAGCAAAAGACAGGCAGCACGTGTCAGCTAAGACAAGGAACACGAGTTTTCCTCTGACTGTAGCTCAGATAACGGATGAGCAAAACCACATTCCTCCTGCTTCGAAGAGCAGATCCTGCAGTTGCTGGGCACCCCAGAAAGGGACTGCAGCTAGAGCCACCACACCCTTTCCCGATGGAAGCATTTTGCTCCGCTTAGAAGGATCTTATCAAAAGATCTTCTAAATCATTGAGTTTTTCCATCAGCATCCAGTGCATCCTCCCATAAGTGTTACCCAGCTTTACCACAGCAGCATCAGGGTTGCTCCCAGCTGTGGAAAGTTTATTTACCAAATAACACACTTTCTATCAATCAAATAGCTAAGTGATGATAATGTGATTTCAAGAAAACTACACAAAATGAACAGATTACACTGCAGTCAGACCCCTTTCATTTCCCTCTTGTTTCATGCCACCTTCTACTGCTAACTCATTCTCACCAAAATCCACTCCTTCGTCTGTAGTCTCTTCAAAGATCAATCAGTGAATAAACATTAATCACACTCAGACTCAGTGAGCACTACCTGGGCTAAGAACAGCATGAAAGTAGACTCATGATAATCTTCATCTCATTGTTATGCTTTGAACATCACTAGGCAGTGCAAAGCAAGCTACTTTCCTTCCTCTGGTTCAAGTGAAAAGGTAGCTCAGCAAAGTGTAGAGAAATTCAGAGTTGTGGTCCAGATACTCATTTTAAAACCATAGTTTGACTTCTAGTAATGCATTATTTATATTTGCGTATGCAGTTTCACTTAAAAATGATGTGAATACAATGTAGCATTTGAGTTAGTTAAGAAGCTTTAAAGGCTTGATGACAATTCATTTACAGATAAAAAGAGAGTATGTAGACAGAAAATGTTTCCAGCTACTCACTCCAACAGAAAAACAAAAAGGGGGAAAAAAATTAACCCCCCAAATCCCCAAAGTAGCACTCAATATCTCCTACAGCTACATCAAGTGACTCTGTTCCCAAACTCTTCTGCAGACATCCCCTTGGACACCCCCTGAGCGCCCGGGTTAGGCAAACCTTTAATCTTTGCAGAGCCAGCCTTACTAGTGTGGACTTTCAATGGAAAACAGAATGTTATAGATTATGCAGTAATTTGGGCTATCAGGTCTTGGATTCAGTGACAGGCATTTCCAGTTCTACACCTCCAGTACCAAACCAGTCCTGCCATAATAATTGACAGCTTTAATCTCCATATCCTACTAAGTGCACTTCAAGAAATCCCAGCCACAGGTGTGGTCAAACAGAACTGAAAAAGTTACAAAAAGATGACTGTCAAGGATAAATACCAGCATGGAATCATTTCCACCTGAGGAATAATCAGAGGTCAGGGTTTTTCAGCTTGGAGGAGATATTCTGGAATATGTCAGTACACACACAGAGCTTTTTCTTGTTTCCCTACATGTCTGCTAATGGGCACTGTCACAATCTGTGGGGAAAATCAGCATGAGAAAACTCAATGCACTGCTAGAGAAAGTGATGGTTATTCACAAAATCTCTACATTTATTCTGCTACTCACTTCTTCCCAAGTTCCATCCACTCACATTTACATACCCCCGGATACCCAATAAGCTTCTGGGGAAAAACCATTTGGGTACAACACCGGAGATGAAGGTTGCCAGCTATCAAGGCCTCACCACACCTCTGACATTATTCCTGTTTGGCAATGGTGAACTAGGTTTTGGACAAATCTTTTACACCCTTCAGGAGTCAACAGTTGTTGACAAGGTGGTCCTTTGCTCCAGAATTCTACTTACTGCAGCCTCAATAAATAGCAGACTGCTGCTCACCATCTCTCTCTTCGTGACTGATTCGTGGTAGAGTAACAGGAAAACAAATGGCACATAAGATATGGGACACAATCCTGTAACCCTCCTTGTGCACCACAGGAGCAGGGTCTGCCCTTGACTAATCATTCGTGCTGCTGCAATTTATCAGAGTGCAGGCCTTGCCAAGCTCACCATCCTACTTCTACTGCCAAGGACAGCTTCACAGAGAACTGTGATTTTTCACATTAATATGCAGCATCCTTTCAACCCTTATCCTGCTGTTTCTTTTGCTGGCTTCACACACGTACAATTCTACAGGTGTTTCACTCATGAAAGCCTTTATATTTCCACTAAAAGTCTCTGGAATACTGGTTTAACAGGTCTTTGATCAGACCCAATAAAATCCTTAAGAGATTTTCCACATCCTCCCTGCCAGCCTGTAAAAGCCAGAATACAGCTCTGCCCATGCAGCAGTACCTTGCATTCTACACAACCAAAACTGCTTGCATGCTTTCTACATTACATATTTGTAGGAGCATGTTAAAAAGAAATATGAGCTGTCCACGTTTCTGTAGGCTAGTTATTATGCAGAGTGAAGTGGTGAGAAGAGAGAATCACAAAGTTATTAGGGTTGCTATCTGGAGATCATGCAGTCCAATCCCCCTGCCACGGCAGGGTCATCTAGAGCAGGCGACACAGGAATGTCTCCAGAGAGAGAGACTCCACAACCTCCCTGGGCAGCCTGTTCCAGTGCTCTGCCTCCCTCAGTGTAAAGAAGTTCTTCCTCATGTCGAGGTGGAACTTCTTGTCCTTTAGTTTATAGCCACTGCTCCGCATCCTGTCGCTGGGCACCACTGAAAACACTCTGGCACCGTCCTCACGACACCTGCCTTCGAGGTATTTATATGTATTGATGAGATCCCCTCTCAGTCTTGTCTTCTCCAGACTAAACAGGCCCAGCTCGCGCAGTATCCCCTCCTAAGAAAGATGCTCCAGACCTCTCATCATCTTTTTAGCCCTCCGCTGGTCCCTTTCCAGCAGCTTCTCGTCTCTTTTGTACTGAGGAGACCAGAACGGGACACAGCACTCCAGATGTGGCCTCACTAGAGCCGAGTAGAGGACGCTGCCCCGGCAGGATCCCCTCGCGCCCTCACCTGCCGGGAGCCAGAGGCCGCAGTGCCGCTGCTCGGGCGCTGCTCCGTTCGCTGCGGGGAAGTCTCGGTGGCCCCCGGCGCGGCCCCGCTGCCCCTGCGGACCGCGGGCACCACCACCCGCCACGGCCGGGCCGTGCGGCCCCACAGCGCCGCCNGCAGCGGCTGGCTCGGGGCGCAGAGCTGAGGCTGCGCCGGCAACGGGCGGGCTGCAACGTGGGGGAATTTCTTCTCGGAACAGGTAATTACACACTGCAAGGTGCTGCCCAGGGAGGGGGTGGAGTTACCGTCCCTGGAAGCGTTGAAGGAAGGACTGGACGTGGCACTTCACAGGATAACCTGAGTTGGACGGGACCCACAAGGATCATCGAGTTCAAGCCCTGGTCCTGCACAGGACACCCCAAGAATCACACCATGTGCCTGAGAGCGTTGTTCAAATGCTTCGTGAACTCCATCAGGTTTGGTGCTGTGACCGCGTCCCTGGGGAGCCTGTTCCAGTGCCCAAACACTCTGCGTGAAAAATCTTGTAATACCCAACCTCAACATCCCCTGACCCAACCTCCTGCCATTGCCTTTGCTGCTCCACTGAGTGCCATGGTCTAGTTGACAAGGTGCTGTTTGGTCATAGGTTGGACCCTCTGGTCTCAGAAAGTTTCCAGCCTAATTGATTCTGTGATTACCCCACCAGCCCTGAAAGCAAAGCTTCAGTGGTCACAGCAGCCCCAAGGCCACCAGCACTCGAGGAAAGGAAGGTGTGGGCAGAGGAAGACGCAGCAGAAGCTCCTGGGAGTGTAATGATGTGTTGTAGTAAAAGGACGGCCATGTGGCCTTAAAAAATAAAAAGCCTTCCTTCAGAATACACAAAGCTCAGCTCTGGACTAGATGACCTTTCTCTTTGTCAGTTATATAAATAAATAAAAGCCCCATCCAATAAGGATCATGTTCCAGAAGAACCTGTCCTACATGGTACTGACCCAAAAGAGGAAGAGCTACATTCTCTCTATACCATTCAATTCTCTGTTCCTTTGTTAAGGTGGAGCTGGCAGGGGCTGAAGGAACATGTCAACCCATTTTCTGAACTTCACAGTGTAACCAGAGCAGTTTAATTTTATGTTGTGGCAGAGCACTGGAACAGGCTGCCCAGGAAGGTCATGGATTCTCACTCTCTGGAAATGTTCAAAACCCACCTGGACACCTTCCTGTGTAACCTGCTCTAGAGGTGACCCTGCCTCGGGCAGGGAGTCTGGACAAGATGAACTCCAGAGGTCCCTTATAACCCTTACAATTCTGTGATTTTGTAATTTTATGTAAGCCACTAGAAGGCAACCTAGGCTCAGTCTTCTCTAGAAATGCCAAGCTCAGCCAGGTAGATTCCCCTCCATACTGTAGTATGTATCAGCACTGCTTTGAACCAAACTTAAAGGACTGTTTCAATTAGAAATAAAACTTCCTTACTTGTTTACATTATCCTCCATGTTCACAGGACAATAAATTCCTCACATACAGGTTTTTATTAAGCTTCTCACATGTAATTAAGCATACATTCTACATCTGACATGCTAGCAAGGTTGTCAGGAGCCAATTTTTTTTCCTCCAGACACCTGTGTCTGCAGTTGAAGTTTCATGGATTTCACACAAATGTAGCAAAACTTGTTTCCAGTTCTAAGCACGGTGATAAAATGTTCTAACCATGTGGCAGAAACACACGAAACACGAGAAATTTGAGGAGTACAGCAGACAAAACAAGATGTAGGAGGACAGATCTTTTAAGAGAGCTATGCTGAGTGATGACACTGTGTACCTCTCAAAACAGACTTCTGGGGTCAGGAACAGGGGTGTTGCTTGAGGTACAGGCCTTAAATACATAAAAAAGAGTAAGACAGTGTAGCAGATGTTTTCAGGGTTCAGCCTGCAAGGGAAACAACATTAGGATTTAGGAGCGATTCCCTTGATGACTAAAAAAGAACCACTTCCAAGGTCAGGCGTATTCTTCCAGTCCATGCTTTGTTAGTGTGAATGTGACACCACCACATGTGAATGAAGATGAATCTATCTGTGACTGGTCAAATGTTCAGAAGAGTGTTATCTTACCACAGTGACATCCTGTACAAAAAACAAGACTGAAAATGTTATGGTGACTGAACTAAACCAGCACTATGAGACATCTTGCTTCCATCTGCGTTGGTCAGAAGTTTCCTAGGTGGACAATGCATGGACAGATGCATAAGTTTTAGATGTTCTGTATTACCCATCCACACCTGCTGTATGAGGAACACGCTCATAAGACAGTACATTCCTACCCATGCGTGATCCTGCTATAACTTGTGTAAAGCCTGCTGAAACTGAAGTCCTTTCTTTAGCTGGGAGTGATCCTTCCTCCTTGTCCGGTCTCCTAGTCCAGTGTCCCTTGCAGGCAACACTCAACTGAAACAATCACAAGGGAGCAAAGTAACAAGCTTCAGTTCGGCAGCAGCAGTACATTCGTAAGGATTAAGCTGAGCAGTAGTTACAGATTGAAAAGAAATGATGTATCCACAGTGTCTGTACAATATAATTCACTTCTCAAAAGAGTTTTTTTTTCATTGCTATATTTTAAAGGTTGCCTTCAAATTACAGGTAAGTCCTTTAAATGCTTGAAAGGCATAGAAATTCCCCTTCCCACACAAAACCCCAAACAATGTATTTTAGTTTCAAAAATATTTTGAACCCACAAACAAGCTTGGTATCAGTTAATCGGGTAAAATAACTACGTGCTAAATAAAAGCACATCTGGTGGAAAGAGCGCAGAGAATGTTACAAGTGTGCTTGGTTTTTGCTTGCAGCATCTGGCAGTGGGTAGCAGGACAGAGGTAGAAATCTCAGTGGGTCTCTTCCTCTGGCTGTTCTGCAATAGTTTCTGTGGCACTGGCATTGGCAGCAGAGTTGAGAACTTCTCCAAAGTCTCCCCCGGCAGGTTTGCTTCCTCCAACTTTAGACTAGAACACAGAGAGAGCCCCAACACAGCATAGTAATTACTTGGCATGCCAAACATGCTTAACTGTACAAAACCAGTACCTCTGCATGAGCTTAATAACTCTCTTCAACAAAGCAGCTTTTCCAGGTCTAAGAGACCTCCACAATATTCTGAAAACAAATCTGTATGTATCTGGCAGGCAACACTCACCAGCAGATTAACACAGCAGTCTCCCTTTGAGATACATGAAGCAGCCCTTATTCCAGGGCTGATTCCAGAGTCCAAAGGTTGACACACCCTCAGTTACAAATGGATAAAGGTATGCAGCCGTTCAAGCCATTAAGTCTTTGGGAGATTCAGAGTTAAAACTCACTTCTCTATTTCTCAAGAAAGAACTTCAGACAGTTTTGAGTCCCAACAGCAGCTCCTGCGAACTTTAGAGGAGCAGAGCAACTATTTTACTTTCTCCAGGTAACATGTCTGCCTTTTCACTTCCCTCTACAGCATACACCCTGTGGGACTGCAGGAGTGTTAATGCTGATTAGTCGCAAGAGAAGGCCTAGGTTCCCTTGTTATCACTTGCATGCTTCTCATCCAGCCCAGCGTGTCCAGGAAAAGTCAAATCTGGTTCAGATTACACAGATTAGTTATTTTTAAAGTGAGCTTTTACCTGGAGAAGTTATTAATAGTTGTTTCTGGCACTTGAGGCATTTGTGAGTAAAGTTTAAATTAAGATGCAAAGGCCTTTTGTCTTTTATGCCAGAAATGAGAGTCGTATCCCAAGCTACTCTCCTGTGTAGGACACTAGTCCTTAGAAAGGCATGAAATAAAAGCCTAGACAATTTGGGATACCTAGTATTAGGTATTAATTATTTTGGATACCTAATACTAGCTGTTTGTGCAGGTTAGCTGGCTATTAGTTCTTCTAAAGGCATCCTCCTGTATAAGGTGCAGGCAGCCCATTACTTTATTTGCAAATCATTAGGCAGAGAAACCATTTCCACAGTACTTAAAAAGATGTTCATCTAAGCACCTCTTCAACACTTTACCAGTAACTAAAAAATAGGCTGCCCAGAATCCACTTGAATCTTTTCTCTACATCCACACTCCAGAATCACCAAGGTGCTTTAGTAATTCTTACCTTTAAGTTTTCAACTTTTTCCTCAAAGGATTTGAAAGTAGGAGAATTTCTAAGAAAATAAAAAAAAGGAACCACGGAATTAAAACTACGTCTAGTTAACCTATAAATATCACAAAATAAGCAGACAGTTGCTTTTGCTTTTTCCCAACAGCAACATGAGATTTGTTTGGGGCTCTTTCCCTGTTTTAAAGATAGACTAAAAATAGTTTACATCTAGACACCCCCCCAAGTACTACAAAACTAAAATTCAAACATACTCAAATTGCAAGCTCACTTTCATCTTTGGCAACTAAACACTGCCAGGTCCAGCAACAGGATCCTTCATATCAACATGGAAGGGAGAACTAGCAAGTATTTTAGGTTTACCTTATTATTCTCAGTGATTTCAAACATGTTTCTGGCTTAAAGCACTTGTTCAGAAAATCTTAGTCATCACTTCTGGTTAGCCTAATACATTATTGCTGAAGAAAGCTCATCAAAGTTTTTTCACTTTTTATAGGAAAACTAGTTCAGTTTACTTTGCTACATGTTCAATTAATAAAACATGGTTCACAGTGGCATTTTCTGCTAACAGGTTAAATTTAAGCGAGACTCCCCCTTGCCTTTAAGTGCCAAAGGCAGCTGTAATTACAAATGGTAAATTCTGCATACAAAGAGCAGGACAGCTTGGGGACAGCTTGGGATTTCCAGCGCTGAGGGCTGGTGTATAATTCATTGGGGTCAGAAGAGTGGCTTAATGCTCCAAATGGCTGTCACTGCCATGTGCAAATTTGTGCAACATTTTGTACGCTTTTTCTGCTTTTATGTAGGATGGAAAATGCTTGCCTTCAGTGGACTGGGACTAAGGATTCATGGACTCAAAAATGTATTATATAAATAGTAAAGACAAGGGTGTTTTTCAAAAGAAGTCTACAGCTTCCCTTCGCTTGGTGTTTGTGTAGGTCACTCACACTTAGCAGCACTCTTTCCCTTGGGAAAGCACACAGTGACACATTCATCAAACCAGACTCTCTCAGGAGATGGAGGGACACAGTGCCAAGCAAGGGGAGAGAAAAGGCAAGCACCCCAGATCACCAAGAGACTTTTGACTTTTTTTGAAACCACAGGGGTTTTTTTACTCACTTTCATTTTCAAAAACATATGCCAAGCTACTGCCTTTTAAACGTGAAATCACTTAGTAGCATTACATTCTAACAGACAGGGAAAAGCTGTTACAGTTTTCCAAACAGTAGGGAAATGTCACATTCCAGATGTTTGATAACCACGTCTGTTAAGCAGAAATAAAACAAATTTTATCCTATATGTACAGGAAATCCACTACAAAGCTGGGTGGGTTTTTGGGTTTTTTTTTAAAACTATGTTAGTTGACTTAAGTTCAATTTGACTTGATTCCACACATGAAAATAAATAAACCAAACAGCTGGATTATGCATACATTACCTCATAATAGGCATACTAATTGAATGTTGTATGGAGCGTATACTAAAGGCCAGCATTAAGAGAAAAGAAAGCGAAAAGTTAGTTTAAGTATTACATGGAGAAGAAATTGGCTTAGAGAGCTGACTTCTGTAAACTACCTTTGGTAAACAGCCAGTCTTACAGAGTCTTAGATAGTAACTGCTTGGATTTGCTTTCTTAAATTGCTTAGCCATGCACACACACACAAGTACATCAGAGCAAAAGCTGCAACAACCTTTTTCTCTTTTAGAAAGAGTCAAGTGCCATGCTTCTTAGTACTTGTTCTGCTTAGCTGCAACAGTCTGTCTACTCCCTAAGTTTCTCAAGCAACAGGAGTCATGCTGCATTTACAGTTTTGGCAATAGCAAGTAGCAAACACTTGAGAGATCCATCAACTAATCTTCCTCCTGAAAGAAGTATCCCTACATCCAGAAGGCTTCCATTTCAATTCAGTGTAAGTTTTTTACGCTCATCGATACAAATTATCTACTCATCAATATACATTATCCAACAAAAGCAGTCACATCAGTCAGTATTCAAGATCAGGTTTATGCTGGGAGCAGGGATAAAGTCCTAGTCCTGTGTTCTGAAATTCATGGAGTGACACTTTTCGTGCCTTAATTAATGTCTCCCCAGATGGGGGAGAGTTTTAGCGTTTTTGCTAGGAATTCAGGAGACGAACGGGAACTTCAGCAGTCTCTGCTTTCAGATAGTTGTTTATTAAGTCTTATCAGAGAAATAGTCACTGAAGTGACACAGACACAGCACACAGAATGCAGGAGAAAGCCGAATTATCAATATTAGACAGTCTTTTTAAAGGTAAATTATCCAATAAAAACGTAAAACGAAAGATATTTTCACTTTTCCACCAATGTTCAGTAAATCACTTTGTCACGTAGACAGGAACTGTGGAATTCTTTATCCAATCATCTTAAACTACTTCTACTGCAGAATATGGAGTAATAAAAGAAGAAGAAGGCTTGTAGAAAACAACAATCCTCCATTTTGAAGTTTTTTACTTTTTATTTATTTACTATATTAACAAACCCAAAGACCCTAAATTTTCACCTTGTGATAATCTTACATAACATTCTATCATCTAGTTCACACCAGTGTTGATTCTAACTCTTCCCAAAGGGTAGGTAATTTTCTCCATGGGCGAAGCTCAAAGACAGTGCTGTCCAGGGGGATAGAATCCTTCAAAACAGGCAGAGAGATATTCTCTGCATTCTGGATTCCAACAATGGAGGATTTCTATAACCTGCCAGTGTTCCTATATAGTTACCATTTGTCTAGCAAGAACACACATCTACTCGTAGAAGGTGACTAGATATAGATTAAGGAGCTCCCAAATAACCTCAAGACCTGCCATCAAATTTAGTTTCATATAGAAAATGCCTGTTTATTGTCAATACAAACAAGCCTTATATGTTAAATGTTTCTTATCAAATACCACAACAGTAACGTACAATTATTACAAGTGATGATCTCAGTTTTTCATAACTATATATGGAATGTCAAAATTTGTCTAGGCTTTATGATGTCTTTTAAGAGAATACTTTCTAGGCAGTTGCTGGAGGAGGACAGGAGTGAAGAGAAACAACTCTCTCATAAGATATACCTCCAAACTTTCAATCAGCATCTCAGCACAATCAATGGAAGATACATGCACAGAAGAAAAAAGTTCTATGTTTATTGCGGAACGAGTTTTAAGAGATTGCTTCTGAGGGCTCATCAGTAAAATACCATGATAGAAAAAAACAACACACACAAGAAGTTCCCTTAAGGTTGGGATCCCTTAAGGCAGACGCACAAATATAGGCTGATTTGTAGTTACAGCATACTGGGAATCAGATACACAAGGCCACATGGCAGTAACGTACAGCTATGTTTCATCTATTTCCCCAGTCCCATTTCTCCTGTGTTTCATTCTTATGGATGGTCTGGCTTCCACAGGCTTCTCCAGAACACAGAGAAGCTGATTGTCTTCTGGACTGTAATTTATATTCCTCACTGTGATGTGGATTACTGTAAGTTCTGGGCTTGTTACATGGCAGGTTTTATTACAGAACTACACCGACACTAACTAGTTTCAGTCAATGCCCAGCCAATTCCCCTCACGCTACAAGAAATTTCTCCCTGAAAGAAGATTAAGGCTAAAGAGGATGAAATACATATATTTACAAACTGTGGAACTGCTCACACCGAAAAACAACAACCTATAGTGTATTGCAGATATTTTAACAGGTGTCTGCAGAAGTTTCATTTAATCTCAGAAATCATTCAATAGAAGAACTATTCATGCATTCATGACGAATTTACTTGCTGTTGTACAATACACTTCTGTATACACTCAGTATCCATTTTGCAAAATGACACCACAAAGTATTATATAGTTTTATCACACAATGATCTGGTTTGCAAGAGAACTGAATTAGATAAATGGAGTTGATTTTTTTTAACATGAATCACCTGTTCTTCAAGTAGTGAAAAGAGGCACAAAGCCTTGAACAGCTTTTTGAAGAAGAGAACTTGTATTTCTTTTCCCAAATAACAGAAAGCCACACTAAAGCACTCACTCAACTAGGCCATCAAGTTGGGCAGTTTGAAAAAGAGTAGCCCTCTTTGCAATGCTCAAAAGCAAATCCCTAGCTTTAAAAAGACAGTAAATAAAAAAGGCACAGTAAGCTGCTCTCCAGTCTTCCATATTTCGTATTGCATGAACGTTTTCTTATTCTTTACACAATAATTTTTTAAAGCTACTCCATTGCCTCACATTTTGAAAAGGCACAAGGAGGTGTGCCAGTCCCTGCCTAGAAAACACAGCTTAACATACACAGTAGCTAGTTACTTTTGTTAGTAGTTAAATTTCCAGCTGATATGCTGGTAAGTTATGGTATTTAGGAATCCATGATCATAAATCAGACTTCTAAAGCAAGCAAAGAAAGTTATTCTGCAATCCCAGAGCAAGGCGAAGATGGACTTTATTATATGGATGCAGTGCAGGAGGAGCCAAGTGCAAAGTCAGGACTGCTCAGAAGCTACATCTTGGTACTACTATTGCTTTGCACGGAATACTGATGTTGCCTACACAAGGAAGGTTAGCTCATCAAAACTTCAACAAATACTTATAAAGAAAATAAAGGCATTAAGAGAAACCTAAGAAGGAACAGAGTTCATTTTCATCATAACAAAGAGCAGAGGAAACAAATACAAAAAGGAAGCAAAAATATACTGACACTGCACTACCAGTCCTCCCTTCCTCTCCATTTCAGTAGTTTCCAAAATCACAGCTCCAGCAGCTGCCTCACTCCCTTTTGCAACTCCCTGTTAAATCACTTTGCAGTGCACGAATGAAAACCTGCATGTGATGTTTGCTGCATGGAATATGTAGAAATAGTCCAACATGGAAGAAAGCACACCATTACAGCTGAGAAGTCCCTCAACTAAAACAATGCAAGGGAAAGTGAAGCCACAATGAAGCCAATGTAAGAGTTTAAGAATAAAAATGCACCTGCATATTCAGTATTGGTTCAAATAAGTACCAGGCCCACCAACTCTCATTTCCAGGACTGAATTTAGGCATCCAAACCTTTCTGAAGCTCAGACTTGCCCTTGAGTAGTCACATAACCCTGGGACCTGAATTCATTGGCTGAATTCCAGATGAATTCGGTTCTCATGAAAAACAAAAAAACTTAAAGGCTTTTAATCTCTTGTTTAAAGTGCAACGAAGATCTTCAACAACACTAATTCTTCACACTTGTTTTGTTTTCTAAACCCAGGTACTCCTGAATTTATAACAATACTTTTCATTTCCATTGCCATAATTCTCCCTGAGAAGCACACCAACAGTGCAGACTTCTCTGGTACTGTTACATTCCCTCCCAGGGGCCCAGTTTCTGATAAAGGGTACTCAACACCCATAGAGCCACTAACTGGAGTAATTAGGACACTCTTATGGTATTCCTGAAGTAGAAGACAGCTCTGAGTCTGTGCTTGTCCTTGTCTAGTGCAATAGTCTAATACTAATTGGGGAACACCATAGCCTTAAGGTAGAAAAGTGACTCCTGTTAAGTGAGCAACTGAGCTCTGCATCCAAAAGGAACAGAGAAGTCTTTCAGGTTCCCATTGTCTCACTGATGCTAAAGGGGACATATTGCAGACTGGCTGCTATTCTCATACCTGATCAAACTGAGCTCACTTCAGAGTCTGAGTTCTCATAGCATCCTGTGCCTCTGCCCATCTCGTCCCCTGGGACAACAGCTCCCAGTTAGTACTCTAGGAGCCAGATCCCAACATCTTTATAGAGATCCTACTGCTGTCTTTAGCTCCTTAGTGGGGGCGTACAGAAAAGATTAAGTCAGGCTCAGGTGTGCATAGATGGGCTGAGAGGCAATGGACAGAAGTTGTTACACAGGAATTTTAACTACTGAAAACACTGAGTATTTGCTTAGCTCAAAGGTAATGTAGATGAACTAACTAAAATACTGGCGCTGCTAAAGTTATCAACTCAAGGACTGTTTCACTGGACAAACTATGAACAAAGAATGTATAAACTACTCTACATTTAGACTCTAGTAATTCAGTTAGAGTCACAATGCTAAACAGCCATTGTAAGAGACACAAAAAGGGGGAAATCTCTACTCTGCCATGGCACAAACATTGTACAGACAAAGGAGGAATCCTGCATGCCATTGACCTCAACACCATATTCTGTCTCTTGACAAAAAACTTTGAAGAATCATTTTAGTGCATTTCTTTCTTACAAGGAAGAGAGACTAATTAATTATTATGTATACTCAAGATTTCATGTTCTGAGATAGTTACCAGGTGAACATGAAGAAACATCTTCCCTGACATTAACAGAGCTTCAGTTTTACATTAACTAACACTGGAGAAAAGAAGAAATTACCTTTTACAGACAAAACTTTAATCAAAAATTTTAATGGAGACAGTCTGACTACATGCTTAGTTTCAGAAGCAATTCTTGCGCCCACCTTACCTAAAGGAATGTGAAAATGCCTGTAGTCTGCACAATGCCAGAGTAAGCATTAAAGAGAGAAAGGAAGTTCTGATAAATCTGAAGAAAAATATGTAACTGTGTAGCTGTACTCCAAGTGTTTACTCACTAGACTTCAAAAAGCAAGAGGTTAATGGCAGCACTTTTGAACGGCTGATTTTATTACACTGCTTCCAAAGCAGCAACATTCTGTGAGAACGTGTGAATTTTTATTTGCCCAATAATTGAAAAATAAGCTTAACAACAACAAATTACCTGTGGAGATGAATAATTGTATAGGCTCCAGTAGTAAGAATTATGTAATCAAGGAATTGTAAGCTAAGCATCTGATTGTATTGCATCCAGCAGGTCTTTTGCAAGCAGCTCACAATAGTTCTAAAAATGACTGGCAGACTTACCTAATGTGTATGAAGGGCTGTGTCATTTGGCACAAAGTCAAAATATGTTGCATGCCAACAATAGTTAAGAATTAAAAAGTGCCAATAGTCTCTTAAAAATGTAATAAAATCAAGCCACTTCTAGGAGACAGAACAGCTTAGAAAGAAATAAAACACACCTGGAAGGAATCGACACACAAAACAAAAAAACCCAAACAAACAAACAGAAACCAAAAACAACAACAACAGCCACCAAAAAAAAGCCAAACAACAAAACAAAAAGTTAAAGATACCAGTTGTTTAAATATAATATTCCACAAGCTGAGAAAGAAGAGCAGAAATGCTAGTGCTATGTGTATCCCACAGAGGCAGGCAGAGACTGCCACCTGCAATCACACCAGAAAAGAGCAGCAGGGGAGGTAGTAGCACACATTGCTTCTCTCGCCTACGTAAAATACACACCACAGAACTGCTCAGCATCAGTGAGGACATACAAGAAGATTCTGCAGCAATTCTCTTACCTCCCCTAAAACAGTTGCTGAAGGCTCTGGATAGATTAGCTTTTAGAAGCACTAGGTATGTTAATAGCATAAATTTATTGCAGTGATTACTTAAATGAAAAATGCAATTACTTGGGAAAAGGTAAAGAAACCTACCTGACATCTTCAAATTTCTTGGTTATGACTGAACCAACAGAAGAAAAAGCAGCAGAAGCCTTCTGACCAGCCTGAGACAAGGTTTCTGATGTTCTCTTGTATCTGTGTTCAAAAAAAACATTTAGTTTTTAGATATTTTAATAGAACACATAAGGAACCTTTTAGTGTGTGTATATTTGTATCAAATGCAGAGGTACACTTCAGCTTTGGGGTCTAATGGAAAACCTGCTTAAGGCATTATTTTGAGCCTTTGCAGTCCCTTCTGGCTACAGCATCTCTGCCACCTCTGACTTCAGACCAACACGCAACTACACTACCCCACCCCTAGAAGGGATGCTATCTGCTACTGTAGGATTTAGTAAAACATAAAGTAAACTCACACAGAAAACACCCCAATCAGAAAAAAAAAAAACAACCCAACTCAAAAAATACAAAAGAAAACAAAACAGAAAAAAACACCACTATGCACACACACACTGAAAAAGGTCCATTTTTTGTTCCGAGTGTCTAAATTCTTGTACCACACAGTTCTGTCAATAAAATTCCCCATAAAAAGTTTGAGGTACATCTTGTTACATTCTATGTAGTCGTTAGTTGCAGAAGGTAGCTTGCTCTAGACCTTAAGCTAACACTTGTGTTTGGCAAGAACAGTAACTGTGATTTCATACTCTTCCTGCATGAGCTCAGTTTACAACAATTTTTGAGGGTGGAAAAGGATATTCTGTTGGACTCAGGACACCTTGGTATCTCAGATCTATCAGACAAAAAAAGTGTGTTAGAATAGCCCATATTTTGGTCAATCATTCTTCTTTCACATGATATATGGCTAGCAGTGTTCTTTAAAAATAAATCTGTTGATTTACCCAGAGAAGTTTTAATACAACTTAACTTTGTGTTATTTATACTCATTTCACAAGAACAGAGTGTTTAGACATGACACAAGATCTAAACAGTTTTCACTTCAACAGTCTAAACAATCATCGTGAACTGGTACATACGCTGTGGTTGATGTAACATCTTGCCAGCTTTTGGTAATGTTCTGCCTTAGTTCCTGTAGTGAGTTAATTCCCAGCTTTCTCTTGATTTCTGCTAGATGCTTCTCTTTGGCAGCTAGCACTTGGGAGAGCGTCTGGATTTCCTCTTCCACCTGTGGCAGGAGAGTTGTTAACAAGTGGCTAACAGTTAACAAGCAATATACCCAACCATCTAAATATGTATTTCTTTAAAACATCTAGTAGATATCAGTAAGAGGAGGGCTAACAGAGGTTTTTAACATAGCCTCACAGTCATTCCTAAATACTAAAAGAGAAATCCAACATAGATTACAAGAGCTAGTGAGAAAGTAATCTACCTGCAGCTAGCTCTGTTACTGGAACATGTACAAGGAAGTTGGTAACTAACAGACTGCATAGTTAGAAATCATTACCTACGATATGTAAAGGTTGAAGATTAGTCACACCCGGGACAATCGCCAAGCCTGTACTCTACTTCCACGTCAGAAGAGATACCAGTGTGTGACCAGTATCAGGAAGCTCAGAGCATGTCTGATCCACACACAAATTTTGTCTCCTTGCTTCACCAGAAAGGTCCTTCTGTGGCTTAAGCCAGCACCTGTAGACTGGATCCAGCCATGGGAGTGCCTTCCCCAGAGCAGGTGTGGAAATGGTGACACACTGAGCAGTCAAAACCCATACAAACACACAACAAACACACAGCACCTGCTCTGTAACTAGAAAACCATATTGTTTCTATATTTCCTTCTTTACTCAGATGGTCTCTTAAGCTTCTCCTGGAAACATGATCAGAGATGTCAGCACAGTTCTACAATGCCCTTCAGTGAGCTACATAGAAGTGACAGAAGCACTAAAGCCACGTGTACAAAGGCAAGGGCATACCTCCAATCCTACTTCCTCATCCAGGCAAGATCACTCTGTTTTAGAGTATCAGGCTGCCCACTCATTTAAGCTCCTTACAGGAGGTACAGCTCCTTACTGTACTCCTTACAGTATCTTCAATGCACAATCCAGTTGTTTTGGATATCTGTCCGAAGCCCAGAGTGACATATCCTAGCAGGACCAGCCTACCCTCACTATCTTTGGCATGAAATGATACTCAGCACTGCCAAATACAAGAATGTATTACATGTGCTTATTTCACAGCTAATCCTTGTTCGCCAACCTTAGGCTTAAGTTAGTGTCTTTCATAATGGTCCTAAAGTCCCACAGAGCTACTAAAGAAAAAAGACTGGCTGCTTAATAAAGCTTGACTTTGGCACGTATCAGGCTTGAATATTTGCATGTCTGTCCTTCAAAGAATGCTACTTTTTCTCACTCTTAAAAATATTCTGTTATGGACAAGAATAGTAACATGGTTAGACATTAGCAATACAGTGCCTATGCAGATACTACCATAAAGCATTCTTCATGAAAGAAACAACTTTAGCTACTCCATACCAGTTGAGACAACACTTGGGTTTTGGCTTCCAACCATGTTCTCTTTGACTGCTTATTTACCCCTTTCTCACTCGAGAGAAAAAAAAAAGGGTTAGGTATTTATGTATCTTGGTTTAAGATCTGTACATTCAGCACTTCCAGCTTAATTTCCCATCACTAGAACTGGCTGTTCTTTCCTCCTTGACACCCTTCCTTCCTTTCTGTGCAATATACAGAAGTGCCAACTTCAGACACTCACAGAATAACTATGCAAAGCATTAACTGTATGTTCAAAGACAACATTATCCCAGATTTTCATTATCAAAACAAGTTTAAGAGCTATTTGCAAAAGAATTACCTTGGCAAGCTCTTTTCTTAGCTCATCCTGTTCTTCTTCTGAGAGTGTTTCTGCCATACCCACTGTAGCAGCAGCATCCTCTCCAACCTCAGGTATAGAGTCACTCCTCAGCAGCCCTTGAGATGAATAAAACATTAAAAGTCAGCTTATCACGTCTGCCAAGCAGCAGCTAACATTAGCACACAGCTCCTTTGTGCCAGGGCACAAAGAAAACTGGTGAGAGAACACCAAAGTCATGCTCCCCAACTACAGGAAGAAAACCAAAGGCATTTTATATTTTGTTCTATCAAGCTGTATTAAAGCTCAATATAATGACAAGTGCTGCTGTAATAGGAGACTGGAAACCTGTTGAGAACAACACATCCTACTACTCTGTCAGAGAAACCAAGGCACAGAATGCTATGTCCCGACCAGTGTTTCCCACACAACCCTGCCCAGGAGTCTGTGCACACTCTGGTGTCTCATTCATCTGGCACAGAAACTCTGGAAGCACTGGAGATGCTCAAGGCCAATGCAGATGCTCCCTTCCTTACTAGTCTCTGGATCGGATTTAAAAGTGTCCATTCTGAGCACACTGGGTGCAGCCACAAGCAAGGTTAACAACAGTGGAGAAAACTACTGCACTGCAAGTATGAACTCTTCCTCTGTACCCTGCTTGACCTCTCTGTCCCTAGTAACTGGGACCACTGTGGCTAGAAGTAAGCTGCTGGTTTGCACCTGGACCTTAAGACAGATGGGAAGCCCAGAGACAGAGCTCAGGAACAAAAGGCTGTTGCTTCAAAGCAGGGGAGTGCTGAGAAGGGACTGATAAGGATGTGCATCCACTCACACTGCTGCCTCTTCCCCTTCCAAATCCAGAAACCAAAACTCTGCCAAATTCCTATATAAACCACAAACATCCCTATGATCTTCCTCAACTTTTGCTTTCAGAGCTTCAGGGAAAGGAAGGAGGATGATATTATTTGTATTACTATGATGCACTCATTCTAATGATTCATCTTTTCTTAGTCCTTAGTGCTTGCAGTAAGATAATTTTAAACACCTTTTAATGCAACAAAGTTTCCAGCAAAAGATTTCCCATTTTGAGTCTTTGTAGCTGACACTTAAAGTTTGCCAAAATCAAGGAATTCTGTTCTAATTGCAGAGAGATCAGTTTGCAGGGAGACTGCATGCTGGAATGGTTGTGGATCCCCAGAACTAATTCTCTATGCAAGAGGTAAAACAACTTTACAGATAATAAAAAAAGAAGTTAAATAAAAATCTTAAAATACAAGAAGAAATAAATCAGGATTGTTTGTTAATAAGGAGCAAGGAAGAGTGTGTGTATGTATACATATATGCATGTGTGTGTGAATATGTACATAAATACATCATTCATCTAAGTTGAAGACACATTAAGTAACATTTCCTATTAATCACTATAGTAATTAACCATCTAACCAATAAAATTCCATTCTCATTTCAGCAGCTTCTGATGGCACTCCATACTATCCTCTGGTCTGGGAATCAAAAACTCATTAATCACCACTATGATTTTGCTGTGAGGTTTCATATCAAACAGCTACATCACAATCAGCTGAAAAGTCAGGGGAAAAAAAGATTCTGTGAGTCTGTAACTAGCTGTAGGCATTCTATGAAACATGCTCCTAGCAGCTGTCAAGCCGAAAAAAAGAAGAAACTTTGTTCTTGATCAAATTACTGAACTCAGGTAAAGCTCACTTCCTCAAATTCTTTCCAAAACAGTATGTTGTCTGCCTGTATTTGTGTCCAGAACACTTGCCCTCTAGAAGCACACTGCTACATGGACAGAACTTTTGTAAATGCTGTTACCACAGAGTGCACTGAGAAGGAAGCCTACAGAAAGAAAATTAAACCTCATTCTGCATTTATTCATGAGATCTGTGCCACATTTTCCCAGAGATTTACATGTGTGTCTTCTACACAATCATAATGTAGGTCCTGTGGGTTTCCCAATACACTGTCTTCTGTCAGAAATCTAGGGCAGCAAGACCTTCAAAGTCTAATGCCCAAACCAAAGCACAGCACCACAGCACCTCAAAGGATTACGGCTCATGTCTCACAATCAGATAGATAACTTTTGTTTTATACATCAACATATTTCCTTAACAGTTAAGAATGCCACACCTTTTCTGTCAAATTGCTGTTTAACCTAATAATTACATATACCTACCCTGAAGGAAAACTAACAATTTGAACTGCATTTCTCCCTGGCACCCTACAACCCCCCCCTAGTGTTCACCTATGACTCCTGACCTTGCTCTCACCTGCGGCCCTTCGGGGACCACTTGCTTGCCATCACAAAGCCATTTCACAAAGTTTGCAAGTACCACGCTGACTCCAAGAGCATTAGCACAATCAGCTGAAAGTCTGTTCAATCTGATCATGAGGAGTCATCTGGATTAAATCACCAAAAATAGATCAGACATGTCGGATTGTCTCCTGCAGCAACAGCTTCTGTTTGGGGAATGTACCTTCTCTTTTGAAAACTCATTTTTTAAGATTGTTCTCCTTCTTGCCTACCAAATGGAATTTAAAGCACAATGCTAAGAAGCAAGGGAATGATATCTTCTTCACATTCCTAGAGTTTTCAGGGAAACAGGAAATCACTGCTACTCAGAGTGCTCCATACCTCACCCTGCACATCTGACCATGCCTTCCTCTCCTCACCTTCTGAACCCCTCCCATTTACTACTTTTTTGAGCTCCACATGAAGTGCTAATACCTTCCCATCAATCTTCATTCTGGCACCTCCGCTCTCGCTCCCTGTCAGCTCTCTCTCCCTGTCACCGTTCACCTCTCTGTTTGCTTTGCTCCCATTCCTCAGTTCAATACCTGCAGGACGCAGGGTTCATCCCTGCTATGGGCAAGGCTGTGCTGGGCCGTCTGACCAAGGAGCAGTTGTCTACACAGCTAGCAACCCACAGACCTCCACAATGGCGTGGCTACAACACAAATGTATCCCATAAACTAGGGCTGGCAGCCAGTAAGATCCTGGCTTTGAAAAAACTTCATAAGGAGATGTGCACAACCCACCTTAGATCTTTCTGTGGGGTGTAGGGCAAGAAACCAGGAAATCAGTAGTCAGTCAACAGATGGAAATGCTTTGGCTCAAACTATTACTAAGACAGTATTTCTCATTTGTGGTCTTTTTTTGCCAACAGGACTGTTGCTATTATTATTTTATATTGTTATGTAAAATTATTATTACAGCTTTCAACTTGTTACCTTTCGTTATCTTAGTTCTCTTGCATCATTAGAGTTGTGAAGGACTTAAAATTCAGTCATTTGGTACTCTGTTATAACCAAGTTTAACTGAACATTCCATGTCTCTTAAACAGAATAAAAAACCTGTTTGGGGGAAAAAATTGTTAAGACTTAGATAGTATTGAGAAAACTTACCTAGCTTTAAGGTCAGTTTTTGATCTGTATTTCTAACATTAACACATTATCCCAGCAGTTTATTAGATCTACTTAAATGAACCAAATAAAGACATGAGCAAGTTAGTTGATTAGGACTCCATGGATCACAATCAGGGAAATGGCATTTAAGTCCCTATTATTCTGCCAGGGTAGGCAAAGCATTAGCATAATTCAATTAACACTCAGTTTTTCTGATTTGGGGTTTGCTGCAGCCAGTTTCAATCCCAGTTCATGCTCTATTTTGACCAGAAGTTCCTACCTCCCCGGCCTGAATTCAGAGATCAGCAGCAAACAGGAGCAGTTTAAGGAAGTACTTGTCATTTCGGATGAGCAGCCTTGGGGTGGGGGCAGGTTAACCTCCACAAAGCTTTCTTTTACACTGACACGTTCTGCATGCGACACTCAGAATGAGCATTGTGGTTATCACTACACAGTTGGCAAAGCTAAAGAAAAAAGGTGCTTGCTACAGTTCAGGAGAACAAGCTGCTGCCAGGTTATAAGATCACTCCAACATTTGAGTAACATACAGTACTACACAGCATATTTATTCTTCAGTATATAAGAAAGATCAGATTTAAGTGCTTCCCATTTATCTCAGTGAAGAAGCCAAAGTCAGACATAATTCTTCAACCTGGGGGAGCAAATTCTTGGGCTTCTCCCAAATGCTAATTAGATACTCATTCAAAGCAAATGAAAAAGAAAACAAAGCCCAGCAAAGGCTGGTGGTAATGGTGATGCATCATCACCTGACACAGAGAGCAACTTCCCCTCTCCTTCAGAAGAGCTGGGAGATGCAGTAATTGCAGAAGTGAAAGCTGACCAGTGTTTCCCAGTAGCCCCAGTAGTAGGGTTAGGGTTAGGGTTATCAAGTGTTCAGAGAGGGTTGTTATAGTTCACACAGAGGTTCCCCAAGGGATGCATGTTTCTTTAAAATTTTAAGTAACAAGCCCATCCAAAAAAGAGTTAACACCTGTGTAACTTTGTTTTGCCACACCACAAGTGGGTTTAAGCTTCCTTTATTTAAAATCACTTTGGAAGATTACATCTGGCAGCAAGGAATGGAAAGGAATGACAGCAAAACCAGACTAGGATGTGTTGGGAGGCACAGCTATAGGTGTTCTGTATAACAGGTTACCAGCTAGAAACTCACAGGGTTAAGCACTAGGATGCCACTGCAGCACAGCACAGGGCAGCCCCAGCGAAGTTAGTATCTGCAGCTGGAAAGTTTGCAGCATTTTAAATGCTGGGTAGAATGCAGTAAAGGTTTTAGAGGGCATTTTCATTAATCAGTGAGATTTTCAGTTTTATAGCAAAAGCAGATTTTAGACTATCCAGAGCTCTGAAGTCCTACTAAAAATGCAATTTCTACCTCCCCCCCTCAATAAATCTAACAGTCAAACTAGGGCAAATTATTCCAATCTTGCAGAAGTTACTTTTGCTCCTAATTGTTTTTGCCACTTCATTTTCCCTCAAAATGCCTTTCTACTGAAGAAATAACAAATAATGTAAAGCTGGTAAATGCATAACACGAGATATTACCTACATGACACACTGAAGCTAATACGCTTACCAGAATTAACAGAAGGCCAACTTTTATAGATTTTTAATATGAGAAGTTTTACAGATATTAATTGCTAAGCATTTCATGTAGAGATTTTAAGAAAGGACGAGAAGGAAGTTACCAGACTTTGCCAGTGTAGGTGATCCAGGTGGAGAAAGGTTTATGCTAGGCGACAAGTAAAGATAATTTCTGTTCACTCCAGCATTGAAATCAAAGGGCGATTTGTAATCCTCATATAGATCCATGCCAGACAGTTCAGAGCGCGCAGCCATCCTCCTCTTCCACCAAAGCATTCATCTTCACTCTCTGGGGTGACCCAGACAGCAGGATTCAGAAACCCTCCATTTCTTCACATGACACTCACTGTGCCTCCTCAGAGAATTCAGCTCTGCTACATATGATAGAGCCGTCTAGCAAGCGATTTCTTAGCCATCTTGTAGCTGCTGCTGTTTACATGGCACAAAGTTAAGTTCCTGTAAATTTGTAACTGAGGCTGGACTTAAACAGACCGTTCCTTTAACAAACATTCACAGTGCACCGCTCATGGGTTCTGGAAGAGTCTTGGTCCTCTGCAGAACTGCATCAACTATTCTCAGTCCTTTAAATAAAAAAAGGTCAGCTGACTGCAGCTACACCAGGATATCCTTAATCTTCTAGGACACAAAAGGATTACTAGCCGTAATCTATCCTATATACCATCTGTGTTGGACTTTTTCCTCTGATTAATGGAAAATTCTGCGTGCATAGCTATTTCTCCAGCTGCTTCCAGCAGTGTAATAACCACTAGTGAGAATGCAGCCTCTGCTGCCCAGGTATCACACTGTAGCGCGAGTTCAGAATGGGAGAGAGCAGCACTCCTCTCTGAAGGCTGGGCTATAAACACCACCTAGGTTTAGTGATGAACGTTCTAATGTGCACTATCATTTTTGCTCATGATGCTAAACATATCTGGGTCTGAGGAGTTTTGAGGGGTTTTTTTTGGGGGGGGGGGGTTGTTAAATATTTATGAAGTGCACTGCCCTATGTCCTTGGTGCTTCAACCAGCATTGTTTAGAGCAGCCAATAATGGCAGGAACCAGTAATGCATCGCCTGAAATGTATTTATGTTTTGACACATACACCATAAAGAAAGATCAACTTACCCAAGCCATCTGACTTCATGCCAGGCCTTTAAGATTCAACCCTGGGAAGCAGAACTGCTTCTTACCTAAAAGAGGCACTCAGCACAGTTTTGCAGCACTTCACTACCTGGTTTTTTTGGGTTGTTTTTTTTTTTTTTTTATTTCAAGGTCAGCTTCTTTCACTGAAAACACAAGCTTACTAGCAATGTAGATCACCTTTACAGCTGAGCAACATTTCCTCCGAAACCCCACACCTTCACCTGGGATCCCCACTGCAGTCTGCACACAGAGGAGCATAATCAAATGGAAGTTAATCTTTTCCTGCACAGTAAGGACAGAGCTGATCAGACATTATTCCAGAGAAGTGAAGGAGCCTTGCAGCATACCAAAGCCAAGTCTGAGCAAAGTACTCCCCGGGCATATGAGAAGAAAGCACACCCCTTCTGGAATTCTAACTTCCAATTTCCACTGCAGTCAGTGGGCACAAGAGCAGACCTTACAGCTAATTAAAGAGCAGCTCCTTTAGGCTACAGACCTACATTCGCTTCTGGTGTAGAGTACCTGCAGACTCATAACAATGAGAGTTGCTGGAGCCTGAAACACAGGCCTCTGCTATTTTCCAAACCCACTGAAAAGAAGAAAATAGAATGCCCCTCTGCATTTCTGACACATGGCTGTGACACGTGCCAGAAATACTGCAAAGTTCACCTGCCAAAAGTCAAAGCTTTAGTCACTGATTCTAGTTAAAGCATCCAGAGGCAGCAGGGAACTGTAACACAGCTACAGTAATAACATACTCTATTAACCAAGTTTGTTAATATGAATACCTAGAGATTGTGCTTCGCAGCTTTCCCTTGTGTAACCCAGCAGTCAGGGGCTGCCTTCTGTGCAAAAGGCTCAGGCAGTAGTTGTACTAACTGGGTTAGGCAAAATGACAAGTTATCAGGTGTGACACACAAAGAGCTGGGTGTTTTCTACCATTCGTCTCCCGACACAGAAGAGAGAGAGAAGGGGAAGCTACACCCTAGGACTTTTTCCCAACCCTAGATAATCATTCAGTTTAACACCAGTCAGTGCTAGCTGGCTACAACTAGCTATTATAGGAAAAAGAACCCCTTATGAAAATCTGTTGATCCCAGTTAACAATCAAGAATACCATTTCCTAGGCATTTCCTGGAGCAAATATTATGTTTTTGTCTTTTACAGGAAATTCCTTACATTCAGATTTACCCCTGACTATCCATTTTAAAAAATCTGGTATTCTTCCTACAACTTTATAGCGCAAAAGTTGGCTTCATGTCCTTAGAGACATCTGGATTGCCAGTCTCAACCACCAACCTGGCCTGCCACCCCTACAGACAGAAGTGGGTATGGGCCAAACTCTGCAACACATCTTCAGTGTAGTCAGAGACACATACAGGACATGTCCCACTGCTGGAACGTACATTTGGCTTACAGGGAAGATGTGCTGAATTACAAATCTGAGCCTCCACCTGAGAGGCTGAATTCTGCTTTTGTTCTGGCTTACGCACAGCCTGAGCACAAGTCCAGAAGTCACCCAAGACAATCTCTAGTTTTTGGAAATATTACAGAAAGATTACTGTCCTAAGGTCATTGCCAAGAGAGGGATACCATGCAAGTGCTCCTTACTTCAAGTTACTCTCCTTGCTCAGATTAATATCAATTATAGTGACCATACAGACGGGTTGCTACAGCACCTCCCAAACACATCACCCAAACACATCAGCCTCCTGCTCTCTTACCTGGTACAGTTTACAGGTGTGTTTCTCCTCACTTGTTCTCAGGGACAAATCCTACCTGGTGATGAAGGAAGCTGTTTTGCTGAACAAGCTTCTTCCTCATCACTTAGGGAAGTTTGATGGTCTTCACACTGAAGTACAAGCCAATCCATCTGTAAAGAGAAAGGACTGCAGTCCACCCTTCCAAACCTGCTGAAGGACAACTTGTAGGCCATCATCTCTAACTCATCCACTTCAGGATCTAGTTTTGAGAGATCCCCTGCCAGCCATAACAACCATATTATCTGCTTCTTCCCCAGCAGTTCCTAAGCACATTCAGAGATTCAGGGCAGAGCAAGGCAGCACTCACCCTATACTGCCTAAGGCCAGTCTGTAGAAGATAGATTCTGCTAGCTGTGGTGCATTTGGAGGAGGAATAAATCTCTCTCCAAGGGATTTTCCAAATTCAGGTGGTGGCCCAAGGAAACAAAGCAGGATGGGTATGACAAACAGCAGCTGCACAGAACGAAAAAGCAAGGTTTTGCTCTGCAGTGTGAAGCTTTTGGACCAGTTTAGCAGCTCTTCATAGTCACAGCAATCAAGATTTCTCTACACTATGAAAACAGGCTCATTATGAGGCCTTTCTAAAGGGCCCTCCCATGACCAAAATATCCTGCTGTACGGGCTTCCTCTCTACACTAATTCAGAGCACATGAAGCTGGCTGAAGGTGGAACTGAGGCTGTAGAGCCATACCCTAATAGATGGATGTTGCCTTCCCAGGGCAAGACACACATTTCAGAGCTGAAACTTAAGTTTAGGCTTCTGTTACATGACTTAGAGTAGTTAGTGTGCATCCTTGAGTATCTCTGTTCTTTGCCCTGCATTGCAAATCCAGGTTTACTGCGTACCTTGGTTGTTACTGCAGATACCAGCTTCAAGGCAGTACATGCAAAGATGTTGAAGCCTAAGGAAGGAGCTGTTCCAGAGACAAGTAGCAGTGGGGTTTTGCTTCCTATGCAAGAAATTAAAACCTAAGATTTTGCTGTTCCAGAACAAGTACTCATTTGCCCTTAACACCTGAAGATAATGAAGAGGTTAGTATTTAGGTCATCTGTGCCATTTTAGAAGCTGGAGTCTGAGAGACTGGCACAAAGGTAGATACCTTTCTGTCAAGGATGCTTGAACCAATTACTGACAAGTTCAACTGAACGTCACAAAACGTCTCAGGAAGGCTGGCAAGCCTCAGCAAAGCATTACCATCACAACTCCCACCATTAATCATGTTGTAATCTCCTCTGTTAAGGTTACAGAGTGTACTTAAAGCTTTCCCAGGTAACTATTTAGCATCAACAATCAGTACAGATTGTGCACCTCATGAATCATAAGGGAGGGAACTCCCTCCACAGCTAGAAAAGCTGTTGTATTTGAGCAAACACTTTTCACCAGATATTTGCCTGCTTAGTCTCAGGCGTGGTTCTTTCTTCAGCTAGCACCTGCTACCCAGGTCTGCAGCTTCCACCTTAACCCAAGGCTCTAGCAACAATTTAAGCAAGGCAATATAGTAGTAAAGCACTTCTACCTTGACGGCAGCTCAGCAAGGATAAGATGCTATGATAGCCTTGCACAGAAGCTGCTTTTCCCACATACAGGTCTAGCAGAACAGTAGTTTGTTCATACATGGAAACGTTAGATCCCTCTTTCCCTACAGAAACCAAACCCCGATCAAGCATGAAGGAATATCACCTCTGGGCTTTGAAGAAACTGAGCTGTGTATTCAGTAGTGTTTCATACAAACAGTTAAACGCAGGAAAGGCTACCACTCATTCCTCAGGATTGGAGGAGTGCAGAAGCTACCCTAAGACATGATCTAAACAATACTTTGGACAAAGCTATCAAAATAACCAATCCACAAGATCTACTCTGAGTTCTGCTGTTACATAGGCACCTTCACCACATTGAACATCCCGTGTTTGTGTCTTGATTATACCCAGAGCTGCCAAACTTGTGCACCACAGCTCATACTTTTGGCACGGCTATCATGACTCCAGCGCTTAAGCAAGCAAAAGAAAATGGGGGAAAATGAGGGGAAGACTTCGTTGACAAAGAGCAGAAAGAGGTGCAAGAAGCACTTACTCTTTGGGGGGCACAGCAAAAAGATTCAGTCTCTTATTTCAAGGTTGCCTGTTAAGATTAAACTGCCTTCTCAGCCTATACTTGGTTTGAATTTCATCTTCTTCAGTCTGCTAAGAGGCAAGATTGACAAGAGGCCTTCCAGTAAGTGTGTCTGGGGCAAAGACTTCCAGCCAGGTGGTCTTCCACCACCCCCAGCTTTCCCAGGTAGATCCCAATCAGGCAGCAACAGTCAGGCTCCTCTCCCCACTCCAACAGAGTTTTATACGGCATAAGCCATTTTAAAAGCCATAAAGCTACTTAAGCATCTTAAGCCAATCTAGACTCTGTAGCATCAATTTGATCTTCAAAGTCTTGCCAGTTTACAGACAAGTAAAGCCTTTCAGCACCTGATCTGAGGCCTTAAAACTGCATTAAGAGAAAAAGATATTGTGAAGCAGTAAGACAGAAGCCCAAAGACTAAACATGGCTGAAATTTGTATATTAATTTCCACACTGTGCTCTCTCCCCTTCCTTTAACAGCAGACACTTCTTTCAGTGCCCTGAGATTTGTGCATGACATGAATGGAGCTGCACAGCTACAGCACTTCCTGAACAGTACTGGCACAGGCTTCTGCGGCCCCGGTACTAATGGTCAGCAGAATGTGGCTTAAGGGGTTAAGTATCTGCTGTCTTCTAGCAGGGTACAACTCAACACCACAATATTAATCTCAGTACTTCAGCCTCCCCCACATGCTTTCTCTGGACAAGCTCTGCCTGATACAACTACATCATTCAGTAAGGTTTTTTGTACAGAAATATCTTCTCCAGCATTTTCTTTAGCCTAAGTGCAGCCTTCCCTTACCCTGATTAAAACAAACAAAGAACCCAAAGGAAAAAACACCAACAACAGCCACCACCTCTTAGAACGATCAGTATTCTCCCAAGATGTACCTCCCTGCAACACAAACACTTCCAAATGTTACAGGTAAAGATCACAGGGCTGCCAGTATTGCCCTTATCTTTCAAAGTCTCAGCCCACAGTATTTCAGACAGCTGATGCATGTCTTGGCGAAGGCAGCAGTTCTCTTCTCTCAATCCAATTATAAACTCAGACTAATTTCCTGAGCTCTTGTGAGGGAGTAGATCCACGTTCCAGCATATTCTGCCACTAGACAAGCTGGTACTACAACAAAATACTTAGCCCATTCATATCAGACAAAATTCTCTATATTTGCACACATTCTCTACTACCTTATAAATGTTTCAGCACTTAGAAGATTAGGCAGAAATCACTGATTTATGACAAAGTTGTGTGTCTCAAACAGTGCTCAAAGCAGTCACGTTTGCCATCTCCAGCAGTAACAGGTAAAAAACCTTCTGACCTATGGAAAGGGTCCAGGCCAAAGGACAGAGTAGCACCCTAGAACCAGTGATCAGAGTCTGCATTGACTTTGGAGAAGTCAGATCAAACCCCACAAACACAGAGGAGCACTTCC
Organism: Struthidea cinerea; assembly: GCA_013397865.1. Classification (NCBI taxonomy): domain Eukaryota; kingdom Metazoa; phylum Chordata; class Aves; order Passeriformes; family Corcoracidae; genus Struthidea; species Struthidea cinerea. Next base: position 159,913 of record VZTI01003363.1, read on the forward strand.
AAGTGAGATTAACAGAGTCAAAACACTGTCAGGTAGATTTTAGAGTAATGTATTTACATATTTTACTTCAGCCACTTATCCCAGTTATGCTGCCATTCTGTATAGACTCTGATCCCTCAGGCAAGAGACTGACCCTGCCAAAAATGTGAAGAAAGAGTGCTGAGCTGCAGCTATATGATAGTTGGAAAAGATTAGGAAGAAAAGACTGCAGTGCAGAAATGGTATTGTTTTAAGCAAAGTTTTAGTATGTAACCTTGCAATGTAATTAAGTTTTACTTAAGTGACTCCAACTGGAGTGACTCCCTGCCTCCCTCAGAAGACATATCTGCTTTTCTGCACTCTTAAAGCAAACCTCCCTCTTTTAACACAGCATCCCAGAGCCTCCATTTCTGAAAAGCAGCTCCAGAAAAGTCTGCCATTCCCACTCTATGGTACCAGGTCCCACCACGAAATCGACACTGAGGTTTTAAGAACACAGCAAATTTGATTAGGCATTAAGCTGAATCACATATTGTGATATCTAAAAATAAAAAATCATCTAAAAAAGCATCTGTAGTCTTAGCAGTACCTTAATAATACCGACAAAACCTTCAGTGCTTGTGGTACACAGCAGCTCCCACCATGTAATTACCAAGTTCATGCCTGGATTTGGTGTGGCACAGAAATTCCATCATTTACTATAGAGGGCAGAAGTACAGAAGCAACCAAGCAGCATATAATTTGATGCAAGCAACACGGGTTTAGGGTAAGTACTTCACAAAATCCATCCTTGAAGATATTCAAAAGCCATCCGGACATGGTCCATGGACATGGATATCAAGGACCAGTCGTCTTTAATACCTTTATCAATGACACAGGTAGTGGCATCAACTGCACCTTCAGCAAGTTTGTAGCTGACACAAAGCTGAGCTGTGCAGGTGACACATCAGAAGGACAGGATGCCATCCAGAAGGCCTGGACAAACTCGAGAAGTGGGCCCATGAGAACCTCATCAAGTTCAACAGGTCCAAATGCAAGGTGCTGCACCCAGGTCAGGGCAGTCCCAGATACGAGTACAGGCTGGGAGAGGTCCTGGAGAGCAGCCCTGCAGAGGAGGACTTGCGTGGATAAAAAGCTGGACACGAGGCACCAGTGTGCACTTACAGCCCAGAAGGCCAAACGCACCCTGGGCTGCATTGACAGCAGAGTGGCCAGCAGGTCAAAGGAGGTGATTCTCCATCTCTACACTGCCCTTGTCAGACACCACCTAAAGCACTGCATCCAGCTCTGGAGTTCTCAGCAAAGAAAGACACTGACCTGCTAGAGCTGGTCCAGAGAAGGGCCACAAAGATGATCTCTTAATGAGAGATCCTACAAAGACAGGCTGAGACAGTTGGGGTTGTTCAGCCTGAAGAAGGCTCCAGGGAGGCTTCATTGTGGCCTTCCAGTACCTAAAGGGGACTTGAAAAAGAGGAAGAACAACTTTCTACACAGGTAGGTAGTGACAGGACAAGGGGGAACAGTTTCAAACTAAAAGAGGAGAAATTTACATTAGACATTAGTAAGAAATTCTTTTCTCAGGGGTGGTGAGGCACTGGAACAGGTGACCCAGAAGTGGCAGATGCCCCATCCCTGGAAGCATTCGAGGCCAGGTGGGATGGGCCCTGAGCAACCCCATCTAGTTAGCGGGTGGCATCCCTGCCCATGCCTGGGGGGTCGGAACTCGATGAGCTCTAAGGTCCCTTCCAACACAAACCATTCTGTGATATGGTCCTGGGCAACCAGCTCCAGGTGGCCCTGCCCTATCAGAGGGGTTGAACCTCCAGAGGTCCTTCCCACCTCAACCATTCTGTGATTAACACAATGGCTGTAAGAAGTCACAGGCTGCTCCCCCAGATTCTCCAAGGATCCTCCAGGGACCTCTCTTCTTCAGGAACACAAGGGGTCCTGGCACCCTGTCTTAGGGAAGGTCTGTGGCCTGTCCTTCATCGTGTGAAGCAGATTTGCAAATATCTACCTGCTGACAAAAAATAAAATTCAGTTTTCTCCCACACTTTCTAAACTGAGGTATGGACAGAGACTTCACGGGAGACTTTTCACTTCCACACATCTCCCCAGTGTACAGGAGTATTATGACAGCTGGCAAGCAAAGCAAAAGCCTTTGCAGCAGTAGAGACTACTTTGGTTTCTGTTAAGAGGCTACAGGAAAAAGGTAGCCGACCAGTTGGGACAGATGCTGGGAGGGGAAAAAAGTCTCCTGTATTTTCATAAAAGGGACAGACTTACACTTTGCTCACTAAATTAATAAGCAAGCAACTTTTTGGGCCTGACATGTTACTAGAGACACAGAAGCAGCTCTTGGCAAGTACAAAAGCCATCTACTTCTCCCTGACACCCCTTCTCCAGGAGGGAAGTGGATGTATGCCTCTGCAGCAGGAAGAGTTCACTCTTGTACAGAAAGAAAAAGCTGAAGTAGACAAATAAGCTACCAGTGTCACTGACCTAAAGCTGCCTTTCAGCAGGAGCCTGTCCTCCTTTTACCCTTTACCAATTGCATGAGCCCAAGAAAACTAGGCTCACGTTAAGTCTTTGATTCCCTTCTCCAACTCTTCAATTTATTTTTCATCCACTCCAGTGCAGTTTCCTTTACTCCTCCAGCAACTCTCTCTAGGGCATGCTCTCAGGTTCCCCTAGCAAAGCTCCTCAGTCCAGAGAAAAGCTGACACAAAAGCTTTCAAACGCATGTCAGTTCACCTAGAGATGTCAGCTTGCCCTTCAGAAGCACTGGGAGAGTCACTTCTGCGCTCATGGCACAGTAATTTTTAGCACAACCACACCAATCTCCCCAAAATAGTCAGAGGACAGTAATCTCCAGGTGGGCTTCCACAAAGGATGCACACAACACCAACAGGAGTGACATTTTCTAGAAGCACTGCTAATTTTACCACACACAAGTTACTGGTTGCATGGTTACCGGCACACTCCTGCTGCAGCCTGGCACCTTATTCACCTATCCATGATAAAGATCAGCTGTTAGCTTAGCAGTAATGGCAAACCACCAGTTTTTTTCCCTTCTTAGGACTTGACTAAGTAAGTTTACAATTTTGACTTCTGCTGTCAAACAAGTGTAATTGCATAAAACTTTAAGTACAATTTCTCAAACACAGCCAACTGCAAGTAGCAAGCTGAAATCCTACTAACATTTTTGTTCTTGGCTTATCTGAGAGCATACTGTGAAATACCTGTGAAACTGTAAAACTCTGCCTAGTCAGCAGCAGAAGTGCACTAGTTTGAGAAATACACAGACATATATGCCCCAGAAATGTCTCACGTCATAAGAACCTGCTCCTGATTCCCCTTCTTCAACCAGTCAATCTACACTTTCAAACCAGTAATGGGTTTTGCTACAAACCCTTCAGAGAACCAGCCTGACCATGAGGTACCTAAAAGCCAACAGTAGACACTGAGCCAGTTACAGCTTCTCCAAGCAGGTAAGACCATAATGAAGACAAGCCCTTATTATTCATCTACATTTCTCACACTGCAGCGTTTCAGTGCGCCCTCCTAAACTTCAGCAAGTAAGACCTAACAAAGGAGTGCTAATGGCACACCACCAGATTGCTGGTATAAAGTACTTGTGCAGCAGGTCACTATTACTGGGAATCTCTCACTTGAAAACCCAGAATAAGTTGTTTTGTTTTCCCTGCAGCATCAACAAGATACATTACCTACTCCTTCATAGTCCAGCACTTTACCAGTCACCCACTCAACTGTGTAGTGCTTGAAGTGTCCTGTTCCAGATGGAGTGTGGCTGCTGCTTGCCCATACTGCTAAATTCCACATCCAGCTAGGCAGCACCAATTCCTACAGTGCTTCCAAACTGATTCGGAGCAATAGCTATCACTACTTAAAGGATCTTGCACACATCCTGCCAGGGCTGCAAATTGGACAAACTCAGGATGTGGGCTTGAATGCTTCTGCACTGCTCTTAATCTCATTTAGGAGATAAGAGGGAGAATCCTGCAACTGTGCATGCAGCAACCAGCAGCAATTCACTAACAAACCAATTGCACTGACCAGGTTTTTTTCCTAATATAATGCAGATAATGCATCTACCTTTAGAGTATTACGCCCACTGAAGTTGCCATTATATTAATAAGTACTCTGAGATTTTATCCGATTGATACGTCCTTGACTGACTTTTAATGCTGCTTGAGCTGAGTAAATCCTGTTGAGAGACATTTGCCCCTACTCCAAGTCACACTAGGTCAGTAAATTAAATGAAACTGTTAGCCTAGAGAGATACTGCTGTCACATAAATCAACAGACAGTCATGAAACACTGATCACTCCAAAAGCTGAAGGTGTCAAAGAAAAGGGTCAAGAAAGCTTGCCCAGTGATGATTCCACAAAAAGATACAAAGCTTTAAAGGACTTCCAGGTCCTAGAAGACTTGAGCATACTGGCTTCCAGATCAGATTTTGGACATAAGATACCACTTTTTGCTGCTGAGTGACATTACAAGCAACCTGTATTTCCTTTTTAACAACCTATGCAGGTTCAGATCATGAAAGTACTAATCTCTCTCAAGATCTCCAAGCAGTATTAATATATTTATGCACAATCTAGTTGTGTCCCAGTCCATTCCACAAAAAGAGAAGTTTTCCTAAATATCAGCATGCTTGGATAAGCATCCAGGCTCCTCATTTATATTTTGCAGCAAAGTAAGTAGAATGAGTTTAACCACTCATTTTACTGAAATACATGACAGTGGACAAAACTGGAAAGACCTATCTAATGAACACAAAGTCAGGCAGGCATTTTTCCTGATTCTGGTGCAGATGACATGATGGAAACTATAGGGGGAAGAAAGAAGTGCAGGTTTGAAGAACCAAATTTTGAACTATTTTGATCTTCATCTCTATAAGTAGGCAGGAAAGGAAAGAAAGGGGAGGAGGTGATTGGGGTTTTTTTTAGGTTTATGTGGTTTTGGTAGTTTGTGGGTTTTTTATGTTGGGGTTTGTGGTTGAGTATTTTTTGGTAAAGAAAGCAGACCTCTACTGATTTTAGTGAGCAGCTGCTCCAGAACTGCACTGTTCCACAAGTTGCCTCATCCCAGTATTTGACCTGGAACAGAACATCAGTGCGAACTCCAAGAATAAAGCTTTACACTGCTAAGTGAAGTCTAAGTTTAGCATCACTCCCTATTGCACAAGCTAATTCACCACACGGCCTGTTTCACAACTGTAAACGTCAAACAAAAAAATACACATATTCATAGCCATTCTGAGTACTGGTCATGCTCTAGTTTAATGGATCTGTTCTCGTTAACAGATTAGTCTGGTAAACTTTTCAAACTTTATGGTTAAGGACTGCTCCAGCTGGTACCCAGAAGGTTATTGTTACATCAGGTTTGGCACATCACAGCTCGGCCATCAGCACAAAAAACCATTCAGAATAACTCAGAGCTTCAAGAGCTATGAATAATGGAATCCACAGTTTTTCATTCTGGCAAAAGCCGGATCAGGATATTGAAGAGGTGGAAGTCAAAACACTGCCTTGTGTACTGCTAGTCCTCAGTTGTCAATCCACAAGTGTGCCCTGTAGCAGGGAGCAGTGATACAGCATTATTACTAAGAAGTCATCACATCCCTCAGAAATGCTGCTGGCACCACCTCGCACGAAGGGGAAATGAGGCCTCTCCAGTAACATTACCTTGGAACAGGAAAACTAGAGAAGTTATTTTATTTCACACTTGCTCTGTCCTTAATTTATCAGCTTTCCCTTCTAAAAATATTTAAAAGTCTTCTCAGCTCCTCTCAACAACACACAGAGGTCTTGCTTTGACTTTTGTATCCCTCTTCTCGTACTTTCACTTTCTCAAAAGATGCTTCTGAATAGGAAAATACTCTTCATTGGGGATGGGAGGGAAGTATGTTTCCGGGATTCACCAAGGTGAAGTTTGCTCTTGAATTGTAAATAAGAAACAGAAGCATATTAAAGACTTCACGTATCAGTGTGCAAAAACAGAATTAAAGAAGACTGTACATTCACTCCAGTAAGGCTCTCCCTTTTGCTATTTATCCCAAAAACACTTCCTCACCACAGCAGGAAGTACTCAGCAGGTCGCTCTGCTGATTCCATTGACACGCAAGTTGTTCTTCTTATACAATCTCCAAAAATCTGTCATGCCAAAAAACCTGCACAGTGACAGGCACAGAAGCCAATCGAAACCACTCAGCTTCAAAGCATCAACTCCAACAGGTTTCACTTGCTACCATTCAGAAATATGCAGAAACTAATTCTCCCTGCTCATTGCTGCTCATGAACCACAGTACTCATGTTCATCTACAATTCACACTCAAAGGTAGCAAAGCAGGATGCCCCAAATACCCTTTAAGGGTGGTGTAAGTTTCCCAGTTAAAGATTCGGTCAGTGTCTGTGTTTTACCATAGAATGGTTTGGGTTGGAAGGGAGCTTTAAAGTTTATCTCGCTCCAGCTCCCCTGCTAGGGACATCTTCAACTAGATCAGGTTGCTCAGAGCCCTGTCCAATGTTTCCATTGGACCTTCCAAATGTCCAGTGGACCACCAAAAACCGCCAAAATTCTGAGGAATCGGGCACCCACCACCTCTCTGGGCACCCTGTTCCAGTGTTTCACCACCCTCAATGTAAAAAATTTCTCTATATCTAGTCTGAATCTACCCTCCTTCAGTTTAAAACCATTACCCTTTGTCCTATCACAACAGATCCTGCTAAAAAGTCTGTCTCCATCTTTCTTATAAGCCCCCTTTAACTACTGAAAGGCTACAATAAGATTTCCCTGAAGCCTTTTTTTCTCCAGGCTGAACAACCTCATCTCTCTCAGCCTTTCCTCATACAATTGGTGTTCCATCCCTCCAATGATATTCATGCCTCTCCTCTGAACCTGCTTCAGCAGGCCCAAGTTTTTCCTGTTCTAGGGACCACAGAACTTGACACAATACCCCAGGTGGGATCCAATGAGATCCAAGAAGAGGGGCAGAATCACCTCCCTTGACCTGCTGGCCATTATTGCTTTTGATGAGGACCAGGATGTGTTACAGCTTTCTGGGCTGCAAGTGCACACTGTTGACTCATGTCCAGCTTTTCATCCACCAGCACCAGCCCAAGTCCTTCTCCACAGGGCTGCTCTCAGTCCCTTCATTCCCCCAGCCTGTACTGACACTGCAGGCTGCCTTAACCCAGAATAATTTACGGGAACAAATTACACACTTAAGAGCGTGAACAACTTGCAGCTCAGAAGTTAGTGTTTTAAGCAATGCACCAAGAGGGGTGCATTAGGTAGAAGGCTCACCTACCATTGCAGCTGTGCTCTGAGAGCACCAACCACCTTTCCTACAGGATTGCTTGGTTAAAACCAAGTCCTCAAAACCACGTTTGAACATGAACAAGTACCCCTCACACATACACCAGAAAAACCATGCAACTCCTGCTTCTTTACAGAAGTGCTCTGTATTGTCCAACCAACCCAATCAGTGGGCAGCTGGTGCAGCCCTGCACACAGCGGCCGTGTCCTGCAACACATGCAGCAGCTCTCTGGCACTTGTTAGGTGCCTGGTGAGCTACTGGCTTTTTCCTCCTTTGATATTAAACATAGTTAAACAAGTTTATATTGAATGGCAGCACTGATTGCTGGAACTGAGTAATCAAGAATGCATTTGCAGTAGACTGATTTCTTTGGAACAAGTCAACTGTCAGAGACACCACAGTCCAAAACCGAATTCTTCCCCCTGCAATAATCAGAGATCCCTCCAGAAAATCAAAAACAACTAAGATGACTGACTATTTAAAGATTAACCTGAAGGGCAGGAAAGCAAGATTTGTTTGCATCTAAAAACCAAGACTATATTCAAAAAGAGACATTCAGCCACTCCATTTCACTTTTCCAAAGAAGTATACTACTTCTGCTTAGTGTTCACACTAGCTCTGCTACACCAAGTGTTAATGAGATTGATATACAAAGCTCAAGTAGCAGCTGACAAAGTACAGACAGGTGTCTCTGTTGTACCTCATCATTTACTAGAAGTGCACCAAGAAATTCAAATGTATTTTAGGGAAGGCTAGTATTTAACACTGATTGCTATAAACAGTTATTTAAATGGTAGCAGCAACTGTTTATTCCTTCATCAGAGTTTTCAGACAAGGAGATTTAGAGTGGGTGTCTGAAACACACATTTACTGCAGTTAAGGACTGCTTTATTGGAGAAAATAACAGTAATATTTCAGAGTCTTCCCCTCCTTCCAAATTACTGCACTTACATCATATGACAGTAGCAGCCAGCTAGAAGTGCAGTAGAGCTTTTGGCAGTTAAACTACATAAACAACTTCTATGACCCACAGGATCCCCCCAACACATCCTAATCTGGTTTTGGGATGCATCTCCCCAGCCCAAGCTTGGGGCTGAGGTCCCCACACACCCTGGACCAGGAGCTGGTGTGAAAAGATAGCGTGCAGGGATCCAACTGTGGCCTGAGACCTGGAAGAAGTACAGAGCCAGACCCACAGTGTGCTCAGTCTTGCTCAACAAGAAGATCAGGGATGAACACCTGCTTGGCAAGCAGCAGCACAACACCAGTTTGCCATTTCAGACAATGGCAAGCTGGGGTTGTGGCCTTCTTCAGATGTCCAGACAGTTCTCTTTGGGGTCCTCTGCAGGAAGTTCTGTTCCCTGTTCCTTCAAGTGTCTCCAGAGGTGGTAACAGGCCACATGGCAATGCTCTGAGCACAGCAGGTCGACCCATCCCTTTCTTGAGGGCCCATACATGACATACTTGGGATACCAGAGCTGCAGAGCACCTGAAGAGTCTGCCCAGACAGCAGACACAAAGGCTTGTCACAACTTGGAGCATAACAAGGTAAAACATACCTGCCACGCAGGCACCAGAGCAGTCTTAAGAGAAAGACAAGAAGTCATTTCAGCTCTTTCCTTTTACTCAAGAACAAATTCCCTGTTAAAAAAACAGTTTTGGAACACAACACTGCAAATAGCTTGTTGAGGAGACTAAACAGAGCATGAATGGTGCTTTTCAGAGCTCATAGCTCCAAGCAAAGCACACTGCAGTAAGACAGCCTGTTTTCCTTCTGCCAATACAGTGACATCTGGCAACAGGAAAGTCAATATTTAAATCAGGCTCCATTCCCACTCCGTGCCTAATTCTGCCTCTGCTTGGATGCTCCTGAACCCTGAATGCACGTCAGCTGCTCAGCAAAGCCTCTTCAGGGACTGCCTGGCGCAGATTTTTTTGGTGCTATGGAAACAGCCTGCACAGCGGCGCGCGATCCACTCACGCACACCGAGGCCTGTCTGTGTGCAGGCACAGAACTAACCTCTGCCAGCAGTAATCAAAGCACACCGAGCAGTCAGCAGGTCAAAAACAGTGACTGATCTGGGAGCTTTCTGCTCTGCCTTCAGCCTGCTTCTCATGACTCCTCAGACGTAGGCAAAACACTTTTGAGATGCGCTGAAGGTATTTCTCTTCTGCAGAACCATACCGACACTAGAGAGAAAGGTGCACTCCAGCCAGTGTGAGCTGTGCCCATTTCATAACCCCAACCCTTCTTTTGAGTAGGAAGTACAGGTTCCCACTTAAAGGACAGCTTCTTTAAAGATGCTTATAGGCAAGTCCTTGCACAGCTCCATTCCCAGGAACCTGTGTGAGGAAAAGCAAGGGACACATCAGGACTCTGCTGTACTCTGCAGAGACTACAGGGTATCAGAAGATGCGAGTTCAGTGAAATGGCCTTCTTCAAAGGCAGCCTGTCCTGGCAGCAGCTGCAAATGTCCACTAGTATATGTTATTCCCAGGGACTGGATTGCTGTAGAACACTGCAATGAACATCAGACAGAGATGACTCAAGTGGAAGCATAAGGGGAGTTTCTTTCAAATTCTGCTAACCTTTATCAAATTAATCAAGACTTTCTAACGTCATGATGTGATTCACATTCAGGCAGAGAACAGACAGAGAGATGAGTAGGATCACTTTTTGCTCATCTTGGGACCCCTGCTAGTAGTTTAATTAAAGTACTTCAGGCAAAAAGTAAACAACGCAAAACAGACACAAGCAACATCCCCCATGCTACATAGCTTTGCCAGCCTAAAGAGCAGTTAAGTAACATTACTTACACAGCTTTGTTTTCAACCTTTTTGAGGTTTTTCTCATGAACCAACATCACTGCAAAGCATGGGCTCTAATCCTAGCAAAGCACAGGAGGAGCACCTGTCTGAAAACACCAACTCCAGCCCAGGTCGCCTCCCCTGGCACATCTTTTCACCTCTATCCAAGGATTAGGGGGTTCTGATGAAGCGCCACTTCCCTCTAGCTGCTACACAAGGGAAAGGAAAACAGGAAATATACCTGCTGTTCTGTTCTGCCTCTGCTTGCATCACCCACCACCCCTAGCAAGCTGCAGGTGCTCCCCAGCCTCTGTTACTCCACAGTACAACACTGCCATCGCTACTGACAGAATATAAGCTTTGAGCCGAGCTTGCAAGGCCCCAGGACTAGAGACTTGTCAGGCTTGCTCTGTCTCAACCCTTCTTGATTTGCCTGCAGCTTTGTTTTACTTGGCCTGTCTCAGAGCAGAGACAGGGGATGTGAGAATACAGGCATGGTACAAGTAAGAGGGCACAGGGCTGACAAGGGAGATCCCATGGCTGTAAGAAAGTCATCGGTCACCAGTGGAGATGTGCAGTTGGACAAAACTATTTTAGAGATAACAGAGAGCAAAGGAATAATATCTAACATATATAAAAGACACTTCATATAATAGATTTGGATGTAACATGGAGCTTGCAAAGCCATGAAAGAAATAGCAGATGTGTAAAAACCAAACATAACAGAAGGATTCCAGTGGATCCTACAGTGAGGAAGAAACCACCAACATCCTATTCCTCCCAGAAAAGGAGTCACAATATGACAACTTGCTCTAATACCCCTGCCACCACCAAAATGATACTAACAGCCTCAGAAGCCAGGGGAAGGATGAGTAAGACACCAGTAAAAAGGCATAGAAACTAAGTTTGTATGTTACCTTTATTATTACTAAGATTTCATCTGCATAATAGCCTTTTTCTAAACTAATTCTTTAATTAGACTGATAACATTTCAATTACACTAACAAGAAACAGGTTTTCTTTCCATGTACTCACTTCCTCTTTATCTATGAAGTTTTCAAGCACAGCACACCTGTTGTTCTGCTGGGAGGCTACAAGCAGGAGAGGGGCAGTTCAGAAGCCTGTCACTCCAAACCACATGTGGCACAGCACATTCCTATAGATCTCAGTTCTAGAGAAAAGGGAGCATTCCAGGCTTGGCCAAGGCAGCATTTGCTGGGCCACTCCACTGTCAGTCAGCATCCAGGGACACTTACTGCTCTGCTCTCACACTCTGGAACAGAGAAGTCAGCTTGCAAAACAGGAAAGCTGCCTCTTTCAGTGACAGCATTCACACCACAACAGTACTGCTGCTTTCTCTCCAGATAGCATCAATCCACCCCTTTCTGCTGAGGAGCAAGTAACAGCACAATGAGCATTTTTCCACACACCAGCATTTGCTGGCAGCCAGTGCTGTGTTGCTCCCCCCACGCCACTCAGGGCCAAGTGGCTGCAGACTCATGCAGCTGATTGCCACCGCTTGTACTCGCACTAGCAGAAAATCCATACAGCCATCTACCTCTGCCAGAAATACGTGTTTTCATAGCAGGGCAAGGATACTCCAGACCTGTTAGCCTGGCTCATGGTATCATCCTGTCGAATGGCCAAAGCCAACACGCAGCTACGTATTCTGTCACTTCTGCTCCTTTAACCAGAGGAAAAGGAGGAAGATGAGTAAGAGGAAATGGCAGCAGTGACACTGAATCTTCAGGAGAGATCCAGATTAGACAGTTCTGGGTAGCTGGTCTGTTACTGCAGCCCTTTTCAAAAGAGAAGGCTTTCAGTAGAAAGCCTGTCCTTCAATACAAGGTTTTTGAGTGAAGGTTCCAAATCACTCTGGCTACCATACCCAAATATGAGCAATTTTGAAGACAGTCACCACCTTTAACAGGAGAGAAAGCTGTCCCTCTGGAGACTTAAATTGAAGCTGACACAAAGTGACAGTGTTGGCTGAACAAGAGCATTTCAATTTAGTACTTAATCTTACTTAATGCTTCCTTTCCCTTTCAGTCACCCTTTGTTTGACATTTTTCTGCTTACTCACTGCAGGATATTCAAAGAACAAGGGTAAACACCTCCCTTCCTCCATATAGCAAATCTTAAATCAGAAGTGCCCATATTAGAAAGACTCCAGTGGAGGCAACAGTGGGGTCATCATCCTCCTACCTGGAGGCAAGTATCTCATAAAAGCACAAAAACCCCACACTCACCAGGTGTCTGCTGCACATGGCTCAGCAAACGACACTGCTGCTCTCTCCTATTAAATCAAGAAGGGAGGAGTTTGGGTTATTTTCTTTTGAAAATCGGTCAAGAAAACATTGGCTTTCAAGAAGTCTCCCTGCACTGTGTCTGCTGCCATGGAAACGTCACTTTTTGAAGAGATATAGCACATATCCTCCCTTACCTGCAGCAATGTCCAGCACCCTCAGGAATCAGCAATCCACAAACAGCTCACTGATTTTACACGGCAAATCTAGTCCCTTGTCTTCCTGCAAGACTTCTCTGTACCGGCTGAGGGACTCCCTGCCAATAAAAACTGCCAGGACATCTTCCTGTTAAAGGAGCAAATAGTTGTGAAGAAAGAGGACAAAGCCTCCCCAGCCTTTCCAACATTCAGGTCAGCCAAAGCAGCTTTTGGGGTGTCCTCACCCAGCAGGGTCAGTGCATGGCAGAAAGCATCAGAAGCCCCAACACCCACTTCCTTCACCACCCGGCTCCTCCTGGGACTATTCTGACAGCTGGCTCACAAAGCAGAGGTTGTTAGTCAAAGGCTGCTGTATTCAGCAGCTGTAGAAGACAAGGGGAAAAAATGTACATACAAGATAGAGAGGAGCATGAATAGAGATATGAATGAGATAAAAATGAATGGAGATAACATTCCCAAGGCAGAGTAGTGCAGTATGTGGTCACTGACAGCCCCTGCAGATGGAAGGGGCTGTGCTCTGCAGCCTCCAGGCACAGCTCATAGCAGCTCAATAGCACTTGTGCCCAGGCCAGGAGAGGTGTTAACATATGGCAGCCAACTTTCAGCCATGAAAACCAGCTGTTCCCACTTCACCCACAAAGCACCCAGATCAAGCAGAGCAAGGTGCTTGCTCAGCCTGCACCAGCACATTCTTACACCAAAGCCAAGGTGCAGTGCTTTATTCTAGGCCAGCAACGTCAGCCTGAGCCTCCAAGGCCTCCCATTGCTTTGGTGGGCATTTGCAGTGGGAGAAAGGGGAACCCATGGGCTGTTTCAAAGTGTGGGAAATTGGAACAAAAAGGAATTGCATCAGTTTCATGTCGGATTTTAAAAGCCCCGAGCAGTTACAGCTTGGCCTCACTGGAGGATCAAAGGACATAGATCCTTAGCTAAGTTTTCCCTGCACCAAAAGGTCCGAGAGCAGACCTTACTCTGGCTGAGTGAAGGACTGTACCGACTGCTTGTGACAGCATTTATTGTAGGGAACAGGGAAAAAGATCCATGCATGCCACAAGCAACAGATTCCTTCCACAGTTGGGCCACTGGGCTGGCCCCCTCCTCCACGTCCTGCTGAAGTGGGTGTGAGCAAGAATGAAGAGTTCAAGTTACCCTTCAATGTTCAAGCATTGCAGAAAGGCAGAACAGCTGACACTGCTCCAGCCTCCAGCTGCCCACCCAACAGTGGTGCATCAGCTGCTCCAGCGTCCCTCCAACACAGCGCACTGATCCCCCGCATTTCTGAACCTCATTCATGCACTGGCAGAGAGAGGAGGACAGCAACACCATCAAATAACTCACGTAATGCCACCCCATCAAGTCAGGACCCTCAGCCTGACTCAGAACAAGATTTCCCCCACCACTGCAGTTTTTAATGCAAAAGGAATGAGGGCATGCTGCTGTTCAAGGGACCTACTCATGTAAGTCTTCTGATATTTCTGTCATCTTCAAGTCACCGTTACAGACACTCAGCTCAGTGAAATCATTCTTCCTTTGCAGTTCCCATAACAGCTGTCCACTTGTATTTACTTACAAGTGTTTGATTGCAGAATTCCACATTAAGTGAAAAAAAAAAAATCATACCTACAGTACTGCATGTACCTAGTGATAAGAAAACAAGTAAAACAGCAGGAAAAGGTGCAGCTTTGTCCAGTGGGACAATGGGGGAAATGTTGTCCTACTGCCAGCAACAAGTTCTTCCTGCACAAAAAATAACATTAAAGCCCATTCTGTCACCCCCAAAAGTGCAAGTCAAGGCTCTCGGAAAAGAAAGGCTTACAGAGTCTCTCAAGAAATCACATGTAGTGTTTTGGGACTCCTTTTAAGTACCACAAAAGCCTGAAGATTTTGAAAGACACCTGGTTACATAAGTGAAGTGTTGCTGAAGCATAAGAGGAACCCCTGAACACAACATCAGAGATGGATCATTACTAGATAACTGCTGTGGTGCATGTGATCGTGAGACTGCTCACTGGCACAATCCACTGTAGGGGCAGCTTCATCCTTATTTTTCCACCGTTAAACTGTACTAGCACTAACAGTAACAGCGGCAAGCCAGAGAGAGACTCTTTGCAATCATAATCAGGTGTGGTTGCAGTTTGATTTTTTTTTTTTTTTTTTGGGTGGGGGGGAGGGGAGTAGGGAGGCAGAGGGGACATCAGCATCTTTGTGAAAGCACAACTGCAGTTATTAATCTATTCAGCAACTAAGTCCATACAGTGAATCAGATTTTTGTTCATGACAAGTTAAAGCAAAGCAACAGAACAAGGGACTCCTCATCTCAGAGTAATATTATATGACACTACTGCTTTGGTACCTGTAATCACAGAGCAAAAGGCTCCGAGAGCTTGGAGCCCTATTTCCAGAGCTATTGGAGTGCACTGAGAACCACATGGAGCCATAGAGCAGGTCCAAATATCCCTTTGCTGAAAACAAAGACATTTCAAGTGAAAAGTTGCTCAGTGGTTCTGATGCTGCTGGTGGTAGGCTAGGAACAACTTTTTAAGGACTGCTGCCAAACCTGACTGCTCAAGAGAGAGGAGAGACTTAAGCACATTCTACACCTGGAACATCAGCCTTGTATAGTTTGGCTGCAGTCTTAACCATAATCTAGATTTTCTTCCTACCTCCTAACTTTTGCTGTCTGAGAAAGCTGTCACCATAACAACAAAATGTGCAACCTCTGACTCACAATTTTAAACAACTTAATTTCTGAAGAGGCAATCCTGGATGTTTAAGCCGGCCCCAGAGGCAGGACCCGGCAGCCTGGACTTTAACAACATATGCTGGCTTTAGTGAGTAATAATATTGTATCATCAAGCAGAGCTTCCAATGCAAGCACTCCAGTTTGCCAAGGAAGGTGGTCTCTGAAGTCTAATTGGCAGGGTATTAGAAGCCGTTAATTAACTGGCACAAGTATGTTGACTGTTCTAGATTTTCCCACTGTACCTGCAGATCTCCCCCTCAGCATGAGGAGAAAACAGCATAATTACTCCAAAAAGAAGGCAGAGGAAGGAGGTGTTGCACCATGTTTGCTCTGTAACAGTCCCTTACATCACACTAGGTACACTATTCTGATAAACATCCTGAGACGCAATACCCTCTCTGTACGAAGCCATCTATAACAGAAATGAGTACAACAGCAAAACAAACCTCTAGTAAGCGTCAGGACTGCCACTACAGTTTTTCAAACGATCATGTTATTTTACCCTCATTTCCCATCAGAAGTTGTTCAAAACCCTGAAGTTGCAATAAGGACCTTTGCTTTTTTATAGAAGAGCCTCAAGAACTTTGGGACAAATACTGAAATCAGTTTTAATGTTCCTGCAGTTGGAATTAAAATTCTGATCGGACTGATAGTTGTGCTATTTTCTGGCACAATGCTGTTTGTTAGTACCCAAGAATAGGGTTTGGGGGTTATTTTCTTTCCTTTTTTTTGTTGTTGTTTTTTTTTATTTAATAGTCACAGCACTTCAAAATAGTTGAAGGAACCTCCCTGAGGAGGTTCAGCCCCTCACCAGATTACCTTCTGGTCAGACAAAGATACCTTTACCTTTTCCCTAGGTACAGAGAAACTCAGAAGTCATTGTTAATTGTACGAGTATACTACACAAACCTCAAAACACTTAACAGTGTGTTTTGGCAGTATGTAACTGGGAGAAAATCAAGGCTGCTGCCTGGACCAGCTCACCTGGCAGAGCACAGAGCTTGACCATGGCAGAGTCAGGGGTACATTCCCAGAAGCTCGTGCATCTCCAACACTCCAGCCGCCACAAGTGCACGCTTCCTGACATCCCCAGCATGCCAAGCAGGAAAACCCTGAATGAAATCAGCCCAAGGGCACAGACACTGAGCTGGGCCAAGCAGCCCTGCCAGCTTACTGCAGGTAACTTAGTGACCCCAGCCTGCCCTACTTCGTCCAGTGGAAAATAGCTGGCGTGTAGTTCAGTACCACACCATATAAAAGGCTCCAACTGATCCATGAATGGGTTGGATAAATGTAATACACCTCTGTGGGATAAGCTTATACAGCAGGAGAACCTGCTTTACCTGCATTCAGGTCAGTTTTCATCAGGGCACCAACTACTCTCTTGGGCAAGCAGTCCCAAGGTATTTGGGTTTCAACAAACCATGAAGTTTTAGGAAGAGTGTTGCAACCATGGCAGCTAGAACGACAGTCTTCCCAGGCAAAATGCACACCAGTGAAGCACCACAGAGCCACAGAGGCGCCAGCCCTGCTGCCGCTCAGGGGCCGAGAGGCAGCTGCCCAAACGGAGCTGCCAGCTGGGGAGCAACCCTGGGCTGGAGAGAATTAAAAGGGAGCAAACCCTGCGAACAGGGCTGGTCAACCAAAAGTTGCACACTGGTAAAACGGAAGAGCTTTACTTTTACTGCAGGGCGCAAGCAGAAAGTTTATTCTGCCCGCGAAGCGCCGCGGGAAGGCCGGGATGCGCTGCCCGTGCATCCGCGGCTGGGGGGGCCCGGCAGCCGCCCCGTGCTCCGCCGCCCGGCCCCGGTTCCGCCTTTCCCGAGCCGACGGCCGGCGCAGCCTTGCCCAGGCCGGGGGGAGCCTCTTCCGCACCTCCCCGGCCCCCAGCGCTGCCCGGCCCGGCAGGGCAGGGCAGGGCAGGGCAGGGCAGGGCAGGTGAGGTCCGGGCCGAGCAGCGAAGGGCT
>VZTI01003363.1:186090-268554 GCA_013397865.1 Struthidea cinerea
AAAAAAAAAAAAAACCAAAAAAAAACCACAAAGCAACAATCCTCTCAAATTGGCTGATGATAAGTACTCCACCTATTTACACGCTCCATCTCTCTGCACAAAAGTGCACACAATAAGAGAAGGTGTAGATGTTTAGGAAGTCAGTTTGCACATGGATGATTTCCTTGGCTTTTACTTGCCTTAAGTGCATGACTCTTCCAGAGACCCATTCCTGTAGCAGCTGCCACCTTGCTGCCATTGTGCTGTCTCACTGTCCTCGGACAACGTTTGGAAGGTGCATGTAATTATTTATCAAGCCCGGGAAAATGCCAGCCCCCTCCATGTGATGTTTATGAGCTTCCCCCAGAGCACCTCCGGGCGCTGTGCAGTGCATTTTTACCGGGGCTGTAGTTCAGCAGTCTGGTCTGCTGACAGTCAATTCCCTTCTTGCTTCCTCCCGCATTGCTTGCAGCCTCCCAGCCTGCAAACCCTATGGATCCTTCACCCCCGTCAGAACAGGAGGAAAGGAGAGAACAGCAGACCAGAGAGCACAAACAGCCCTTAAGACAGCAGCTGGAGGAAGACATTCCAAGGTGGCATTGCCAGAGAGAAAAAAAGACAAAGCTCCAACAGCCTTCCTTTCTCATAAAGCTTCTTACATGGCTTGTCTTTATGCACCTTGTCTTTTCTTCCTTACAGTCAACAGAACTGTAAATACTGAAAGGAATTGGCAAGAATGTGCCCTTTCACAGCCCTAATGGACGTGTGTGTGCTGGGTATGTAAGCAGTGGTAAGTGGCCAGACTCCAGCCTCCTTATTGCCACTGTTGAAAACAAGATAAAGTCTCCAAAATAGTGAAAGTGGTTTTTCAAATGGTGTTTGATATAATTCTGATTCTTTTGACTTTCTTTTCCCATCAAGAAGCTTGAGGGAGCTTCATGTCCTCAGACTCACCTTTCTGACTTCTGGGCAGTTCTAAGGACACAGTACTGTCCTCATCTAGATCACGTGCAAACTGGAGTCAAAACAGTTTAGTTAATGCTACTTCATAAAGAAAAGAGGAAAAATGGAGGTGAATGCCATACATAATCAAGAACTGGGAGACAGTGAGACTTGGAGTAAAAACACCAAATATTATGCTTACACATCAAGCTGCCAGACCTGCTCATCACAAATCTGATGTCTTGTGCTCAGAATTCATTTTCCAAACCCATTAGTTACTATTTTTATATCACTCCTACAAGCTTATTTATATTATCTCTACTGGCAAAACAATGCCAAATGCAAACGGAAAAACATTTTGTAGGCTCAGTCAATCATGTTGCATCTTTAGTTGTGATGCTGCAATAAACAGAGACATATTTGTTTATTGTTATTAATTTATTTTTTTTAATATATATATACACACACAAAGCTTTAGAGCACAAAGCTCTTATGAGGAGCAGCTGAGGAAACTGAGATTGTTTAACTTGGAGAAAAGGTAGCTCAGAAAGGATCTTATCACACTCTACTCTCTCTGCCTGAAAGGAGGTGGTAGTGAATGTCTTCTCCCAAGTAACAAGTGGCAGGATGAGAGGAAGTGGCCTCAAGATGCACCAGGAGAGGTTTGGATTGGTTATTATGAAAAATTTCTTCACTGAAAGGGTTATGAAGCATTGGAACAGGCTGCCCAGGAAAGTGACTCGTTCATTATCCCTGGAGATATTTAAAAGATGTGGCACTTGAGGACAGGGTTTAGTGGTGACCTTGGTGATGTTAGGTTAATGATTGGGCTTGATTATGTTAGGGGTCTTTTCCAACCTAGATGATTCTGTGACCCTGTTCTATGGTGATGTGGAACCCTACTGCTGTCCATCACCCTGTTGTGTCAAGGCAGGCAGAAGGACCCGCTGTGCCAATTGCTGCGGCTACTCCAGGCCAGCTCTGCAGTACCTGACTCAGGGGTTTCCAGTAATGGAGCTGTACAGCGAGGAATTGAATTGCAGGTTGCAGTCTAGCCATGGAGCAGCAGAAATATAAAGTGCAGATGAGCCCTGCGCTTGCACAGCTACACATAATCAGATCCTGAGCTAGTCAGGGTGTACCTCCACAGGACATGGCTTTAGTGGTATGCAAAGAGGTGTCTTTGCTTGTCATGAGGTGCACACCACAGTGGGAGACATCCAAATAATCTCCAGAGTATATCACAACTGAGTCCAGAGCTGATAATCTTCACAGAGTACGTAACAATTGAGTTCAGAGATGAGCTTATAATGCATATCAATCTGACAGCACTTATTCACATGAAAAATTGAGTGAAATAGTGGTTCTAAATATTTGTTTAGATTTTGAGATATCCATCTGGAAGGTAACACCTCTTTCATACGGCTTGAGAATTCATGAGTCCTATGCCCAGGAACCCAGGAACATCCACAAACCAGGAGGGGTGGATTTGAGCTTCAGGGCCCCCATTCCCTTCTCTTACAACTGGTGTGGTATCCCTGCAGCAAAGGCAACAGGGGAAACAGAGACCTTTTGCTTATATGACATTGCTTTGCTAGAACGTCATGAGGATATTTACATGTGACATTGTGTGACAGCTGAATAATGCTTTTAATAAAAACATAACCCAGTCAGTGTCTTCATCTTGCTGACTCTGCTTTTCATAACACGCTTTATCAATGTCAGGAAGCTGTCAAAAGCTATAAATGGTGCTAAAGGAAAATGCTAATGTCATTCCTCGAGCCTCTGATCTACATAATGGGAAAATATTAACACAGAGATATTAACACAAGATATTTCTTGTTCTAAAGGTGCAAGGGTTTTAACTTAACTGAAGCATTTAGAAAATGTGAACAGATTTTTCAACCAGCATGAATCAGTGTAGTTGATATTGACTTCAGCTTAAACAAGCTGACTTCTACTGAGGATGCATTATAAATATTGACAGGTCTGCTATTATTCATTGGAAATAATGAGCTGGGCAGAAAGAGCTTCAGCATGTGGCCACACGAGGCAAGTCAGTTTCACTTGGGTTTTGAATTGAAGGCAATATTAGAGAATGTGGTTAAATAATTCTCTGGAAAGCCTAAAAACGAGTCAGGGTGCTGTGAGGAGCACAGTGCTCCTCCCTGGCAGCACAGCCAGCAAAGCTGAGCCCTCACCGACTAGCGGCTAGGGTGCTGAGAAGCCAGGGCAGGATCAGGTCCAGGGTAGCAACTGGCATCAGACACAGATGGGTGGTCACCAAGCAAGTCTGTAGCAGCAGGACATGTACCCGGGCAAGTCAGGAAGCTGAGCTGGAGGAGCCCAGTCAGGGTCAGAACCACAGCAGCAGCAGGCAGGGCACAGACATCACTGCAGCACTGCAGCAATGCAGCACAGGTGGGGCCAGGGGTAAAGCCTCAGCTGAAAACAGCTGCCAGGAGGGAGGAGGGCATGCCTGTGCTTCTGTGTTTCTTCACAGCAGCCCTTATCAGTGGCGGCTGGTTGACTTTGGACACAGCCAGCTATGCTCCAGAAGGGGATTTGCCCAGGGTCCTGGCAAGGAGGTTCCATTTTTCCATGCCTGTTTAGAAATACAATTTTCTCCACTTTCTCTTACTCTCTTTGACAGGTAGCAGTCAGAACTGCATCTGATTCATATGAATTAAAATTTTCACAAGTCTTCAGCAGGCTAATTGTTGAGTGACTTCACAATAAAAGAAGAAAGCAAGTGTATTTTAGTTTTAAGAACACATCTGGGGGATTAGAAGACAGGTTTAGATAGAAGAAGAACTTTTTAGCCTACTTCTTGCTCTTTGCAGGGAGTATAAAAAACCCGGGGGCAGGGGGGGGGTTATCCCTGTAAATAAAGTAATCCATTTAGAGGAACAGGTCCATCGTTGGTGAAAAATCACACAAAATACATGTTATTGGTACTATTGCTCCCACTACTAAGCACTTCTACCGCTTTGGGGGATCATGCTGATAACGTGGCTTTAATGTCAAGTGAGGACAGGTATCTCAGGTAGGCTTGAAGTGGATGGGCAGCCTGGCAGCTTCCCTTGCCAGGACCAGCTCTGCACACCAGTGCTGGGGCTGGATCCAGCAGCACTGGATGAAAGTGCATATTGAGCAAGCTCTCCTTCCTTGTTCTTCTGTACAAATGCTGATGCCTCTGAAAAGATAAAAAGTCTGATTCATGTAGTTCCTTTCATTTTATTAATTTCATGCTATGTACAGGCATAAATACGTGTGGTGATAAGAAGCAGTAATGGAGAAGGCCATGGGCACATCAAGAGCCAGACAGGGGACATGTGGACCAGTTACAGTATTAAATATACAAACTTTTCAGTGCTTGTCATATTGCTTAGATATTTGGAGGTGAGCAGTCACATGTTGGAGATGGAGCATAAGTTACGTTTAAAGAAATGGAAAATTAGAGAGTGTGCAGAATCAGACAGGGAAATCCTGACCCAGAAGTTAATTCTGGTCAGTTACACTGGTGGAGTAACTTCCCAGTGTCTGCCTTGGGAAGAGGGAATTGCCTGCCTGCTTGTGGAGGCCAGTGATTGCCTGCTGAACCAGCAGGAATATGATATCACTTATCTGCTTCTGAGGATGGAAAGAGACACTTACAGGGACAAGATCCCACCAGAGAGCAGCAGTGTTTGAAGCAACCACTGCCAAAGAATTTGGACTTGAAATGACTGAATGTCCAGGGCTCTTCTTTTCCAGACATAGCAGTGGACATATGGTTTGTGATGGAGTGGGAGATCAGGAAAACTGGGACGTTTTTACCCGTCTTCATTCAACACATTGCTAAGATCTAACAACAGACACCCACTAACAGCTCTTTCTCAGCAGTGGCTGGTGCAACCTGAAGCCTGGATGCTGCTGTTCAATGTTCAGGACCTCCAGGGATCCCACATCTGTGTAAGTCAAGATCAGTATTTGGTACATGCTGGCTTTTTCCATAGGGCAGGAGGGAACTGCAAAGTTTTAGCTGTAAAGTAATACAGCTCAGGAGTATTTCAGGAATAAGTATTTGAAAAGTTACGTGAAATGATGAATGCAAGAGTATCCAATCATTCAGCTTTGTACATTCACTGAGTCAGGCCTGTATTTCTATGTGCAAAGCCTAACAACCTGGCTATGTATATTTATTGATCTAGCAGCTTTCATTCCATAAGTTGGTAAATTGCTGTGGGAAATGAGCAGCTTGAACTTTTCTGAACTCCCACATATTGGTTGCTCTAAGGAAGATCCAAGTATGGCAAAGAGGCTTATCACTGCTGCAATCTCACACACAGAATATGTGAAGAAAAAAAAGGCAAAAGTATGTGTGGAGGGAATTTTTCACAATTAGGGAACCTCAAAATAGACTGTTGGCCCTGAATTTGCCAGAATGGAGAATCAAATGGATTTAATAAAAGGCAAATAATTCACAGTAACAGTGTCCCATGTTTCCATCTTCACCCAGAACAGATGTTTTTCTAGCTCATAGCAGGAAATAATGGCTGTGAAGTGAGAAAAAAGGGAGAGGGGAAAGCAAAGCTCTTCGAGGTAAAGCCGTTGTAGATGCTGCTCTGGCTTGCAGATGGACACTCCTCTCCAAAACTCTCAGAGCAAATCTGGCTAAGAATTCACTTTGACTCATTCATGGCAAATTTCAAAGAAGCCAGCTCTTGATTAAATTCAGGGGGATTGGATAATCTCGTGCTTTGAACGTGACCTATTCTATTCTGGGTGTCCTGCATTCCTTACTCTGGGTTACAGGAAGCTAAAGTTGCTTCTTCAAGCTCTTGGAAAGAGGATTGTCATGGGATGAAGGCAAATCTCATGGAAAGGCTCCAGGGACCAAATGTCAGGCCACCAGCTCTTCACTTGAAGAGAGCTAAAAGAAGAAGGCATCCTAGTCAAATGATTACTAAGGAGTAACAATTTGTTCAAGCCACTGAAAGGATTCCGGACTGCAGGAATCCCTCTCTTTGCTTGACTTGAATACACACGTATTCCTTCTTTGAATATTTTATGCTGTTCTGGCTTGTAGCATGCATTCCACTACTGTGCCCTGGTTTGAATGTTGTTTTCCTATGTCATTTGGAACAATCTCAAGAAAGAAAATATAAGAAAAACATTTTTAAAGGAAAGAAAAATTAGCAAAATGGGCCTTTCCATCCCAAGTATCTGGGGCAACAGATGGGGTGGTGAAAAATATGCCTGCAGGGCAAAGTTCTGCTCCAATCACTCTTGTGCCCACGAGAGGCAGTTCTAATTTAAAGCACTGAGGATCATGCACTATGGAGCTACACTTTGTTAATTTATTATTATCCCTCACCTTAGTCTGGTGTATAAATCATGACAACAGGCAAGTGTGTAGCAACAGCTGTAGATTGCTCTGTCCTAGCAAGCAAGCAGTTAGATAAGGAGATTGAAATATGAAAGAACCTTTACATGTCGGTTTAAAAAGCTCCCACATTTTCTATGTTAAAATATCACATCAGCCCACTAGCAGTCCTTCAGAGAAAAGGTAGAAACAAAATGGAGAGAGAGGAAGTTTGATAAATAAACTATTTTCAGTTTCTAGTCTCTAAGAATTTATTAGGATGAGATAAAGAAAGTGGTTCAGAATTTTTGGCCGGCCACTTTTTAAGTGATAACACTGAGTCAGAAAGAGAAAGCTTCTTCTGTTTGATTGGATTTGGTTTTAGTAACTCTGTGCTGCACTGGTATGCAGGGTGATTAAGCCCTCCCTTTGCCGTTCAACGTGCGAATGGCCAGAAACCAGCATCTCCATCGTGAGTTTCATTTCTTCCTGGATGAGGTTTCTGCCATGTATTGGCTGGCTCACCCCTCTAGGAGCATTAATCATTTACATTAAGCAGCTAAAATAGGCAACGTGAATTATGCTTGAGCTGTTCCTATTTAAGTACTGTCTGTGAGGATTCATACTTTTCATGTCTTGAACAGGAGTTTTACCTCTGATTTCAAGCCAGGTGTGTCTTCGGACATGGCAAAGTGGCCCAGAGATCACGTGGGGATCTCAGAAAAGGGTGCAAAACCTGTTCTTCTAGATGCCTACCTGCAGATACCAGAACTGTGGAATGATAAGGCAACGTGTAAATAAGTTACTGGGTTTTCAGATAGAATTATACTGTAAGAAAACACTGCCTTGCTGGGGGAACTGTTCCTGGATGTTTCCTGCAATGTGTGAGGAATCAAAAGAAAACACTGTGAACTGCAGAA
Source organism: Struthidea cinerea (assembly GCA_013397865.1). Classification (NCBI taxonomy): domain Eukaryota; kingdom Metazoa; phylum Chordata; class Aves; order Passeriformes; family Corcoracidae; genus Struthidea; species Struthidea cinerea. The sequence continues at coordinate 193,279 of VZTI01003363.1, forward strand.
TGATCTTTGTGCACAACTGGTGTGCAGCCACGTACAGAATGTCTTTCAGTTTATGTAGGGTGCTGGCTGTGTCCCCCTGTAGGAGGATATATCAGCCACCCACATGGTGCCCAGGGTGGACAAATTATCACGCATATTTAAAAGGCTTTCCTCCTCCTTTTGGAAAGATGAAAACACGAGCTCCTGCAACACAGCATGCACAAAGGAAGTATTTCACAGAGGTACCAATCAATAAATGATTAATTGCTCTGGGCATGTCTCAAGCATAGCAACTGTGCTCATCTGATGGGAAGGCTTTGCTTCACATCAGTGAAAGCAGCACGGACGAAGTGCGTGGGAGCCACGCAGTAAGGCTGGGGGGAGGCATGTGGTAGAGAGCAAAATAAGTAGAGAATGGGATATGTTCCATTATGTGTTCCAGAATTTTTGCCTATCATAATAATAACAAAAATCATCATCATCATCATCATCATCATCATCTTCATCATCATCAAGGTAAAAGAGCCTGTTTACACATAAGGCTTACTAACTGTTCTTGGGCAGGTGGGATAGTGAGTAGAGTGCAACATAAATTGTCACAAGTACCTAAAAAATGTGGTTCATTTCTGGCCTTTGGGCACCACTGGTATAATACAAACTAAACCATTTGTCTGTCTTGGGCAATGTGCTAAAAATCCCAAGCCCGAGGGTTTGAAAAATCACTTGCTTCTTCACTGCTTAAATCTCAGTCCATTGCCATTAATTTAATCATCTGCTTGTGTGTAGCCAGATGCCAACATTCCTTTGGAATGGAAGTCCATAACGACTTCCTAACTATTCATTTTCAGTTGATGGGCAGGCAATAAACACCTATCCACAGGTCCATGACTGATTTAACTAGATTCTAGGTTAAAAAATTACAAGATTGCCTTGCCAGTAAGTCTTCACCCTGCAGTCCCTTTTGCAGATGTTTGGAGCAAGAGTAGCATCCAGTGGTCAAAATGTTAATTACATTATATGAGGGCACTGCCTGCTGGAAGCACCTTAACAGCTCCAGCTTTCTTGCGGCAAAAAAAGCAGGTGAGCACAAGCCTTGAAAATTCAGGGTCGTGCTTACGTTGCACAAGGGAACCTTACACAGAGTAGCACATCCCTCTTCCTGCAAGGCTGGTGTGTGTTTTTCCTGCTCATGCCAAGTGAGATCTACTGATCTTTCTGTTTGTTAATGCTGAGACTGAGGACTGGGTGGATGGATGGGTGGATGGATGGATGGATGGATGGATGGATGGATGGATGGATGGATGGATGGATGGGTGGATGGGTGGATGTTGCTGCGTATGGATACCACGCAGCAGGTTATGTTCTAAGGAAAGAGGGAGGAAGGCAAGTGGGGAGGAAGGTGCTGTGACCTTGCTCTGGCATCTGTGGAATGAAGCCTTGAGCACAGGATACTGCAGAGTAACTGTGCTTGCAATGCTGTGACTTGTCCTTGGCTCAAGGACCTCAGGCACCAGGCACAGCTGAAAGCAGCAGAGCTCCTTCCTGGAAATAGGATGCCAGCACTGCAGGGGGGGAATAGGTGGAGTTTGACTCATAATCAAGGGAGATAGGAGACGGAATGTCCTTAGGGGAGGGCAACACCTATCTGATTATTGGTGAGGGCAGTTGGAGGTGTGGAGGTGGAATCTGCCTTCCTCCTCCACAAATGCTCTTTATCTTCACCTGGCCCGGGGAGTGAGAAATAGGGCCAAAAGGTGAGTCACACACTGAGAGGACAAGCCTTGCTTGTGCTTTGTGGACTGCAAGAAAAAAGTGACCTCAGATAAAGGCTCTGCATGTGCTCAAGGGCATGGAGAAAGGAGGTGAGTTTCTTGCTCTCAGCCAGGAGGAGAGGCTTCATTAATCACACTGCAAGTGAGGGAGCTGCCGGGTGTTCACAGGGGAGCACTGGGTTTAATCCTCCTAGCAACACAGGTACCAGCCAGAGAACAGGGAGCATACTGTCCAATAAGGAAAACAAGGCTGTGAAGACTACTACACCAGCATGTCAGAAACTTAGCAAGTGATAACTTAAGCTAGATATCTAGGGCTAATTTTTCCCCCTGGAATTGCAATAAATAATAAAAATTAAAATAAATTAATAAATAATAAATAAATAATTAAGAAGCTGGTTTTAGGAGGTCCAGCATTCATGTCCTTGTGCTGTGTCAGCACCACAGATGAAGGATCCCAGGAACAAACCTGGATGCAGCTTTGTAGGTGTGCACAGAGCTCTGCCTCTCCTGGACAAGGTGCTCTGGTCTCCCCAGCACCGAGAGGCTTGTTTTGCTGCATTTCTGTGGGCTTTCAGTGCACCATTACTCTGTGACCTTGAGGCAGTAAAACTCGTCTGGGGCAGTTAATAATTCTCACTGCTCCCATGCAAACATTAGCCAAGGTAGACGAGAACCAGCTGCGAGGGCTGCCTCACTTTCTTTTCCTTCCCGCTTTACTAACAGCATAAATGTTGCAGCTCTAATGCAGAACCACACTTGCCCAAAGTGCTGGAGAGAAGAATTCTCCCTCATCGTCTCTCCTGCTGTGCGCGCCTCCCCACAAAAATACTGTGGAAAGGTCAGATACTAGGGCATACGCAGGGAGCGTTCACCCCAAGGGCAAGAATGTTACTCAGTTCCAGGCTGCCTTGCGTGTCTGGGTGGATGTACTTGCCAAACTGTTTCCTTCAGGTTCACACCTTCTGACGCGCAATGGAGCACCTCCATTAGAAAAACCTTTTAGGGAAGAGCTTCTCTCTGCTTTCCTAGGAATGCATTGTGGGTTTTCTGTCGTGTGTGTGCTTGGTGCAATGATGTCTCTGTGTTATGCTGAGCTCTGAATGCTGCAGGATTGCTCAGCAAGTCTTGGTGGGGTACATGGCAGAGGCAACTCACATCAGTCTTTGGGACAAATTGAAGGGCTTTCCTCACCCCGCCCTACCCTGCTCAGGTAGGTTGTGACACTTTCACACGGCCAGCAGATGGCTGTGGGCATGGCAGCTCTACATGATGGTGTTAGGGCACTAAATGCCGCTGATTGTGTCTCAAGATCTCTCAGGTGTTTTCTCCAAGGGAGAAAGAATGTCATAGAGCAGGCAGATGTTGAGTACAGGGTGGTGTGAACCTCCAGCGTGGGGGCTTGTCCTCACGGTGTGGGAGCCCAAAGCACCATAACCTCTTCTGTCTGATGCATGGTAACCAAACCAGCCTTCCTGCTCTTATCCTGAGGTAAGAGTACGCCGTCCTTTCCAGCAGAAAACAATGACGCCTTCTACTGCCTCACAGAGCAGAACTTGTTTAACTCTCCTCCCTGAAGACAAGACTGGAAGCGCCTGGGAAGATGTGCTGTACGTAGCATGTATTAGCAAATAGATTAAGAAAACAGACCAGTATCTGTTTCAGGTCATAATTTGCACTGCATCCTGCTCAGCACATAGGAAAGCACAGGAGAGGACTTTGCCTTGTCCAGAACATGAAGATTCAATTATTTTCCAGAGGTCTCAATGTCCCTTCTGAAAACCTGACTGTGTGGGACACATTACATGGGATGCATACACCCCACTGTTGCACCACATTTGGTTGTTACGAACTATCAGTGCAGCCTGTTGTGCTTTTTGTGGCCTGTGAATATTTAGTGCGGGGGTACAAGGCCAAGGTAGGTTTGTAATCCATACAAAGGCTGTCCTGAAAATGCTTTGGGAATTCTCCATGAGAAACCCAAAGTGTTCATGGAAATATTCCTATACATAAACAGCATGCAATTAAAGTATCCCTAAAGTGCACATACTACAAAAAGCAAACAGCAGTAAATATGATAACGTGTACAGTGTGGAGATGTTTAAATTACTGAATAAAATTGATTTATGCTGAGACCATGGAAGTTTGGGAGAGGGCTCACAGTCACCGTGGGCACATTTTCCCTCTGAGGCTGTGCAGAAATCTCTTGTGCCGGGAGCAGCAAGGCTCTGAGGGGACAGCAAGAGTCGGCTCATTCCATGTCGCTTAGTTTCTGTGGTAACAGTGCTAAAAATCTGTTCACATCCCATTCTGGTAAGCTGTGTCCCAAGGACACTGCACACATATGTAAGACCCTAGGGGCAGTGATTCCTTTGCAGATAGTCCTCTCAGGTTTCATGGTATGCTGATACAGGAAAGCACCCTGGCATGAGATTCTGGTATCTAATGGGCTGCATACTGGCTGCCTGCTGCTTTGCGTTGTATTGATTCTTGGCAGAGGCTGTACTGGTTCTTGGCTGCAGGACTAGAAGCCTAATTAGCAGCATAAGCAAGGGAGGTCTAAGGGATCATCTGGGTGAGAGCTGCTTGCAAAGACAGGCAAAGGGGTGCTAGGTGTTTGTGCTCTGCAGGCCTTCTTGCCTGTTAGACACCGTTCTCTGAGCCAGCGCAGACAGTGCACCTGTGAGCAGCCATCAGAAGCAGGCAGGTGCAGCGCCAGTGCTCCTCACACTGGGGCCTCCTGCCAGTGTGCTCAGCCAAGGGCAGCACGGGCACCTCTCCCCACCCAGCAAAAAGGAAGACCTGACTGAGAGCACCTTGCTACAGCCCTCTCTGAATCTGAAATACATTTTATCTCCCTTGTGGCCATGATCAGATTCCTCATCCAGTCATCAGTCCTGTTTTGCAAGCAGTTCAGAGACAGAGGCATTTGTGGCTTTGCTTTGCAATGTGCTCGTTCCTTGCACGTTGCTTTTTACCACAATAAGACCAGCAGTAAATGTAGTGTTGCATAAGAAAGGCCCCACTATCAAAAGCCTCTTAGCACAATAATATTTTCATAGAAAGCAAAATAACTTGCTAAGATTTGTGAAGCTAATAAACTAACCCAGGCTTTCTACACTGATTTCCTACAGTGATTCCCAGCACAGCCAAACAGCACAATTCACGGCTCTTTTGTCTGTAAACACATTTCAAGGCCATTTGACTAGAATGCGATGTGGGCATGCAGGCTGATTTGTTTAGTGTTTCCCAGCTGTCCTTGAGCTTCTCGGCTATGTCTGAGATAAAGTGTGTTCCACTCTGGGGTCTCCTGCCGAAGCCCTGCTGCAGGAAAGCAAGGACTGGTTTTAACTTACACCTCTGAAAGCCCTTTTTCCAGACTCGTTTTAGGCACCTGCAGATGTAACCAGAGTAACCTGGGAGTGCAAAGTGATGCAGGAAAACACCTGTAGTCGAACCAAGTATTGTAGTTTATGGGTTAGGGGCAAGATGAGTGTTTTCACTTTCTCTGATGTAAAATTATGCCCAAACCAAAGACCAATAAAATCTCTTGTCAGGTCTTCAATTCCACTCGTGTCAGGACACTGTTTGAACATACCTCTGCCCCTGAAATGCAGAATTCTTTGGCCCAAACAAAGCAGGTTTAAAGGTAAGCCCCAAGGCCTGCAGGTGGGGCAGTAGAACCATTGCATAATAACATCAGACCTTTCTAATACCTTCAAATTCCTGCCTGTCCTAAATACAGCTGCAAAATAGAGCCCCCCACCCACAGTGGAGAGCAGCTGCAGTTTGATGAGAAACTGCATCATGGCTGACTAATACTAGAGAAAGAAGAGCCAGAGGAGAGGCACTAGGTGCTAATATTAAATATACCTTCTTAATATAGACACTTCATCTGAAAAACTTGAAAATATCATTTTAATTCTCCAAAGTTTAAATTTGTCCCTAAAGTAGTCATGGGAATGCAGCACGAAGGTTCTGTTGCTGCTTGTGATTCAAAACAAAGTGTAGCTGTTCAAAAGCTTTGAACCAGCCCAGGATTTATAATACTTGTAAAGCTGGTTCAACTAGACTGGCAGAAGGTCAAGGTCCTGCTTTTAGAACTCAAATTTGAGTGTTACCCTGCACAAAGATGTTCTTCCTCCAAGAAAGACTCTGTAGTGCAGACTAAGGCTGCTGCTTTTGCTTTTACAGGGAGACACTTAGTGACTGTGTGTTCAGTTAAATGTACCTGGGAGGATTTCATACCCTTCTATTTTCCAGGTCATCTGTCCCTCAGGGAAAAGAAATTAAGGTGGCAGGGAACTCAATGGCAGAGACTGATAAAATAATGGTTGATGCAGAAAATAAAAGCAGATAATAACTTTCTCTTAGAACACAAAAAATCACAAGGCATGAAACAAAATAGCTAAAGCAGTGGAAAGCACGTCTTAGCACCGTACACCACTAAGCTGTAAAGCTCCTTGTCACAGGACACCAAGAGTCTGGAAAGCTGTTATAAGTTGACAGACCAGTTGGACAAAAAAGGAAGAAAAAGCCATCAAATACTGTTTAATATTAATCACCCCTTCTATCTAAGGTGGTCCCAAGTTGCAAATGGCTGTAGACCAGAAAAATATTTTATATAATATCTCTGCTTTTTCCCTGGGTTTTTATTCTACCTTCTGTATCTGCTGTTGTTCAGTGTCTTGCCTCATGTAAAGAAGGGATTGAAATGAGGATCAAAAGATCAAACCTTTACAATTATAGAATTACAGAGCTTGAACACAAGCATCCTCAACAGTAGCTGTTGCTCTCTCTCAGTGAGCTGCAGAGAACAATCCCCCTTCCACTGGCCACTGTTAACAGTTTCCCCTTGTAGGATGACCAGCTCTAAAAACATTAAATGTCCTATTCTCTTCTCATTCCACACAAAAAAGAGAAAAGCTGAATCATGGCAAGGCACAGCAGATTACAAACACTGGGAAATCTTTTATTTCCTTTTCCTTTCTTATTTTCTAATTGACTGAAATATCCTAATTTCCCAAAATATGCAGCTATGTCTCCCAGTAATTTAAATCCTTTAACTGTGGTTTGGGCTTTTTTGGAAGAGAGAGTAAAGACTCACACAAATCGTCTGCACTCTTCCCCACCCCCCACCTCTCCCTTGTTGCTGTGTTCATGGAGATCTGGAGTTGAGAAGGAAGGAAAGTGAGGATGGTATGTTGTCACTGTCCTACATACAGGGAATGTTGTCTGTATCTCTAAAAGAGGGGAAGAATTACTCTAAGTGCCATTGGAATCTCTAAGATTTTATTACCCTTGGCTACCCTCATGCCCTTTCCAAGACTAGTCCTTGTTTGTTTGGCAGAATAGCACTACAGCCCTCGGAAGCAGGAAGCTGCTGTGCTCCCCACTGCAGTGCCAGCTCAATTACATCTGGCTGCCTTGCAGAGGTACCCCAAGACCAAGCAAAACTGAGCCCTTATCCTACATAATCTTGATGCTAAAACTAAATCACACAACTGGTAGCCTATTGTTTCCAGCCCTTGGTTCATGTAGGTATCTCCAAGAGAAGAATGTGAGTATTTGGAGCACTGGAGAAGGGATGCATGAACTTTCAGCTTGGTTCAGGATAGCTGTGCAAAACCCATGGTGTATTTTATCAGACTGGTGATTTCATGGTCTCTCTCGGTTGCCGCAGATGTGGTCACTCTCCCCGTTCTCCACAGCTGTTCACAGCTTGGGAGCCTCCCCACCATGGGGCTGCCACATGTGCAGAGAACGTTGCCTAGCTCATCCCCTTGGCAAGGGCAGATGTTGAAGCTGGCAGAGAAGCAGACCAAAGGGCCGTTTCCCTGGCTATCAGGGTAGGGTTATTACCTCCCCTCCTGCTCCTGCAGAGACAGAACACAGCCCCACCACAACCTCCATTTCTCTGGGACCTGCTCTCTAGCATGGCTCTGGCGGCGCTTAAGCAAGATGTAGCTCAAGGCAGACTTTGGCTCAGGATCTATTTTTGTCCCTGTTCCTATTCAAGAATATAATCTGTTAAATTAAATCAAGCATTTTCTCCTGAATAAACAAACCACTACATACTTTCCTTTTGCTCCAAACATACCTTTCAATTACAAGAGAAGAGGGTTTGGCAACTCCAGCGAAAGATGGCCCCCTGAGAAAACAAGCAAGCAAGTAAATAAAAGAGCTCTGCAAAAGGTTATCTTTATAGAAAGGACTACTTTTTAACCTAATTTTGAAATAAAGTTTATGTATAAAGTACCGAAATAGCAGAGCAGAGAATAATGAATAATCTGAGGTTAGCAATACCACACTTGAAAATTTAAATTTATAACTAAAATGAAGCAGGGGAGGAACCTCAAAGGATCTGATGAAGCCCACCACACAAGCCCCCAGTCTCTGAAATACCACCAGATCAATAGCTGCATGAGAAGAACATCAGTGCTGTTTGAGAAGGCTGGGACTTCTCCAGGTTCACTCTTTGTTGGGATTTTGGTTTTTGATGGGATTTGGTTTTTTGGGGGGAGGGTGGTGGAGGGGGGAGGGAAAGAGTTGGGTTTTTTGGTTGGACGGTTTTGGGTTTTTTTGGTTTTTTTTTTCAAAAAAATCCCAGATGTACATATAGGTATTTTTTGCTTTAAGTAGCTCTTCCAAGGCACTGAGACTTTCTTTGCATTTTTGAAATTCTCTAGAAAGTGTTCCAATGACTAGTGTTTTCTTTAAAGCTTCCAGGAATTTTTGGCTGTAAGGAATTTAAACCTTTGCTTTACAATAATATTTTAAAGAGTAAAAATCTCCTTCATATTTGAGAAAGCCTGAAAATGTGAAGTCTCAGCCACTAAAGTTAAAAATTTTAAATAAAGACACAATATCTCATTCTGTTCCTCAAAATGCCTGTGCTGATTTTCAGAGTAGTGAGTTTGAGGTTTCGACCATATTTTATTTGGATTTGAAACGAAGTTTTTTACAAATTCTATTTGAAAATTACTTTATACTTTTCCAACAGATGAATCTATTAAAAATAATAGAACTTAGAAGAATATTTCACAAAATAATGAAGGAAAACTTACAATTTAAATGTGTGTTGCAGAATCTGCGATATAACTCTTACAATATATATTCCTAAGCACTGAATTATTTTCAAAGGCGACAGAAACTCAGTAGCTCTGCCATTATAGGGAGCAATATTTTCCTTCTTTGGGGAGCAATATTCTCAGATTTTTCATCAGACCTTCTTTGGAAAGCCTTTTTAGCAGTTTAAGCTCAATCCTGTACACTACTGACTCGATCAGGCTCACTCCCCTTTGGAAAAATAAACCAAATCATCACTGGCTCCAGCTGCCATCATTTCCCCAAACTACTTCCTGGGAAAAAAGTCTTAAAATTATGGCAGGGGTTCCAGTTAAGTTGATTTTCAACTTAAGTTTGTTGTTCAAATTAAATGATTTATGCTTATGGGTAAGACTTTTTGTTTTGTAGAATAGATGAAAGCAACCAAATGGATGATGATGCACTCCTGACAATAGATGCGGTAGTAGAGGAGGAAAAAAAGGAAATTATTTTGGGATGTTCCAAAACGCTACAGCAGAATTGGTACAGCCAGCCACAAGATGAACCAAAACATAACACAAGCTAGTTTAAAGCTTGAAACGGTGCTTTAAAATGCTGGGGTCTGTGTGAAAGAGAAACAAAGAGGAAACAGGACTGAAGCACTCTTTGAAACACTTCCACTAAAGGTGATTCTTTAATTTTGCCTGCCAGAGATAAGAAAGCATTTCATGACTTAATTAACCCACCCTTCTCATGAAAACTATCACATTGTAAAATTGCCACAGCCGCGTATGAAGCATTCCTGAGGTCCCAGGAGTGGTGGCAGCAGGGCTGGGGAGCCCTGGGACCCTGTCCAGCCCTGCCAGGCCAGGCAGGAGCAGGCAGCCAGAGGCAACACGGGATACTGGGCAGGAAAGAGGAATGAAAGTCCTGCGGGGAGTGAGGGCAGCAGGCAGGAAGGAGAAGGAAATGTAGCAAGTCCAAATGCATAAACAAGTTACATGGGTTGATATAAAGGGGGTTAGTGCAGGCACCACACTGCAGCTGATGTCGCTCCAGTTCCTTGCTTACACTTTCATTCACCTTAGGCTGATGGTATGCATTTGCTTTTATTACAGCACTCGAAAAAACTGGAAGAATAAGCAACCTTGTGCTTCAGAATAATCCTTCTCTCCCCCAAATATTGTCCCTATTATATTTCCACAGTAAGAGAGACACCTCTACTACAGGAATTCCCTGTGTCAATACCTCCTCCATCATTCATCCTCCCTTCATTCCTGCTAACCCTCACGCCCTGCTTTTGAGGGGCCCCTCTGCCTCAGGCTGCTGCTGGGGGTTGAGCGGTGCCCGCACCAAAGGTCTGTGGGTCCCACACCACCCCGGAGGCTCCTGGGACCAGGAAAGAAGAGGAAAGATCCAGTGGGTGCCAGCTGGACCCACTGTCTCGAGGTCAGATGGGGAGGAATCACCTGCTGGCCTATGATGTACTCATCGGGACTGGAAGAAAGAAGTGAAAAATTTCAAGAGGAACAGTAAAACAGTTTAAAAATCCCAGAGAAGATGAAGGGAAAAAAGCATCGAAGCCCTGAGGGCATTCACAGCTCTGCCTGACCCTGTCAGCCACACTGGGCTCCCCAGCCTGCCGGCGCCCAGGGCCCCACATCAGCTCCCCAGGCTGTCAGCCGCTGCCCCAGCAGCCCTCCAGCCCCGCACAGCCCTGCCCTCCTTGGCCGTGTGTCCCACCAAGCCATGCCCATGTCCCAACCTGCCGCCATCCCCAGGGATGTGCCCCCATTGCATAGCTCCTGGCTGGGGTGGTGGGATGGGCCCAGCCTAGGGAGTGGGTGGATTATAGAGTCACCCAGTGAAGATGACTCTTTTCACTGTTTCCCTCTGGGATGTGAGGAAATCTGCCATCCCAGCGGCACCGAGGTGACCGAGACAAATGGGGGCTTTGGCCAAGTCCTTCAGGACAATCTGAAATTCAAGGGCTGACCACCTGTCTTGCTTCTTCCCCTGCCTCCTGTTGTTTCCAGTGTTTTCTTTCTCTCTGAACCCTTTGTCCCATGGATCACATCTGTCCTCTAGAAAACAAAGCTAAAAATTCTGTCCCTTCTGCATCTGTTTTTACTTCATGGAAATAGAATTGCATTTTAGCTACAGCAGTGCAGCCCTAGATGTTTTTTACTCTTTTCCTCCTTATGTATCCTAAAGGAATGTTCATTCTTATAATTAACCATCCTGAAGGCCATGCCAAAGAAGGTTTCAATATTTTTTTGTGAAGAAATTTTTTTGGAAGAAATTATATGTGACTTTGTTCAAATAAAAGTGCTAGTAAATACTTCAGATGATCCATTCTAGCTGCCTGTTTACAGGCTTTTTAACAACAGTTTGAAGGTGAATAATGATGGTTGTCACCCTAGGAATAAGCAGGCTCTCCTCTCCATATTCTCAATTCACTGTAAATACCTTCAGCTGTAGCAGGATCATGTACCACCTTGGACACAGTGTCCCATTTATCCCATTAAAGTTAAGCCAGCAGAGCATGCCGGGGAGATTTGAGAGGTACCATACTGAAGTGAAGAGGGTGAAAGAGCAGGGATATACAAGAGAGCACTAACACCTTCCCAAACCAGTGTCTGGGCACCTCAGAAGAGGTTGCTAAAGGAATGTAAGAAGAATGCTGCTCTGTTCTATCTCTTCTTCCTTGTTTGAATTCTTCCCCTCTTTCATCAGAAGTATCTCAACTCCAAATATTTTTCTTCTTAACAACACCTTTTCCATGGGCATTTTTTCCCCAAAACCACAGCTTTCTTTGACAACAAAAGCCCTTAACTTCTCTGGGCAGGACTGGGAAAGATGCAGCTTAAATTATCAAAAGGGCTATTTCACTAGCACAGCTAATACTGGTTTCCCTATTCAAATACACTACAAATACACTTTAAATCCACACAGTTTACGCAGATGCAAGTGTGTAAATAAACTTGGGTCTGTTCTTGTTTTACACTTTCAGCCACAGCTGTGCTGACACAGTGCTGCTGATCATTTAATGTTGTGTTTAGCATAGCCTTGCTACTCTATCCCATTAATGATGTTTTTTTTTAATTTCCTGTTTCCCAGGAGAATGCGGAGCCTGGCTCTCTGGCCTTCCCTGCAGTGTAAAGTGAAGTTCTTTCCCTTCCACGTTCATGTGCTCCAAAAGCACAGTTTTGCAATATTTAAAGCAAAGGTCTCAGGGAACAGACTGCAGCCTCCTCACCAGCTGTAATTAATCCCTGAAGCAAATCACATCCTGCACAATTACAAAGATGGTACAACTGAAGACCACACCTGGTGAGCACAAAGGAGCCTCAGTTAAGAATGAACAAGCAATGGAAAGGTGGTGGGTGTCTTTTATGACATCCAGTGCTGGAGGGAACGTGGACAATTCTGCCAGAGGGCTTCCAGCTGTACCTTTAGGACTGATTTAAATGCTTTCCCTCTGTGTATCTATAGAAGTATAACAATTTCCTTTGGTGCCCAAGCTGTAAAAAGCTCCAGAAACTCTACAGCAAACTGCAGGGTGTAGTGGAGACATGGCCTTCATCAGTGCCTGCTGCCCAGCTCCCTCATCAGCTGGGTTGTATGTGGCTTCACACTGTAGGTGATGTCTCAGCACAGCTAAAGCTTCACCATGCTCTGTCTCAGGCAGCTCTGTTCATTTCTGGGTTTACATGCTCTCGAGCACGTTTCAATCTGCTTTTCCCTTCCCATTTCACTGTGCTCCTTTTCAAAGTGACGCTTGTGGACAGAGAAGCCTTGAAAAGGATGAATCCAGAGCACCAGAAAGGTTCCCTGCAGAAATCAGAGGCAAAGGCTAAAGAAAAGGCAAGCTATAACCTCTATCTCGTTAAGCCACAGTGCACTCAGATTTCAGAAAGACTGAAGTGGCAGGTAGTTTAAAGGTTGACCTGCTCAGCCACAGGACTTCCAAGCAACAAGAGATGTAGTTGAATTTGAGCTGTACATGCTATGAGAACTTCCCCACCACTTCTAATTTTCTGAAGCTGGATAAATCCTCTCAGAACTCTGTGTTTGCAGGGGCTTTTGGCTTTGCAAAATGATTTAACTGTATCTGCCCCTGTTTTATCTTCTATTTGTTTGTGCAGTTTTTTAATGGCTTTGACTTTGTGACTTTCAAGTATCTAAAGTGCTACAGCAGATGGAAACAATAGCATTTTCATTAGAAAGCCTTGCCAATTTGGGTTTTAATTCAGATTTTCCCAGCTGCTGATCTGTGGTCCAGTGACTGAAATGTATGTCCAATGTGTTTTCTTTTAGATTTTTTTTTATTTTCTTGGGCAAAAACAAGAAGACAAATCCCATGCCTTCATTTTGTGTCCAACCTGGGCCTTTGAGACCCCCCATACAACCACAATAATGTCCCTTTAGAAAGGCAGCTCCTGTGTAAGGGCACACTAAGGGCCCACCAGTGTGCCTGCTTCCTCAAGGATATGAACACCCAAGCTTTGAAATCTGCCTCTTTGCTTGCAGACCAACGAGCCATGCAGCATCATCGATATGAAGCTCCCCAGCCTTAGTCCTGAGGACTGCAAAGGGGGTTCTCTCCAGAGACCTACAGCTTGAAGCCATAGTACAGGGTCCAGGCATGCTTTGTTCACTAGAAACATTCTTCTTAAGCAGGATCCCAGGCTGGTCTGATGCCACAGTGCCCTGGCTGCCAGAGAGTCTGAGCTGATGGACAGCAATCACAGCACTGGAGGATTTCAGCTGCCACAATTAATTTTTAAGACATTCAAGCTAAAATGTCTCCAGTACTACCTCACAGGTCCAGCTTCAAGGAGGTATCCTGAACATCCAGTTTTATTCAGGCCTCCCTCAGCTTCTATATTTTAAAAAGTTTGCTGAGTAGTAAGTCCCTTTTCATGTAAGTAAGGGATAAGCAAAGAGTTATCTGGTCAGCAGAGCTGCTACTAGTTTTCCAAACAAAATGAGTTGCACCAAGCAAACTACTTTTTTGGCTCATATAACCTCAAAAATTGCAAAGCTCCCCAGCCCTACTACCTTTATTGGATATTATTTGCCCATACCTCCACCAGTAGCATAGGAGTGATAAACATGAAAACAGCAGACCCAGACTTCAAACAAGTCTTGCTGCGTTTCGCATATTCCTGAAAATTCTCTGTAAATTCTTCCCATTTGTTACAGCAGATATTGTACTGAAGGGAAGAAGTGCAAAAACTGGGCGAGCACATCGAGCTTCATCTCTATGTGCTTAACCTGGGTACCAGTAAACATCCTTTTTCAGTTTTTTTTAAGCTGCTAGCTAATACTCTCACACAGGCAGATATCTTGGTAAATTTTTCACAGGTGAAATGTGAAAATCATGTTTTGCATTTATTGACTATTTATTTAGTATTTTTTTGGCAAACAGTTGCTTTATAGCAACTCATCTTTTTAGCATAGGTTAACATTTCATAAATATAGAGGTGCAGAGACTCCCCTCTAAAATTCTACCTGAAAAAAACCAATTTAAAATCATTCAACTGAAGACAATAGCAAGTCTGAGACTAAAGCTCAAGTAACAACTGGAAACAAATTAATCAGCACGGTCAGCATATTCTTCAGCATTTTTGTACAAGTTATACAGTTGTAGCAAGCCTGGCCCTGGCATTCATCAGTGTTCTTGTTGCTTTGTCCCGTATTCTGTGGCAGTATCTGCTAGTAATGCATTAACAGAAATCACCTTCCCAAGGCATGGAAACACTTTTTTTAGCTCCTGACGTTATAAACGTATCTTGAATCAATAGAGCTGGCCACCTACTGCGAGAATCGGAAATACTGTGGAAGGTAATTGCTTCCCAGCAAATGACTTCACATAATTTGATAGTCGCTAGGTCTCAGGCATTATTCTTGCTGTTAATCCGTTGTGATTTATTGTCCATTTCTACTCCATTTATCATCACATTACTGTTCCAAGGCTCTTCCTGGTCTTTGCTTCTCAGAGCCCAGTCGCGCATTTCATTGCTGGCAGTTTCAAACAAGAATAAAATAGATTAAGCAGTTGAAATGCTGCACCCAACAAATATGTTTCATTTGTACTGTGTCTGGAGGGTGTCCTGGGCAGTCCAATCTTTCCATTTTTCATTTCTTGTGGTAAGTCAAGAAGAGTATGTCAATAAAACTCCCCTTTCTGCAGTAACAATGATTAGATTTCACTTCACTTCCAAATCTAGCTGCCGATGCACAGCACTCTGCCTTTGCATTGTGCAGCTGACATTCATTGAGCATGAATGTTTTGAAAATATACAGTTATCCAGTACTTGTGTTTTCCATGCTTCTTGGGGTCTAAGGGTTGTCAGATTCAACCCCTTTTGGACAGTAGATGAAGACAGTGCTGGCTGAAGACAGTGCGTTTCCTTCCACTCTGTTTTAACATTTTCATTCTATTAATATTTCTCTAGGATGACCCTGCTTGAGAGGGGCTGGACCAGATGACCCACTGTGGTTCCTTCCAACCTCATCTATTATGTGATTCTGTGATTCCTAAGTGAGAGATGTGGGTGAGAGCCCTCAGGTGAGGAGTGGGAAGAGTGGCCGCAGAGCAGATTCCTCCACAGCCTGTCCAGAGCTGTAACTGGACTCTATGCATACCCATGGGGAGCAGGCAGGACAGCCCCAAAATGTTTCTTTGCTGGAACTTTCTGTCCAGAATTCTGGCACAATACTTTCCCAATTGTCAGTCCTGCATGTGAAATAAGACTTTGTGTAAACAGGGAGGAGAGAGGTACCTTCTCTGTGCCAAGACAGCAAGGATAAGCACCAGGACCTGGAATAACGCTCTTTTTTTGTCCCGAAGTCTACAGTGCTTTTGTTGGGTTGTTTTATAGGTGGTAAGGCGCGGGGCGCAGATGAGAGCTCAAAGCTAAGTAACCTCTGATGAGGCTCCTCCTGTTTGCCTCTAAATAAAACTGAAATAGCTGGAGCTGAGCTGCATGAGGGCTAAGAACAGAAGGAGGCAGCATTTCCAGCAGGTTGGACTAAATGACCCTCAAAGCTGCAGGGTGATGCTCTTCATCACTACCAAAGCACAAGCAGAGTTCCAGCCTATGAGTGACTTGATTAGTCAGGATCATTTACCGTCCTGGATGATCATATGATAGTTGGACTACTCTCTAGGTTACTTAATGGATTACCTCTAGTTACAGGAGGAGGAGGCATCTTCTCTCTTGGTCCTGCAGCATGGCAGCAGGTTTGTCAGGCTGATGCTTCACTCCCTTTCTAGTGAATACAGTTCTCCTTGCGCTGTACGCAGGCTCCTGGCCTATGTTTAGAAATCCGTGGCCATTAAAGATGCCCAGAAAGATAAGTAAAGCTGCAGGAGTTTTGTTTGGACAGAAAATCTTTCTGCATAAATGAGACCTTTGTTTCAGCCGACAGTTCAACAGAAAGCTTGCCTGTGCTTTACACGCTTGACATTTCTTGTGGCTAAAGCCCATTTTACATGGTAGTAATACATCATCAGGAAAGTACTGAGCTTTTTTTGCTTGACCTTCTGTAGTTCCTGTTCCCATTTTTAGAAGCCACTTCAAGTGTTGCTGTTGGTTATGTTCCATTTATATTCGATCTGTTCCTCACGTCACTGTTGTCACTCACACTGCTAACTATGGAACTGAGAATTATCATTTGTTTTCAATGAAAGTGCATTTTCAGTCTCCTTACCTATCACTTATTAATTGGAATTTAAGCATTACCTGCAACACACGGGGGGTTTTTTGTGTCTTTACTCATTACATGTATATGCAAGTTGCAAGCTACTGCTCAAAAAGGGATTTTCCTATAGTGCAGCCAAAAATAATTTGTGATTTCTGTGGATTTTGGGTAAAGCTCATACCTCTTTCTGGTAAAACTGTGACATAACAATTACCAACAAAGATGGAGTTGCATCCACAACCTCAGATGTCCCTGTGGCTTTGCTTTGTATCCCTTTTTGAAGCAAATGGTGCCACAGCCATGATGTCACCACTTTCTGTTAGGATGGGCAGAATTTCCTCTCTCCTTCTCCTCTCATTCCTAAGCCAGAGACGCGAAGCTGATGGAAGAACTCTTTCTCTAGGCCTGCCTGGCAAGAGCTGGGCTTGTCACCACTTCTTGTCTGCAGGCTTGGTACAATTGCCCATTTTCCTGAGGGATGAGGGTCTGAGGTGACAGTTTCATCACTCAGAGACCTCCAACTGACAGGCAAGTCTGTCTCTAAATGTGGCATTTTGTATCCTCCGCTACAGCCATTCTTTTGCCATAAATGTACCATTAATCAGGGTGTTATAAAAGGGTTCCACTTATGTTAAAAACAGGAGATTTATTGCTGCACATACCAGAGGTCTTTATGGAGCGGCAAACACTATCATCGCCCTTGTGGACACAATCTGGATGGTCAGTGGGTCTCCATAGAGGACCCTGTAGAAAATAGGACCTCCATCAACTATATTCAAACAGATCCATTTCCTCAGAGCTCATTTACATCAAAGAGGAAGATCCTGTTTAAATGTGTGTGTCCTGGCTCCTTCTCCAACCCCCATTTTATTTGTCTCCCTTCCAGGTGGTGGAGCAGGCTTGGATAGTTGTGCTGCTGGTGTAAGAATCCATCCCACTTGCAGCAGACAAGAGATTGTTACTAGGAACTCTTCCCTGTTGTATTCTCAGGGGGTCAGTAAAGCACAAAGCTGAAAGCCACTATGGCAAGCTCTGACCATAGGAATTTTACCCAGTGGGCTTTTACACCTCTAACTACATGAATACAGTTAAGGAAAGAAAGGTCTGGAAATAGCTGCCTTGGAGACATCTGTGGAGAAAAGGACATCTGGTCTTGAGGCAGACTACCTTGGGCAAAACCCAGGTAGAACTTCCTAGGTTCAATCTCACTGAAAGTTATTATATCATATACGCGTGACTTTTAGTTTTCTTTGAAACATCTGGGGTTTTCCCAAGATAACCTACTCATGGCCAAATGCTGACGGGTATTACCCTGAAAGTGAACAGGCAGTGATATTCCTTTAGAGCATGTTGTGTTTTCACTGAATTATGTCAGTAACAGTTTGCTGAGCCTGAAACTAAAATACGTTTTGCTGGGGCTTGTCAAGAGAGCTTTTACCCAGCATATGGTTTGCACAGTCACCCCTGAAACAGCCTGAGCCACGTGAATATTTAGGATGCATGGCTCTGGCCTGTATGTTTGAACAAAGCTTTAATTTCCTTCATGTTTTCTGCGTGCCAAGATCTTGGTGGTTCTGCAGAGCGATAGCTCGGCACAGCAAATGGAAGTGCACCTAAGGAATCCCCCTGCTGATGACTAGCGTCGTGAGCAATCGTGAGTCATATCTGTAGCGCTCTCAGAGGTCAACCTGAGGGTGCTGCTGGAGAAGCACTGAACTGCAGCTCCTGGGCAAATCCCGTGCTCTTTGGCGTGACGCTTTTCTCGTAAGTCTTTGCAAGCTGCCCTGCAAGGCCCTTCTGGTATCATCTCCTCCACTGCTCTGACTGACTCATACCACACACATGGAGTGATGCATGGGTGGGCACTGTACACCAAGTCCTTACAGAAATGCAGGGGGGATAAAGGTGATCCCCCATGCTGGCAAGGAGCTAGATGTCTGGAGTTCCAGTGCAGTGCTCACAAAACCTGAACGCATTTGTGTTGACCTACATGTCAGCTGCAGAGGGCATCCACCTCAGAGGTTCAGCCTAAATGGTAGTCTGTACAGCTCAGGATGCTCCAGATTTCCTGTATGGGACAAGACCTTATCTCAGGCATTCATGGGGATGTGGTACAGGCATGAGCAGGATACAGTATGTTTGCAGTACAGTTTCAGTGTGGCATAGTTCCCCACACCATCTCTAGTTCTGGATAAATGCTCCCAGGGGTGTTCAAAGAATTTCACAGAATCACAGAATCACAGAATCACCAGGCTGGAAGAGACCTTCAAGATCATTGAGTCCAACCCATGTCCCAACACCTTAACTAAAC
Source organism: Struthidea cinerea (assembly GCA_013397865.1). NCBI lineage: Eukaryota > Metazoa > Chordata > Aves > Passeriformes > Corcoracidae > Struthidea > Struthidea cinerea. The sequence continues at coordinate 212,101 of VZTI01003363.1, forward strand.
TAAACCATGACACTGAGTGCCACATCCAATCTCTTTTTAAACACGTTTGGTTAGTTTTTTTACTTTCTAAGCACAGAAGACTTTGACCAAAGACACCACAGTGTGAGTGTATTACAGATACCTCCATGAAAGAGTGAGTGAATATGCAGCAAGAAGTGGGTGCCCTGTGGCAGTAACACTGGCTGGGCTGGCTGTGACAGGGAGCTGGCAGCAGGCTGGCAGGCACTGCACCACCTTGGCAGGAATGAGGACAACAGAGCAATTCTGCAAGGACTGTCCTAAGTGGTGCCTTGAAGCCTTGACCACTTGGCTGGCAGACTGTGCTCAAGCTACGGCCCCTGGAAATTCCCTGGCAGCCTACCCAAAAGGATGCAATACCTGCCTTGTTACCTGCCTTCAAAAGCTGGCTGTGCAGAAATGCAGGGTAGGGCTTTGCAGGGTCTAAGGCTGGGAAGCAGCCAAAGACAGCCCTGGTGGGAGGCAGGGACTTTTGACTGGGTGTGGCATGGCTGATCATGGACCCCAAAGGGTCCTGCTTTGTTTGTCTCCAAGACTTTAACTTGTCATCCTAATGCAACCTGTCCTGAACTGTATTCCTGATGTGTTCTCGCATCCCCATCTGGGAGTGCTCAGCCTGGGAGTCACGCAGCTCCACGTGAATCCCATGGGAATTCTCCAGTATCGCATCTTGGGATGGAGGACAGAGCCATGGGGCAAACACAGGGACTGGAGCAGCAGGAGTAGGTAGGGCCCACATACCACAGCCAAGTGCCCTTGTGCTGTTTCCCTTTCTTGTGCACAGTGCACTTGGGAATGTGCGTCCACAGCTCTGCTGGTGCTTGTACAAAAACAAGGGGCAAGCCAGGCCTGCCTCCTGTGCTGGATAGGGAACGGGAAGAGACGGTGGAGGGAACAGCTAAGCAGGCACAAGCCTCAGTATGTGTGGCAGATGCAGAGGAATGGAATGGTGTTAAGCTTGTGTAAACACACACAGAGCTTGCCATCTAGGGAACTAGGTGGTTGGTGTCAACACCAAGCACTAACACAGCCCAAATCTGCACAGCAGCTATCTGTCAGGAAAACAACATTTTGGGGCTCAGTTGTCAGTGTTGGAGCTTTTAAGCAAGGAAAGACATGCAGTGTTTGATAACCATGGAGGAGGCATGAGCTGCAGGGATTGCAGGTAATACAGTTTATCGCTCGCAGGACAGTTTTATGCTTCTCAGCTTCTCTCCTTTATGCACAGGACTGAGGTAAGCTTTGAGGAGGCACATCTTACAGCTGTTCCAAGATGACCTTGGTGTGAGGTTCTCCTCCACTGCTCAGGAAACCCCGCTCAGGTCCCTACCATACTTTTCGTGGATTCTATTTCTTGAGAGGCAACAAGGTTACACCTGTGTGACAGCCCAGCTTCCTACCTGTGCCGTGAAGTTGTATTACACAACAGGTGTATTGTGGCACCTGAAAATAGTGACCTCCAAGTGATATTAAAGGTCAAAACCACGTAAACTGCCAGAAAGCTTAGCCTCAAAGACACTGCAGCAGCAGGATTGTGGGGGTGCTCTAAACAGGCTGAGTCCAGTCCTTTGCTATTACAGCAACTACATAATCTAAGTCTCTGCACAAACTCAGCAAGCTTACTCCTAAATTAGCTAGATTTCTGTTCCCACCCTTCTGCTGTAAAAGGCCATTGTAAAATATGTTAAATGCCATGCACCCTAACAAACCAACCCAAAAAAACTCAACCTTAAACAGGAAATTCTGTGTATCTCCTATGGTTTGCTGAAAGCAACATTTAGCACCTCCAGCATCCTGCCTGCCCAGGGAAATGTGTTGTTTGTGAGGAGCTACAGGAGGATCATTGTCACAGAAAGCTTCCCTGTTGGCTGTGCTCCAAGGCTTTAAAACTGAGGTTTTCCTTTAGATCAGTGACACTGTAGGAATACACGCTTGGCTTCAGAGGCACTGGCAGAGTGCTCAGCTGACCCTGTAACCGCAGTGCAGCTTCTCGCACCTTGCTGCTTTGCTGCTTCCTGCTCACTGAAGACAGTCCTGGGCCTGGATATGCAGTCAGAAGCCATCGTTTTCAGAGCTAAGGCGTTGATTAGAGGTGGGTTGGTTCACCAGACGTGTCACTTCCCAGGGACATGGGACCCTCCTCCATCTGTATTCCTGCACATGAAGGGCCAGGTACAACAGAACAGCTGATGCAGCAGGAGCTGGCTGTCCAAACATGCTCCTATTATAGAACTGTTTTGTTTTAGTCGGCCAGTGCTCAATGGCACAGTGGGTTTATTTCTAGCAAGAGGAGAAGATTATATGAGTAAGGTTATTCTTGGTTGTGCAGTCCTGTTTGTTTACAGGGAAGTGCATGCATGCCTATGTCCCCAGAACAACCTGGAAATGAACAGCGCACAGTTGTGCTGCTCACTCTCCTCAAGACAGCTTTTCCTCTCAGGTCTGCTCGCCCAAAATTTCTGTCTCCAGGAGATCTGTCCCAGAACGACTCTCTCCATTACTTTCCCTTGTTTTTCCTGGCTTCCAGCCTCTGAAATGCTTTCAGCAGCCAGCATGCTTTCCTCAGCATTTGCAACTCATTCCATCAGGCCGGGTTTTAGCTCCTGATACACTTACATGCAATGTATTATGTAAATTCCTACCATTTTGAGCTGTCATGGCCTTCAGAGGCTGTTTTTCTCTTTCCATTTGACTTGGAGAAATCCTCCATAGATTACCCACTGTTCTTAATGAGGTCTCTGCCTTTTGCCTATAGAAGGCTATTTGATTTCAAATTTAAATAGCCTATACTAGAGCAGTAAGACAGACTTTAGATCACTTGTGTGAATGGTAATTAAAGGACAGACCCAGCAGTACTCATGAGAAATTTTACAGTGGAAAATTATTTGAAATAAGCAGAAGTTTGTATTGCTGCACACTAATTATTCTGTACTTCCCCCTGTGTTGTTAACACGCAGTGAGTTCAAGGAGGTTTCAGTTCAGAAACTTCAGGTGCCCTGAAATTACGTTCATTGCAACCTGCTTCATTTCCATAGCTCTGTTTAAGCAAGGAAATTCCTAATTTCAAGAGTTGCTTCTATTTTCTTTCCTATTTATCCTGTCACAAACGCCTGGAGTGTTGCTTCAGAGCACGTTGTGGTGTAGCTCTGCCTTGACAGTGGAGAGCAACTCAGCCTAACACCAAAGTGCCTGAGTTTGAGAAATCAACTTCTCCACAGCAGCACCTGCACGAGGGACAACCTCTGCTCTGAGCACGCCCTGCACACCCATAGGACGGGCTCCCAACAAAGGCACTCCTGCTCCATCTCACTGAGCATGATTCTTCATGCAGAAAATGACAGCTGGGACAGGGAGGGGACGACCTGCCAGGCTGGCAACAGGAGCACTTTGAGACACAAATCCCCTGTGTGCCCCTGATCCTCTGAGTTAGGGAGGCATTTGGTTATGTAGCATATTAATAGTGCTAATCACGGCTGTGGACAATCATATCCAGGTGTTTAAGAAATACCTGCCTGTACTGATGCAGGGTAGTTGAGATTTGCCAGAAATCTGCTCTCTCACATGCAGCTGTGTTACCAGGCTGTCAGGAGGGTTCAAAGTGTGAACGATTATGCAGCTAAGGGGAAGTGAAGCAGACACATATTGAACTTCTAAAGATGTTTTTCTTACAAATCAATGACGTGCTGGTTCTCACTTTTATTTCCATAATCAGGTGACTTTTTTTTCACTAGGTGTCAGCTGTCTGCTAATGTTTGATTTGCACTATACAGAGATAGATTTTTTTTGTATGATTTCCAGAGAGGCAATGCTGGTGAATGCTGGTGAAGGTGAGAGCTAGCTGCAGGCCAGGAGTAAACAGGAAGCAGAGAAACATTTCAGTCCAAGCAACCTGCAGTGACCTGAGAGAAGGGCTCTCTCTGCACCACAAGAAATGCAGCATTATAGGAAGTATCAGCAGAGTGAAAGAGCTCATGCTGAAAGCCTGAGACCTACATTAGGTGCCTTTTAGGAGGGTTACTTAAGACCAGCTCGTCTGGTCCAGTGGGCTGAACATGCACTTGTGGTTCACACACATCACAAATGTGATCCTGGAGAATCTCATCGTTTAATTTAATCTGAAAGGAGTCGGTCTTACAGACTCCAAGCATGCAACGCCAGATGCAGTAAGTGGGGACCACTGGACAATTTGTTTCAAAAGCACATTCCTTAACTAAAACACTAATTTTGACAAGGCAAAAGACTGTTTGAAATAGATTAAATTTAGACTAGATGAAGGAAAGTTTTCCATGTGATGTGTAGGAACTGCAGGTTCACAATAAATTGCAGCTGACAAAAAACCCCAGCAAATAAGTATGCAGTTTCTTCTTCTTTCTGCATCCCTCTCCTTCTTCCCTGGTACACCACAAAGGAAGCTGGCGTGCTTAGCTCTGCATTCTGTATGCAGAAGAAAGAAGCCAGCCATCCAGAATTTAGATATTGCAATACAACCCTACAGGATCTAATAATAAGCATTTTTAGTTTAAATTAAATATTACTCACCTCATAATTTAAATAGGGGAGAGCCACATTTTGCCTTCAGTAGAATGCATACTGGAGCGAAATTTATTCTATAAATATTTAAATAAACGACATTCATTAAATTAATTTTGCTCTCAGTCTTTCTATTTACTTCTATTTGCTATCCAAAGTTGCATTACGGTTTCAGCTCATTTCTTCCCCGGAGGCCGTAGCCACAATAATATTGTTCAATGTAAATAGGCTGTGGTGACTGAATTTTTTACTCCAGTAAGCATATTGCTTGGAACATGCTGCTCTCTCCCATGGTCCAAAAAACTGCGAAGGGATGACTCATAACTAACAACTGCTACTGATCTCATTTCCCTTACTCAAACTCCGCAGTTTGCGTACAGTTCTGTGTGTGAATGTGTCTCCAGCCTTGCCTTATTCAGCCTTAGGAGCAAAGAAGGGAGTTTCTTTCCTTTCTTTTAGTGGGCTGGTGCACATCTTACTAATTTAATGTTCATTTACAGGAACATAATGGAAGTTTTAAGTTCAGTTTATCCCACAGCCACTGCATGTGGTATTTTTAGAACTGCTTTCTAAGCATTTTTAAGATAGATGGCCAGGTGGACTTGCACCAGCCCAGACTTTAAGGAGCTATTTATATTGTGCATTACCCACTCTGAACCACTTGTCTGTGCATAAAGATCTCTGTATGTGACACACTTCCTTCCTGGGATGTAACTAGACTGCTGTTGTGGTCTTCCCCTGCTAAAATCAGCCACAAAGATTTTTATGCTGCAATAATCCTTCTCTGTTCATGTTTATTTTAGTGGTTCTCCCGTTGCCTCCTCCCATGGTTTTTGCATGTGTGCAGCGCTGCGCCGGGGTCACTGCGGTGGAAGCCACGGCGCTGTGCCAGCGTCAGCACAAATGCTGACACAAATGCAAGCGCACTCTCCTGCCTCAGGGATGAGTACACTGGACGTCATCTTCTCCCTTGCGCTGTGTTTCTGCATTGTGTTTCCTCCTGGAGCCACCCAGAGGGCCTCAGAAAAGGAGGTGATGCAGGGAGCTGCATGATCCCCACTACAGGCACTGGAATTTCTGAGAGGAGCAGTAAAGAGACTGGCCAAGTGAGACTATAACTGGGCTAATAACCGTAATAACCCAGGGCTACAAAGATGACTTGGGAACCTGAAGGGAAAACTACTTATGGTTGAGCCTACACTAAGCACTGGGCTGGATTTATTGGCATGAGGCACACACACTAATCCTCACCTCAAGGCTTTCATTTGGCACCCAGCTCTGGCTTTTCAGTCTCTATTGTCATCCTTCAGCTAAGCAGTTATTTTCTATCAAGAGTTCAGCAAAATTTTACCAAAAGCTTTCCTTATCTGAGCATAAGAGAAGGTGAACAGGTTCTCTTAGAATAAAACAATTAGCCAGTGCTCCTTATACCACATTGTTCACCATGCTAGCAAGGCCAGCCAGTAGGAGAAAGAAATGAAAATTCATGCATTTTTTAGGCAAGCTGCATTAATATTATTAAATCCACTACAGGACTAACTAGGCTTTGACAGAAAGTACCAGTTTTTACTGATGAAGTCCAAGGTTTTGTACAGCAGAGAAGTCACCAAAATATAGTTTCAACAAGATATTCCACACAAGCAATCTCATGAGAAGGTCACAGACTTTATTAAAGCAATGACATTTGTCATTTCATAGAATTATAGAACATTTTGGGTTGGAAGTGAGCTTTGAAGGTCGTCTAGTCCAAGCCCTTCTGCAATGTTCAGGGAAATCTTCAACTAGACCAGGTTGCTAAGAGCTCCATCCATGAATACTTCCAGGGATGGGTCATTCACAACTTCTCTAGGCAACCTGTTCCAGTGCCTCACCACCCTCATTACAAAAAAAAAAAAAAAATTCCCTATATCTGGTCTAAATCTACCATCTTTTACTTTAAAATCCTTACCCCTTGTCCTATCACAACAGGCCATGCTAAAAAGTCTGTCCCCATCTTTCTTATAAGCTTCCATTAGGTACTGAAAGGCTGCAGTGAGGTGTCCCTGGAGTCTTGTCTTCTCCAAGCTGAACAACCCCAACTCTCTCAGCCTTTTCTCATAGGAAAGGCGTTCAAGCCCTCCAGTCATTTTTGTGACACTCCTCTGGACTTGCTCCAACAAGTTTTTTGTGCAGCAGGACGCAGCACTACAGGTGGGGTCCCACAAGGCTGAAGTAGAGGGGCAGAACCACCTCCCTTGACCTGCTGTCCAGGGTTCTTTGGATGCAGCCCAGGATGTGTTATGGCTTTCTGGGCTGCGAGTGCACACTGTTGGCTCACATCCAGCTTTTCATCCACCAGCACCAGCACATTCTTCTTAGCAGGGCTGCCATCAGTCTGTTCATCCCCCAGCCTGTATTGGACCCAGGGGCTGCCCTGACCCAGATTCAGAGCCTTGTACTTGGCCTGATTGTCTCTTATGAACTTCACATGGGGCTACTCCTCAGGCTCATTCTGGTCCCTCTGGATGGCATCCCGGCTCTCACGTGTGTCCATTTATTGCTTAACTCTCCATGACAGTAGCTCCAAGAGTTGACCTATTGTGAGTAGCAGCGGGCACTTCCACATTCCCACATAGCAGGGGTCACACACGTAGTAGGGATCGTGCTATGTGCTGACCCTGTGGTATTCGTGCAGGTTTGCAGAAAAATGGTACCTGCACTGCCTGTCGTACCAAGCCTTCACCAGAAACATATCTCACCCCATCTGTCTTCCCCTACTTCAAGATTAACTTGGTAGTGAAACATGCAGAAAGTTGTCAGAAAGGGAACATGGAGGGAGTATTTCAGAGGAAGGAGAAGACAGAAAAGGCCACACTCTGTTCTGCAATAGTCCCAAGCTGGCATTGAGTCCAAGCTCATCTTCTGTCCAAGCTGATGGGGACAAACCTATTACTTACACAGAAGCTAACACAGGCCCAGCTCAAGGGCAAAACCTAAATGCATACCCATTTCAAGGGCATACTAGGCTGGGAACACTGTTTACATCTGTATTAGTAAACTAAACACACTGGGAACTGTCTCATCGAGGGGAGGGGAGGAGGCAGCAAGGGGGACCTAAAAAGACCTAATGCACTAAAAACTGTGCTGTAACCAATATTTAAAAGATTAAAGAGAACTGGCATGAAGTTCATGCTTTAGACAAATACTTGCAGAGGTTGTGGTGAGAGCTCATTGCAGGAAATGGAGCAGGGGAAGCTGCGCTTTAAAGATTCAAGATGCTATTAGAAGAGATTTCCCTGTCTCATGATGTTTATTAAATATCCAGTTTTAGACTAGTGATAAGGTCAGATATTAGTACCCAGCTTCTATGTTAATATTTAATATTATTGACCCCCATTCTCGTGTTTCAGCGGAACATGCTGGAAACTGTCTCAAAAATTGCATGGGGATGTGGTACATAAATATAGGGAAAGACTAGCTGTAGCACTAATTTCTTTGTTGCCTGAAACTAGATTAATTTTTTTTTCATCTGCAGCTTAGTAGGTCCTGTAGGGTATGACAAATATTTATTCTCAGCGTAGCATTTTGCTGCACGTACAGAAAGGTTGTGGCTGTTTCTCGACGCTCCCTGGCTGCTGCTTCTGTGGTGGTGCCATTCAGTGCAAACAAAGAGAGGAGCAGGGGGAGCGTTCATTTCAGTCAGCACCGCCAGTTTACAGCATCAACTTTTTTCTCCTGAGCTACAATACCCCAATGCCAAACATGGGCCTTGTGATCCCCCTTTAAACTGTTCTGTAGCCAAAAAAAAGAATGTTATCTGGCAGCACAGCTTCATTTACTGATGAATTAATGAATACAGAATTACAGATAACTGATTACTCTTAGATAAATGTGATAGAGATAACATATCATGCACATAATGTGGATACTAAATGACTGATCACTGCATCTGCTGATGGTTAAAATCCAAACCTTTCGAAAACATGTAAAAGAGAGTTCAATGCCTGTGTTGAAAGGGGAAGGGAGAAGCACACTTGAAGATCATGGGCACCAGCTGGGGAGAAGTGGACGGCTTGTGAGTCAAAACCTCTGTCAGCCACATGTGAAAATAACTATGAAGATGAGAGCTTCAAGAAACTAAGGACATGAGAAAAATTTATCGTTACAGTGTTTACGTATTTTTACAGATTCTAACCTCAGAAAGTCAGAGCAAAGAAGAATAAGTAGTGAGCTTTAGCATGACAAAATAATCTTGGAGGTTACAAATGTTACCAGTGATCTGCAGTAGGTCATTCACAATAGCAGAGGTGCTAACATCTGCCAAGTAGCTAATTTTGTAGATAGGTTGACCTCAGGACTGATTTCTAAATGAGCTGGGACACCTGCATGAATCACAGGATGAGGAGAAGCTGGAAAGACTAACTTGAACAAATTCCAGAACTGTAATAAAATAATGTGCAAGTATTCAGCTGAATATAGTAGTTAAAACCAAGGCATAGGGGTAGTTTTCCAAAACAACATCCTGTCCCTGCAGGACAGATGCCTTATACACAGGTTATAGACACTTCTAGGGTGAGACTCTTTCTTTTTAGTGTTCATTTTGTGCAGGATTGAGGGAGGTTGTGCTCCATATTTGAAGCCCCAATTATTATTATGAGATAGCACATAACAGAAGGGAGGACATTTTCCCTGCATGCCTTCAGCATTTCTCCCTATACCTGGATGTGAAGTCACCTTTCTCAGGAGGGGAACTTTTTCAGGAACATAGTTTTTCTGCATAATACTGCTTCTGATTATACTAATTATATAACAACAATAAGTATATAATACTAATTAATGTATCTCATTATATAATAACATAATGAATATAATATGTTATTATGTATGTTAAGATGTTATATGGTAATTATACTATTACACTATTAATTTGTTATAATACTACTGAGAATAATACTAATGAAAATAAATATAACAGGAAAAATGAAGCAAAAATAGCTTCTCTCTCATCTAAGCTGATTCATTCCATCTTCTTTGTTCTAGACAGAGGAGCAGTGTTACCTGAGCCCTATATCCTTATTCTCCCTTCTGCCTTCCAAAGCGTGGAGCAGTTTGAAGTCAGCTCTTATAAAATGCAAATGGAGCTTAGAGAAACCGTGCTACTCCTACTGTAGCTCCCCTGCAGATCCAGGCAGATGCAATGAGATCACAACCAGTAGTCAGAGCACTCAGAGCTTGTCCTCATTTCTTTAGCATTGGATCATCTCCACACCAGCACAGAGGAGCAGATGTGGGGTCCCAGTGGCATGTCACTGGCTAGGAGATGCTGCTCATCTGGCAGCATCTCCACATCTCCAGCTTCCGGAGGAAATCTCGCTGGCTCTTTCCAGGATCGCTCAGACATAAACAGCAGGTACTCTAGGGTCAGCAATTCCCTGGCTTAGCAGAGCAGCTGCCTGCGTCCTAGCAGTGAGCTCCCGTGCCCTCGTGTGAGTCAGAACCACAGGTTTCCACACACTTGGACACAAGCACACGCTGCTGCTCCTACCTTGGAAATCCCTAGTGCTTTAGAAAATACTCAGATCTGGTGTCTCCAGCCTATGATTTTACATCGCCTCCCTCTTTTTACTTTTTTAACAGTTATCTTCGAAGTAACTGATAAGGTGGGAATTTTAGCTTCCTTTGAATCGCTGAATCACTTTGTCTTCACTTCATAAAGAGTGTGAAATATGATATCAAAAGGCTTAAAAAAAACCCAAAAAGAACAAATAAGCTCATAAGGACTTTACATTTTCCAGAGAGAGCAGAGCTGGGTCTAGCTAGATACATGCGTGTGCACATGTGTGTGCATGTACGTGTGGGTGTGTAAGTGGGGGTGTGGGGGTGTGTGTAAGAACTATTTAAAGGCAAAGAGCCCCCACCTGGCTTTACACAAGGGCCATTGTCACCCCCTGAAAGCCTGCAAAGTGCTCCACGACTTGCCCGCTCTCCCGGGCTGCCTTCTCCCTGCAGAACTGCAGCTCCCGGTTCCTTCTCATTCAGGTGAGTGCTGATAACACCTTGTGGGGAATTGCAAGTTAAACATATGTAAGGGAAAAAGACAAAGCCTACCGCTGATAGCAGATAAAATTGCCACATACACTTAACCGGGCTAACCTTATCTTGTTATCTTAAATTAGCAGAGTTCAATCTAATTAAGTGCTCACATGGAAGAAACCCAAGTTGTGGTGTGACTAGTCAGCCTGAAGGCTCTTCTAACCGCAGCACTGCTACGGCTCTGCCCTTGCGGGGTCTGAGAGAAGATACAATTCGTGCCCTAAATTGTTTGCAAGCTAAAGCCTGATCTCCTCTCAGAAAGATGGGTGGGCACTCATTTTATAGATGTGGTTTGCATCTTGAAAAATCAATATCTGATGGGTTATTTCAACTTTTAAAACAAAATTGGCATATGCTTGTGCCTTTTTTGCTGTTACCAGCTGCATTAATTATGCCAGGGCTGTTGCCTAATACAGTTACACTGATAAGTTATATTACACCTCAATCAGAAATTCCTATAGAAGATAAGACTTAGGGAATCAAACTGCATTGAGGTTTATACCTGGATTTATTTATTTATACCTTGAGGTTTATCAGCAGCAGAGTAGTTGATAAATTGCTGTTGTGCATTTGTCAGATATGCGCAAGAAACAGTAAAAATCGTAATATTAGAAGATTTGGATCCCAAAGCTGTGACCCAGTAAAATCAACAGCCAACAACCCCCAGGAGACCATTGTCTCTAGCTTTTGCATCTGCTGATATTACTTCCCACTCCATATAGCTGGATGCCCCCTTGTATCCAGATGGTCTTTTATGCACATCTACAGCACCGCCTTGAAGTCGCACAGCTGGATCTCACTGGAAATTGGAAACACCATCACCGTGCTCCAGTCAGTAGATTTATACCTGCACAGATGGACATAGCAAGCCCGTTGTATACAGCCATTCTGTGGTATCAGAGAAGCTACCTGCCCCTCACCATTTTTCATCTAAAATTTAACTGACCCCTCTTGAACACAGTGTGCACCTCAGCTTCTTGTGTCCAGGTCTGAAGATGGCATGGATACTGAGAATTAGCATAAACTGTAAGGGAGTGTGTCCCGAGTAGGCCAGTGTGTGTGAGATGCAGTCTGTGCTGGCGAGGTCGTGCGCAGTGCAGCACCAGAGCTCAGCTGACAGATCGCTGGTCCTTGCTGTCTGCTCCATGCAGAGCACAAGCCCCAGGGAGCCTGGGGAACTCAGCTGGAAGGAGAGCAAGCTGTGGAGGAGAACAAGCTCTTGTACTTTGCTCCGTTTGCCTGGGAGGGGATACCTGCGAACGAAATATCAACCAGCTCCTTCATTCCTTCATTTGAACAAACCTCAAAAAGAAGGGAAAAAAAGTGGCTTGGATAGCAGATACTGCCTCCCACACTGGTTGACCTCAGCTACTAAGGCAGGGGGGAGTGGGGAAGCACAAACAAGCATCTGGTCTTCCTGATTGTCATCTGACCCACGAATTTAAAACCCTGTGAAATTCATCAGCGGGAGGGTTTCTCCCAGGGAGCTGTGCAGCATTCCTGGGAACAAAGAACAGCTCAACACCCAAAGCAGCTCACCTGCAGAACTTCTCAGATATTCATATCCCTAAGGAGGCCTGAATGTGACATTGTCTGCTCCTTTTCTCCACCATTTGGGATGCCACAGTCCAGAGGCTCAAAGCCCTCTGCCTCAAGTCCATGTTATAAATCCCCTTCCTACACACCCTGTCATGACCGGCTGCCAAGCCTCATGTGCTGTCAGAGAGGATCTTGGTATCTGTGGGCTGCTGAAGATCTTCAGGGCTCTGAGCACCTCCTGCACTCAAAGGCAGCAGTGTTGCTGTCAAAATCGGTCCCGTTTCCCACACGCAGCCCTACAGAAGTGGGTTTCAGCCAGGGACATGAAGCTGGCAGAGCTGAACCATACCCATTGGAGCTGCCAGAGCGTCCACTGCATGTCTCCAGTGGGCTTCAGCACCCACACTGAGCTGCATAAGACAGGGAAGGGCACAGCCAGGTGAGAGATGCAAGAGATAGAGGTAGTGATGCCTGGTCACAGTTAGAGCTGAGTTTTAGATTTACCACACCATGGTTAAAACAAACAGCTAGTGCCAACACTCAATACATTGAAATCCATTATGGTCCATTTTTAAACAAAATCAAGCATAAGGTGTTGGCCACAGTCATAAGCTGGTTCACAGTCTTGACAGGTTGCAGTTAAGCATGCTGTACAGAGGAAAGCGATAACGCAGAAACCCTTCAGCCCTTGGCCATCACACATGGCCGGTGAGCGCAGACCTGGGGCTCCTGGGCAGGGCTTCCAGCTCACCTGCATGTTGCATGACAGGCTGCCTGCAGCCACGTGCTCTCTCAGTCTCCCCATTGCCCTCCATCCTCTGACATCACTGGGGACTGGAGATCCCCAGTGCTTCCAACAGCTGCCCATTTATCATGGATGAGCACTGTTACTGCCATGAGACGCTCTCGTTGCTTCTCAGCGATGTGAAGCTGAGGAGAATCATGCCCTGGCAAAGCAGCAAATGTGTTACAAGGCAAGAAATGGAGAGCTAGCCAGGGGATATCTCACAGTGAGCTGCAGACCAGCTGCTTTGTTTGGCATGTAATAACTTGGGATAAACCCTTAGAAACAGTAGTATCACAGAGAAGATCCAAGGGGGAGTCAGAACCCAGATAAATCAGGCTTACGGTAAGCAGACTGACCTCCAAACACAGGCAAATTAAGCACTTGCAGAGAGCTGGGGACTACCTATGCCAGTTCCAGAAGGCCAGATGCTTTTCGCAGATGCAGCCTGACTCTGCTTCCAGAAACAAGAGCAGTAATACTCAGTGGTGTGTATAATGCTGCAAAGCCCGAACTGATTCCAATGATGAATTATTTCCTCTCCCATCATCAAAAAGAGTGACAAAAATTATCAGCCCAGAACACACAGGTAGGTAACTCTCAGTGTAGCATTACTGAAAAGTAGACAACAAAATCAAACCCAACAATCATATTACAGGCAAAGAAGAAATAAAAGCCTAGTAGAAGAATGTCATGTACTATAAGTGGATTCAACAGAAACTGGAGATTTGCAGTCTAACTCCAGACATGCTACTGAAATTTTCTTTGAAAAGGCTGTTACAGTTAGATGTAAAATCATGTGGGTTGCTCCTCTGACCTCCACGGGGCAGATAAGCAATCAAAACAAACGCATTTATCTGAGCGATCTGTTAATCCTCTTCATAAATAACATTTCACCATGCAAGTTATATTGGGCTTAGTGTTCCTTGAGCATTGAGAAGCTTAGCAAAGTAGTTCAGTCCTTATCCTATGAGCACAACCGCAAAATCCAATCCATGTTTGCATGTCCTAAGGTTACCCAGGAGACAGGGATAAGGGCTGTCTTTGGTCCCTCTCTGCACAAAATGAAGCGCTCCAGTCCACCTGAATCTCTGCTTCATGGTAGAAGGGAGTAGGTGAAGAGAGCCTGGCACAGGGTTTGAGGCAAACAAAAGACGTACATTCACTTTTCCTTAGGTTAGCAGGAATATTCATGAGGATCTCTTTCTTCCAAAGCCAAGAAGCTCCCCAGTTTGTTCTTTCAGCATTCTAAGTCTGGAGTGGCAGATCCCTGCACAGCTGCTGGTTAGAGAAGGCTGAAGGCTGGCTCAGGGGAAGCACATGCCCTCAAGGGCTCTGTGCTGGAGTCAGGGAGGCAAAACTTTAACGGGGAAAGGTAAGCAGAACCCTTCCAGAAATGCTGCCAAACCTGAAAGCTCAGAGGATGCTTTACAGAGCATACCTGCCAGGCATGAGGCGCTGCTCCTGCTGGCTGAAGAGCTTGGAAGGTGAATAAAGAGGGTGGTCCTGCTGGAATGCAAAGGCATCTGCCCCCAGCAGCCTTCCCAAGGGTTTTCTGAGAACTGGCCACCTTGCAGCTCTGTGGCTCCCTGGCTCTTGTCGTGATCTTTCCTACAGGTGCACAGGTTCTGAAAAAAAGGGCTTTAAGTCTAACAACAAAAAGCTGCTAGACGAACATTCCTAATAACAATTTTGAGTCAAAATTTGGAACATATCGAGAATTTATTCACCATAGACATGTTCAAAGAAACAACAATTTTAGACATTTATATACCCTACAACATCCAAGATTTTTTTGTAGACACTCCCAAAAGTCCACCCAGTTTATTGCACCGTAGTATAGGTATTTTATTTCTTTTAATTACCACCAGGATACCTAATCTATCTTTGTTTTATGGATAACTCAAGTTTTATCCAGCTAAACAGTGCTTTATTAAATTCGCTGTCCTGGTTAGACAATTGCTATTGATTAAGTTTTCTGGGGTGTACAAGCCTACAGAGTGGCTCCCTTACTGCATCTGCAATGTATTAATCAAGTTTTCTGGGGTGTACAGGCCTTTCACTCCTTAACTTTCTCATGGTATCTTTCTTGTTCTATAACATCTAATTTATCTCTAGTTACATGATAACCATGAAACAATTCTTTATTGAATTTTGTTCTTCAACTATTGATTAAGTTCTCTAAGGCGTAGGTGTTCGTGAAGTTCCTTTCTGCAGGTGCAATGAGGTAATTTCTCAGGGTTTTCTACTGACACTCAGCCAACACAGATCTAAATCAAGACCAGCTAAAACAACACATTCAAATATTCCTTAAATAATCAAACATAGTTCATTACAAAATTTTTAAAGAATCACAAAACTCCTGGCTAATTAAGATATAACTCGCTGTCAGTTCCTTCTGGATACAGGACTTCACCAGGAAAGAAAAGGTCACTGGCTGAATCTGAGGCCATCCAGACACACAAAGGTTTTATTTGGAAGCACCTTTCTCCTCACTGACCCTCACACAGTGTTGGTAATTTTTGAGTTTTGTCTTTGGCGGGGCCTGGTTTTGCAAGGTAAGCTGCAAAGCCCTGGTAGGAAAAGGAGCTGCCAGAATATAGAAGTGCTCTGACATGTGCTCCCTCAAATATTGAGCTTTTAATTCCGGAAGAGGAATTTGGTGAGAGGCTGGTAGAGAAGCTGGGGGGAGAAGGAAAAGGTAAAAGAGTTTTTCCCTATAAGCTGCACTGTATGATAGTAAAGTCATGGCCTGAGGTGTTATCCAGAAAGGAGGAGTTGAAATCTGAGAGTCACTCGTGGTGTCCTGAATATGAAGTCAAAAAAGCCATCCAGAGCAAGGCCAAACAGCAGCACTCACTGCTGGGGACAGTGGGAAGGCACAGACCAACCCTTTGCTGAAAGCACCGTGCACATCCTATCCCACACGGCCACTGCAAAATAGCCACGCTTTCTGTGAGGAACGGTAGCACACAGAAAGCACCGAGCTGAAAAGGGAGGAGCGTAGTGGCTTTGAGAACTCCTCTCCTGAGCTTGTCCTGAGACACGTAACTTGCATGTGATGCCCCTGAAAGGCTGAATGAGCTCTGAGCAGCTGTTTGGTAAATGGGTTCTTCCCTGAGGGCACATTCAGTGGGGTGGCTCTGGCAATCAGGGGCTGCTGTCCCACCTTCCTCGGCTGAGGACCTTATCATCAGCATCTCAGTAGGGAGTGGGTCCTCCTCTGAAGAAAAAAGACTTGGCTTTGATAGTGTGGTCTGGACTAATCTTCCTCTGTCATGCAACTCTTTCTGTTATCGCTGCCTTCTTAAACACCATTGTCTTAATCACAGCAATATTATATGTCACTGGTTTAAATACTTGTACAGAAAGAAAATTATTTTCTGAAAGTCGGAATCTGATACCAAGTTTATGAAAAGATGTAATCATAAGCTTTTCAGATACTATATATCTGGCACTGATTAAGAAATGTTATTTGGAGCTACCAAAGGTAATTGGAGATAAAAGTAATCTTTATTCCAGTCTTATAAATGAGGTAACCGAGGCACAGAAAAATTAAGTGACTTGTTCAGGGCTGTATGGAAAGCCTTGGCCATGGCTAGGAGCAGTTTACTAACCTCCAGTCCCAAGCCTTTTAGCTGTGTGTCTTCACTACTTTTTCCTGACAAAAACTCACCTTCTGTTGCAGATGAGAAAACTCTGTGAGAACAACTTCAGGAAGTTTCTTGTAAGCAGCAAACTAATGAATCTTGCTTTTCCTGTGGATTTGCATCCTGAAAGCTCAAATTCTCACCCTTAGCAGACTCCAATGATACCAACACCCTCCCTCACAGCTCCCCCCAACACCTGCTTGTCTCCCTGGACCCAGACACTGCTTGTCTCCCTGGACCCAGACACAGCCCCGGCATCTCTGCTACTGTGGGAGAGCTGCTTGAGGAAGGAGGTGACTTTGGGTCTCTCTCATTTACACAGCAGCTGACCTTCACGGAAAACCTACAAGGTCAGAGGTGTCTTTTCAAGTCCTTCTTTGAAATGCAGTTGGACAGGTTCAACAGTCACTGGGACATCACAGCTTCTCCAGGGAAGCAGGCTAAAGCTTGAGCTAAAGTGCCTGCCACTGTCCGGAGCTGTGGGAAGCACTGTGAGTTTTCCTGTTCAGCAAGCTGGCAAGGGGGACATTTTGGAAATAATCATGGAAACACAGAATGCCTGGGTTGGAAGATTCCTTGAAGATCATCTAGTTCCAAGCCCCCTGCCATGGGCAAGGACACCTTTCGCTAGACCAGGTTGCTCAGAACCCCATCCAACCTGGCCTTGAGCACTCCCAGGGACGTGAAATACTCTAGTTTCTTAGTACTTACCCTGCTTATCTTCCAGGAAATCACAGCAAGGATTACCGTGCTGCTTTGAGGATGTTCCTCAGCAGCTTGCCAACTCCCCAGTGAGCGTGTCACTGCTGGAGGCCACAAAGCCATGACTACCCCTGGCCACAGGCTAGTGGCCATGTGACCAAGTGCCATCTTATCCAGGTACAGAACTTGGGGCAAACTACTAGCCCCTCTAAGGTTTACCTCTCAGATTTGTAGGAGTGGCACTCAAGTACACTGGCAACCAGGATTTAATAAAAGTAATCAAAAGATTTAATTGTACAGTTGTTTTCACTACTATTCATAGATTGTCTTGTTTTCTGGCTGTCTTTTCTGTCTTTTTTCCTCATGCATCATCCTATGTGGTTAATTACGTACCAGTCTGCCTGATGCAGGGAGCACAGCACAGTGTGCCCTGGCTGGTGTGAAAGAACCAGAACATTTAAACCAAGCCACACAGCTTGAGCAAGAAGCCTCAGAGCCCATTTTATTGCATCAGCACCACTGCCCCTTTCTGACTTCATCGGACTGAAAACAGTGCACTATCTAGTGCAGTCCAACAATAGAGACTGTGACAACACTTCAGACATGTTTTCTGAAAAATGAGAAGCTTCTTTCCGTAGCAAAAATCCACATTTGCTTTTGCACACTTCAGTAGTGACAGTGATTGCAACAGCTGGGGGTGGGGAGAGGGGAAAGTCAATTGCCAAAAGCTTGTAAAACTTTACAACAGAAAACTGTGACCTGGCATCGGTGAAGCTGGGAGCGATGGAGCAAAATCCATACACAGACCAACTACAGAACAACCATGAGACATTTGTTGGTATTATCTATACTTACCATCACATACTCTGATGTCTTTTTTCTCTGTGAAAATGTGGAATGACCGTGGAAAAGAAAACCACGATCACAGGATGTATCTACTGAGGTGTACTTGGGAGACAAAGGGGAATGTGAACACCAAACTGCAAGGTTTTGCCTAGCAATCTTCTAAAATCTCAAATATTACTCTTTTCACCTGTACAGCCTGTGAGGCTTTATCTCTTTATCTTTTTTTTTTTAATCTCTTTATCTCACTTTTACTACTTTTCATTGTTTCCTGATTTATTCTTCCACTGTTCTCTCTTGCCTCTCCTCTTCCATCTTCATGGCCGCAGTGCACTGCAGGCTGTCGTCCCCAGCAAATGGTGCTAGTCCTCACCTCCCACTCTACCTGCAGTTATTGCCCAGAAGGAAGCAGGACATCCAAAAGGGACAGGTTTAGAAATGAGATTCAGAGAACAGAAAGCTCAGAGGAAGCCTCTGCTTTGGGCCGAGTGGGATCCTTGACACAGGAGAGTGCGGTAAAATGCAGCAGTGCTGTTGCACCGCAATAAGGCAAAGAAGGCGCATTGGCTCCTCCTTTTGAGAAACACCTTTCTGAGTGAACATGTGATAGGGTTGCCTATGATAGAAGGGGTTAGATTGAGTGACAAAGGCAGTCCCTTCCAGACGCATGTTTCATTGCTACCTTATCATCAGCACACGTGGATGTGCAGTCTGGGACTTCACCATGGGAAAAACAAAACCTTCGGAGTCATTACTCTTCTAGAGCTTTAAACTAACCTTTTGAATGGCACCTGTCAGTAGAGCAGAATTCCAAGCCCTAGAATTATACAGTCATCCTAAACTGTGCTATCATATCTGGGAAGGGAAAACTAGTCTGCACCAGACCTCTTTTCAAGGTGCACTCCAACAACACTCAAAATTGAAGACACTGTGCCATCTAGACCCACAGAGAACTAAGTCGTGGTTGAAAACAGTAAAGCTCACCCTGCTGGAGATGGCTCCAATCCCTTGCCCAATCATAGCAGCTTCAAGCGATCCTGATGGATTCAGCTGGATCCATTATCTGTCATCTATTTCAAGGGTAATCTCGGTAGATGTCTTTGAAAGACATTTCGTACAGAATCAGCTTCATTGCATGACTCCCTTTTAGTCGCTTTGGGTCACTTGTAGTTCACAGTCATCCCTGTCATCCATATGTCTGTCTCAGCCGTGTGCATGCCAAAGAATGGGAGGACAATGCTGGATTGATTATCTTCTGCACGATGGTGACACAACACCGTGTCAGCCTCGCTGCCTCACTTTAGATCACAAACAGGCTCAGTAACCACTTACATGTGTCAGGCAGATAAACAGTTGTATCTGCCTGGTTGGAGGATGAGAACCATGGAGGCTCGTTCCCAGCTACTGGCAAATGGCACTGGGTGTATGGCTCTAAGAGCTTTTTCCAGCACAGCGTTTATTACTGAGTAACTCTTACCCCACCTGAGAACGCCCAGAGTTACCCACGGAATTTGCCAGTTGCCTCCGGCACACGTTAGAATGGGTTGTTGATGCCCTGCACTGCTGTCCAGCCCACTGCCCTGAAGTTTTTTCATCTCAGAAATAGATGGATCGAGGATATCTTTCCACTTCGAAAAATAGCCTGTACTAGAAGTAGAAGCAAATTCTTAGGATGCTGTTTCTAATTACTGTTCCAACATGCTATTGTTTGGGTTTTTTCATAAAACTTTTACCAGATGTGCCTTTTTTCTTAGATATTCCTTTCTCATATTTCCTTTTTCGAAAATTAGGTGTCATTTAGCCACAGTTTGTGGTTAAATATTTCTTTCCATTTCCTTTTATTAAAACAAATATATTAGTTTGTAATCCCATTTGGGGGATTTTTTTTTCTTTTTTTGCAAAAGAAAGTGGAAAGAAGCAGGATGACTCCGAAATGCATCTCTCTATGACTGTTTCTTTTATTCCTATTTACTTACCTTCCTCAGTATTTAAAAAAACTGGGATAAAGTGGTTTTTTGCATACCATTTCCCTTTGTTTTTCCTTTTTTTTTGTTTTCTTCTTTTTTTTTTCTTCAGTTTTTTACTTTCTCACCACCCACAAGAGACGTGTGACTAAGACATCACCAAAATCTTCTTTTTTCTTAGGCAGCTTGAACTCTTTCAAACTGCATTTAGCATAGTTTTTGCTAATGCATCTTGTGAACAGAGGTGGTTCTACCAATACAGAATTTAAAGGCAAGATATTTTTGAGGGTTAGCAAACATGGAGATTGCACAGCTCTCCTTTGTCTTTCAGCCTCTGTAGTCATGTACAGAAATCCATGACTTTTGTTCGTTCACTGGTCGAAGATTCACTGGATAACAATTTACTGCTCATGAATCTTTAAGCCATTTGCTGCCACTTACTGGATAACTAGACATCCTGCTTCAAAAAAAAGGAAAAAAAAAAGGAGTCAGAAGTGGGCTTACAAGGAAATTCAAAGTAGGCATTGCCTTAAGCCTGTGCCAGTGTAAGGAAAATGTCAAGGGCAAAATGAACATTAAAGTTGTTCCACTCACTGGAGACTGGGTTCTTCGTTAATGAGTTACAGCCATAAAATGCCTGTAAACTGCACCGCCCCATTTTATTTCCTCCTCCTCTGCCCTGCTCCATACTGGCTGCACGAATCTCTTGGGAGTGGGAGCAGGCAACTGGAATACCAGAGTGAAAGGAAATTTAATGCATTTGCAGAAGAGTTGGAGATAAAGTAACACCTACCAGGAAGAGAGGATGTATTTTCCTACCTTTTTCGTTTTATTTCCATGTGATTTTATTTCCTGAGGATACTAGTACTGTTGGCATGGCTATTTCCTTAATGAAATGAGAAGTTAATTTTGTTTAGCTGTATTTGGAGAGTTTTGCCATTAAAAAAGAGTTGCCATTAAAAAAAAGATGGCTAAAAGAATGTTAGAACCTGCAAAGCCAAATATTGACAAATAATAGATAGGACTAAAAGGATAGAAATAAGAGATTGCCTTTACACCATGGTCTGTTCTTTAATCACACAAGAACGTACTATTTTGCCAGAATTGCTGCCCAGCTGGGAACAGGAGGGTGAGGTACATGAACATTTGGTCTATCCTCAGTTTTAAGTCCCTCTTCCCTCTCCTACTACACACTAGTGAGAGCCTGTTCTGAAGGCAGAATTATTAATTTGTTCCCGGGCTGTCCTGAAGGAGCGTCATCCCATTATCCAAGTACAACACAACCCCAAATTAATTCATTTTTCGCATTGCCTCAAAGAGAATTGCTGTGAATTTCTCATTTCACAGCTGACAGCTGAGACACAATCAGAGATGTCCACAATATTTTCATGAAGGAAGCAGCCAGCTCTCAAGCAGGCAGTCTGGCAGAGTGAAACACTACCAGTAGCCACTTTGGAAAAGCCTGATTTTAGCAGCTTGTCCAAAAATTCTGTGACAGAGCCAAGGACAGAGCACAGTTCTGCATTGCAACACCTGTTTCCTTGGCTATACCTCATTTAACTCCCTGGATAACATGGCCAGGGTCCAACAGCTTCCATCAGTCAATAAAACTCATCTGTCCCCAAAACAAGTCTATGATGTCCATCAGCTGAGATGGGAACTCAGGACAATAACAAGAGATCAAATATTTAACACTTCCAGACTGGATATCACTAGCCAGATTTTGAGGTTGGAATAGAAAATTCTCAGCTGCCTGGAAACCTTCCTGACAGGTCAGGAGATGCCAGATCCTGCTTTCTGGAGAAACAAACCCATTGAACTGGGCAAGCAGGGAAGATCCTAGGCCAGTTCAATTTCCTCAAGTCATTCCCATTTATTACCACCTTTTAATGAACTACAAAGTAAAAAGACTATGATATGGAAAAAAGATTACTTTGCTGTTCAATGTTTCCTGTTGCACAGAGGGATTTAAGGTTACCGAAGAAGATCCTTCACCCTCATGGCGTGGCCAGTAACCAACCCATTCCTCTATACTGCTTTCTGACTTTCACACCAATTCTCATTTCTAATAATTATGTTTTGTTGCTTTTAGAAGCAGAAAATATTGAGAAATGGAGAAATGAGAAATCTTGCTTGTCGTCAGGGTCACCCTGTAACACCAAAGCTGTCTCTAGTTCTATGAACACACAATTTACCTAAGCACAATGTTGAGACACCGCGAAAAGCAAAGCCTTCTGAAGCTGAAGGAAGTGTAAGCTAACACAAGCTAAACTCCTCCCAGGCTGGTTTACATCCCTCACCTCCATAAAGTGGAGAAGCCTTCAGAAGAGGGGCATCACCAGCAAAGTAGCCTCCAGGGCAATCATACTGAACTTATACATTAATTGTTCCATTTATTCATTGTACGGCCTTTTTCTTAAGAAAAACCCAACCATGTGTTGTTTTGCTGGTGCTGTGCACACGGTGGCTGTGGGCCAGCTAAGGAGCGATGCCCCAGCTCTCTTCCACTGCCTTCACAGCTCCAAGAAAGAGCTCATCCAAGGAGCAGGGAGGTGTCTGCTGCCTCGCCTGCACTGCCTGCACAGGCAGGAAGGCAGGGAGGAATGGTACACTGGGGCTTGGAAACAGGAGATAGGGAGATAACAACAGCTGCCCATGGGTATGTGGGGTGAGGGAGCTCCCTTTTCCTCAGTCCTTGGCATCTAAGTGAGGACAGCCTGGGCTTTGAATACACCTTACTCAGAGTGGCTGTTTGGAGGGGAAAAGTTCCATGTTCACTGAGGAGAGAAGCAGTGTTTGAGCTTTTCCTGAAGGCACAGCCATTTTTAAAATAGCTGCTGGCCTGTTTCTGGTAGTAAAATGGAGTAGGTCTTGCAACAATACAAGTTTTATTGTCTGTTGGCTGCAAAGAAAGTGTCACACTTTCTACTCACTATGTGGGATGCTGCATTTCATGCCTTACTTTACACTGACCTCACTCACAGTATGATCAGAGCACTATGAAAAAAATTTAAAAATCCAAACACTCAGCCCTCCTAAATCATCTTCTATTTACATTTTTTTACTACTTTTAAAAGTAAATCTTGAGTAGAAATACTGCAACTCTACTGAGGTTTAGCTTTTCCTTCTGCCAAGGATGTAGCAGAAAAATTGCTCCTAGTGGGGAGAGGCCATGGTGTCCAAGGGGAACAATATGTCCATTGCAACTCCCCCTCTGACATTTCCCTACGAAGTGAGTTCTGCCTGCAGATGCCAAAGGCAAACCCTACCATATGCCTGACACCACATCCACCTGGTTAACATACTAGGATCAAAACAGAAGAGACAGCACATACTAATGTACAGACATCCAAAGACAGAAAAAAGCATAAGGAACAGCCTAATGGTTAGGAGTATCTCTGTGCATCAGCTATGTTTAAATTTCAGATTAATATGCAACTGCAGTAGCACAGAGGCTCAGGGACCACAGGAAGGATGCATTACCTACACAAATCACACGCAGTACTGGTGGTTAGAAGCCCAAGGGAGTCGGTTTCTGCAGTGATATCGCACATGCCACAAGAAACTATTTCAAAACCACATGAGGTCTGACACCACAGCCTGTCCTCCTGCAGCTCAGGCACCAATGTGAGTGTCAGGCTTTATTAAAACTGCAGACATCAAACTGGCTGCCATGTCTGTCCAACTGTGTTTAAAAACCCCCTGACAGAAGAAGGT
This sequence comes from Struthidea cinerea, assembly GCA_013397865.1. Lineage (NCBI taxonomy): Eukaryota > Metazoa > Chordata > Aves > Passeriformes > Corcoracidae > Struthidea > Struthidea cinerea. Next base: position 235,920 of record VZTI01003363.1, read on the forward strand.
CAGCACGAACGAGGTTGGATACAGCTCTGGCTATGGATGTGCTTTGAGCTCCAGATGTAACTTGCTGCAAAGCCAGAAGCAGATGCATTCGAGGCTGAGCTTAAAAGCCAGATGAAAGCCAGATTCAGCCTTTTAGCTGCTCCAGTTTAGTGTGCAGCCAGCAGGACTCAGACTCAAAGCTGCGGTCTGGAAGAGGTGCCGCTGGTCAGCTGAGCACAGCTGGTCCGTGCAGAGCAGCACATCTGTGCAGCCAGAGCCGGCTGCACAGAGCAGCAGAGCACCGGGAGCCAGGGCACAGACACCCGCCATCCCCAAGGCCTCCAGAGTTCTGAATGTGGCCCTGGGTTTCCCTGTACCTGGGACATCAGGTGAAGGAGAAATTTTACAGAAACAGGACAGCAATGTGTTTTGTTAACCTGTATGACTAAGAAGGGGGTGTTTGTCTTATATTTTCTACTTGAGATAACAGCTTTCCTCCAGCAACTCCTTTCCTTTAGTTCTCGGTGCACTGGTTTGACTGTAACAAGCAAAATATGAACAGACGTTTTCCTTTCTCAAAACTGTCTTCCTCTGCCTTATTTGCACCTGGGGTTTCTGTCTTTTAAAAACTTTTTCCACAGCTAGTGCATATTCTCTTTTTTACAAATACTTGTGCATATATAAGCGTGTGTCCAAACACACAAATGCTCACGCACATACACATGCACTTATTCCCTACAGCATTCACTAAACAGCAAATGCTAGTTCTTTAATACTTGTGTATATAATGTCCTGTGTACTGTTACAGCTCATTATTGATGGCATACTAATCTTGATTTTCTTAGATTAGATTTTCAAATTCCTCTTCTTTGTTATTTCTTTCAAAATACCAGTAAATGTCCAAAGTGCAGTGGGAACGTTGCATGGGTCTTCAGCTATTCCTTTCAGCTCCTTTAGAGGAGTAAAATATCTTTGAAATGCTTGAAGTATTTCAGATTTCGCTTGCTATTTGTTGCTCTCTCCTTTTTTTTTTTTTTTAATTTGACCAAGACTAATTCCATTTTGATTGTCTTCCATAAAAAAGTAGATCCATCAGAATTAATTTTTTTTAAAAAATTAATGCATGATTATGCATATTTCCTCTATGAATTCATTCATATGAAATAATTAATTGATTATTTCTACAAGTCAGCAATTATTGAAAAAAATTTGATAGCATTACAAATCTGATAATTAATGTATTGATTGACCAACAGGTCACACATCATTTCAATATTCTTCTACCTGAGCCTTTATACTGGGAATCAGATTTCTACTCTGAGAATCAGATTTCTACTGTAGATTTGTGCTGTTACACTTTTTGCAAACATTCTTGTCAGGATAGATCTACTCCTTCAGTTATTTATAGGCCTCAGATTTCAAAGGGAAACATGCAAGACAAATAGGCAGCTATTAATTTAGGAATTGTCTTCTCTGCAAAAGTTGGTCAGTCATTTTTCTTTTACAAGAATTTGTATTTTAAAATAGAAATGAAATAACAAACTAAATTTATATCAAAATTCAGCTATTACAAAGACAATGGTTCGTAGTTTCTTTTAATTCTCAGGGCAAGAATACGATCGTGGTGATTTTTTTGTGGGTTTGTGTCTCTAAATCTTTTTACTAACATGTTTTAACACAGAACATCCAGCTGATCACCACTGGCTTGCATTCCCTCGTGTCCTTGATCTTGATGTTTCCTACTGATAAATCATTTCCACCGTGGGACTCCGAAAGAACCCCTGGGTGCTCCAGCTTAGGCAGAGTCTCGGAGGCCACATCAGTGTAAAGGGATGGGACTGGGGTGTCCTTACTCCTTGCTGCATGTCGGGCAGCCCTCCAGACTCTGGCTAAGGGTATGTTCACACAAGGACTCCTTGAGTTCCTCCTTCTACGGGTGACTCAGATGATGGGAATTCAGCCTCACCGTAATTCACGCTCAGTTGCCTTTATAACTTGTCCCTTAATTAACCGATGCATGCAAGAAACCTGTTCTCCTAGCTATTCAAAAAGTGGCCATGCAACATTAATCCGTGGCGTTTTACTGTATCAACAGTCACCAGCACAAATTATTTCAGCTATCTGACTTGGATCATTTTGGACAGAAGCGAAGCCCCTGTGCATAAAGAAACATTGTTTCAGGCCAGCCTTTCCTATAAGCACAAATACAGATTTAAGGCCAGTTTAAGATATTTCCCAAAATGTCATGGGACACTGAAGTCTCTCTGCATCCCGAGACGATGAGCAGTTATCTCAAAGAACAAACAGTTCTGTTTTCTAGAGCTGAACTTCTGGGAGTATTTACTAAAACATGTAACCCAATCCAAAACAGTGAGTATCAATACACCCAGATAATAAACCTGGGTCTCCTCCTTCAGGACTAGATTCCTCCTCTCCTCCCACCCTCTGCCTTTTTACAGTGTCAATGAATATTGTTAACCACACATCATAGTTAATTCTAGAAATGACTGCATTTCACTTATGAAAACCACACAATGTTATGGTTTTATGTTATCTTTTATTCTCTGACAGAGCCTGACAGGCCTGTCTGCTCCCCACCCCGTGCACTGTTCCCTGCTGCCCTCGCAGCTGTGCCAACAATGACTGTGTGCCTGGCAAACCAGATCACTAAGCCCATCTTTTTACTGGCTTAAAAGAGCTCCAAAAAAAGAAATTCAAAACAAAACACAACCAGGGCTGCAATGCTCACAAAGAAAATGTAACATGAAACTACAGCCTCCCTCAACCCCTCCCTCAAAATAGTCTCAGCTCTTTGATGAATAAAATACACTGAGTTTTCTCACTGCGGCTGTTTTAATTCTAGTTCAGGATGAAAAATGTCAGCACATCAGGTTTTTATAAAAGAACAAAAAATCCGTTTCCTTTTTGGGGTCAATTAAACAATTGGTGTTCTTTCAAAGCAGCAAAACAATATTTTTAATGGCAAAGAAATGAAAATAGTGATTCTTAGTGGCATTCTTCAACCCTATACATATTTTTCTCTCAAGACTTTCCTTTTTCCTTTCTTTTGTTTATCGTGTGGAGGGAAAGGAAAGTTTGAAAACACGCAAGCTCCCTATCAGACCTGCCTTATCTCATCTCGAGGGTTTCCTTGTCTTGGGCAGAGCTGAAGCCAAGCGGAAGCCACGTGCCTCCAGCCGCTCCCTTGCTGCCTCCTGAGCAGACAGAGAGAGGAATGCTGGCATCTCACAGAGAACCAAGCACAGAAAGACCTGAAAATCTTCTCACCTGCCATCAGTGTGACTCCTTGCATCAGAGGAACAGCTCTCTCCTCTTTTGGCTGAAAAATTTCCTTCAGGTATCTAAAATAATCACAGGTTAACTCCACATCTCTGTCCTCCAGAATGTTCCAGTCACAGCCCCTCTCTCCCAGCCTCCAGTACATTCTACCCCCTCCACAGAACTGTATGTCCCTTTACCCACTCACCAGAGACCACCAGGCACCAGGATATCCACTCGCCCACTCCACCTACAGCCAGAGCCCTCGAAAATAACTGCAAACCTCGGTCATTGCTCACCCAGCCCCTAGGCAGAGAACAGAAAACACAGAAATGCCGGATGCTGCACATACCTCCATACATCCACTGGTCACTCAGGATATTCAGCATCCCTGATTGGAACCATTTCCCACTTGCTCCCCCAAACTTCATGACTTTGGGCAGCCAGTTGCCTGCCATGGCTCTGAAAAGATATACTGCAAGCAGGGGCACGGGTCCATATGAGTAGTTTGCAAATCTGCACATTAGTTCATTCCAAAATGTTTGTAAGCCATCACATGTGGAGCTGTGAAGGATTTAGCAGCCAGAGAAGCAATGACAGCCTGCCTCTGCTGACAGCTGGAGCTGACAGCTGGACCAAGGACACAGCTTTGGCCATCTTCACTCTGACCCTGATGCCTCCTCAGGTGTGGACAAAGCTTTTGGGTGGGAGTGAAGCCCAGCATAGGGAAGGGGCAAGTAGGATACACCAAAGACCAAAGTAGGGAGTACACTGGGCTTTGTTTTGCTTTAATTCAGGCATGCTGAACTCAGTTTTCTATGGTTGTGATCCTTCAAAGACGCCTTCACTCCACCTGGTTCCGTGTAAGGAAAAAAAGAGACCCAAAGGTCAAGCTTTTCAATGTGTATCCCAGAACATGGACTTCTGCATGAAATTGGTGGAGTTTGAAAGTACATCAACATGGAAGCGAGGACCTTTTGCCTTCCAGCAAGAAAAAAAACAACTTCCGGAGAAATATTTAACTGCTCTTGCTTACAGATAGCCATTCCAATGCGAATGAGGATGTGCTTATTTTGGCAAGACTCTCCTAAACTGAGCTGTTTTGTGTGTGGTTAGGAGTGTCAGATGCACACTCAGTAATTTGCTAGTGGCTGCTTGTGGTAGGTAGATCTTGGGAAGAGGCTGGCTAGACTGCCAAAATGTAGGTCACCGGTGGGTGGAGTTCACAACCCCCAGCTCTGCTGCAGTCAGTATGCAGAAGTTACTTCTCCCACAGAATTTGAAATTAATGGCAAAGCCTGAAAGCTGGGCCACTAACTGTAAGTCCTTAGGATGATAATTTAATTGGTTACTCATTTGTGTATGATGCTGTTTAATGTCCAGTCTGTTCCTGGATTATCTGTTAGCTAGGAGGACTTCCATGTGCAAGGACGCAGGTGTTACTCTACAGTGTTTAAATGTGTATGGGCATTTGTCGTTAAGAAACAAAACAAATTTTGATAACACAGTTGAAGAGCATTCATCACATTTTCAAAGTGTCTCCTTCCTATCACCCTCATGGCAGTTCAGAGCAATCTTTTGGCTCCTCAGCTCCAACGGCCACTCAGCTGGCAGGACTTTGCAAGCAATGATGGGTGAGAGCCATGGGGTCTCAGTTGTCTGGCCAAGCATTCAGCAAGAGCAGTCAGGGGAGAGCACTAGTTTCTCAAATGACCCTTTAAAATCAGCTCTATATAGCATTGTGCAAGTCTTTACTCTTGCTGTACGTATTTCAGAAAAAAAAAACAAAAAACCCCTCAAACCTTAATAACTCTTCTAAACAAGAAGCCAGAACAACACACCCTTTTATGTCTGCACACGCTCCATAGCTGCCTTAACTCCAGGCTAAACCACTGCTGTATATCGGCATAATCTTAAACCCTAGCAAATTAGAAAATAAATATATGTGCATGCATTTGAAATAGCACATTCTCCTCCAGGCTTTATCTCTCTCTAACTGCTGAAATTGTCTGACAGGGATATTCCTTGCAGTCTTATCACATGGATCTCTGGTGAAAAGGTTTCGGCAGTTTGCAGTGCAGATGTCCCATCAGGACTGTCACTGGGATACTTTGGAGAGATTTGTAAAAACCAGCTGTCCCTGGCGGAGATTGCTGGAGGAGCAGAGGCCTCCTCTGCATGTACTCTGTACAGACATAGGGCTCCTGCATACAGACCTCTGATTCATCGAATATCAGACTTACTGCCTAAAAACCAGTTGCTTCAGTCATCTCTGCCAACAGGAAAACGGACCAGGCTAGTCGGAAAGTGGCCTGAGTGATGTCTCTGGGAGTTGTGCTGGCAGGACTCATGAAACAAAGCTGGTGAGGATATCTGGTGCTGGAAGTTTTAAACAAGCAGGACTTTAATTCTGACCAAGTCACGTAAACAAAAGCTTTTGCCATGCTGATTCACATTTGTAGTCTGCTGCCCTGTGGGAAAAGGGTTAAGGATTGTAGACAAATGTATTTCATATAAAGCAAGCACTACTGGCACCACCAGCAGCCCCACATCAGGATACATTCCAGTGTGTATGCCTGTCCTTGCTGCTGACTGTGAATGGTCCGAATTAGGCACAATCACCTATCAGAAGAGTCCCTTTGAGGGGCAGGGATGTGCAGTTCATGAGACCAAAGATGGAAATAAAACAGCAACAACGTGCCCAGCATAGGCTAGCCAAAGAGTGCACCTAAGAAATTTACAGGTGAAAACACAGGAGTCCCAGAAGAGTAGATATGGTGGGATGAAGCAGGTTTGCTATCACTTGCATCCAGGTGGTAAAATTCCACCTGGGTTGCACATTAGGCATCTGATTGCTTTTCTGGATTGGGCTGTATAGAGAATTTACACAGGAAATCTGAGGTAGAGTAGGAGATCTATCTCTGATTTTCCAACTCCCAGTTCAGTGCCTTAACCACAGGTGCCACCTCCTGCAGTGGCTCTGAGCTCATAATGATGCTGGAGTCCTTCCAAATTAGCAGCGATACCAGAACAGCCCTTTCAGCAAAAAATAAACATGAATAGTCCATAAATGCTAATGATACAATTTAAGTGTCTCTGTGTTCAGTGACTTCAGCCTCTCACCTACAAATGCTGGCATCTGAAGTTTCTTTTGTCTAAGATCAAACACTGATTGCTTTAATGGGCTTTGTCTCAGTGATCTATTTTAACACTATGGTTAATATCTGACAATTATGCTAGATTAGCATCAAAGACTAAAGGAAAGACTGAGGTAAATGTATTCGAAACAGTCACCGTGTAGTTCAACACAAAGTTGTTTGCTGTCAAAGAAAGGTTTTCTATTACAAACAAGTTTGTTACTATTAATGCTGCTGTATAGCACCTAGGGGTAGCAGGTAGGCCCTTTGCTACATCCAATGTAGAGTAACTAAACCACACAAAAGTTAAGGTTTTAAATGTAAAAAGTCTTTTTAAAAAAAAAGGTGGATAAAAAAAGGAAAAACTTGCAAAGTTCTGCCTCTTCTTGCCTCCCCATCATGATCCCAGCCTTTGCTCGTAGTTGACCTGCCTCTCCATTCAGTACATAAATGTCCAGCCAAAGATTAAAGCCAACAGGATCATATTTCATAGGATGCTCTGGTATCTAAAGAATGATGGAAGGGTGAGACAAGATACAGAAAGGAATTTAAACCTCATTGAAAAATTACAAGAAAGAAGATCTTCAGCCTAGAAAAGCATTTTCAGCTGTTTCCACTGCTTGTATTTAATGATAAGGCTAAGCAGGAATCATAGCTGTGTGTACAGATACTGAAGCCCAGAACAGTGGCCAAAGCAAGGATTTCCCCTTCTGTTTTATGATGTTTTGATCAGTACACAGACCTATAATTTTTCTGTGTTAGCCACTAGTGATCAAATCCCGCAGTACAGGGACAGAAGAGATCTTTGACCTGTTGTTTACCACGATTTTTCATAAGCTATTTAATGAAAGCAATTATATCACATCACTAATGGAAGATTTCCTCCATTGGATGCCTTTCAGCATTCAACCTGTGGCTTCTAGACTCTCAGCGTGATGATTTAGCTGTTACTGGGGACAGTGCTGCTAAGGCTGCCACATTTCACCTCTTTCGTAAGTGGATTTCACAGAGCCACAGAATCACAGAGGTCTGCCATTCCAACCCCCTGCTTAAAGTAGTCACCTAGAACTGGATTCCTAGGACAATGCCTTTTTGGGGGTTGAACACCTCCAAGGAAAGGCTCCACAGCCTCTCTGGGCAGCCTGTGCCAGGGTTTGATCTTCCTCACAGAAAAGAAAGTTCTTTCTTATATTTAAACAGAGTTTTTTGTATTTCGATTTGTGCCTATTTCCTCTTGTCTTTTCACTGAATACTACTCATGAGAGTCTGACTGTTTTATTTGTTCTTATGTCTTTTTATTATATTTTATGTCATAATACAGCATAACATGTCATAATGTTATGACGTGAATATGAGACATGTTACTATCTTTCATGTCATATTATTATGTCTTTGTTACATTCCCCCATCAGGTATTTCTCTGCATTGATATGCCTCACCCATTTACTCACCCAATTTGTTTGCTTTCTCTTTATGCCTTTGCTGGTTTCCTCAATGCTGGCCCTAACTCCAGCATGCACTTGACCTCAAGGCCCACCCTTTCTCCTTAAAGTCACTCGAATGCATTAATGCTTCATGTAACAGCAGTACTGTCCTTACAAACGCATTGCAAGGTCAAATTTCAGGAATGACATGGTGAATAAGAAAACACTGTTTTAGCTAAGTTTCTTCTTCTGCTCACATTGAAGCCCATCTGCCTTATAAGTGCAGAAAAGGAAACTGCCTTCTCCTTTTGGCAAGTCCTGTAAGAATGGTTCTGTGGGAAGGAAAAAAACAAGAGGTGGAATATAGATGCCACTTCATCATAATTTCAAACACTTGGCCCTGGGAAGCAATCCAAACCATGTGACATATTGCTCAGACGCTCTGTACAACCACTGCAGAGTAATCAAGTTCAGACACTTCCCCCTCTCCTCTGACAACATACCACAGGGACTGTGTGCACCCCAGCAGCAGCTCAGTCTGCTTGGGTGTGCTGCTTACTTCCTTCACAAACAACAAACAGAACTTGGGACAAAGTAATGCCCCTTCATCCATTTGGAATCATGGCCACACAGCCTCCTCCAAGGACAGGTGCCAGGAAGAGCACAGCTGAAACTTAACACAGTTACTGTCCTTGAAAGTATAGGAGCTAGAGCCTGTGTTTTTAAGAATCTGTGTAGCCCACAGACTGAAGTTCATGTTGGAAAAGAGCTTTAAACAGCTGGGCAGGACCCTCTGGGGAGCACATTTGTGGCTGACCATCAGAAGCCAGACAGCAGTTGAAGTCTGTGGGACCAGTAAAAGCTGGTCAGAGACATGCTCGTGATAGCCTGGGTTGCTTTGCTTACGGCAAAGCAGAACTGATGTTCAGGTGCTGCTTTCTGCATCAGACTACTTACCATGGGATAAAAGATTGCTTCTTCTCTGCCACTGACATGATGTCCTGCTCTCCAAATACATCAATCTTTTAAAAACTGACAGCAGCCTCAAATCCCCACCTCCAGCTGTCACTGCTTTGGCTGTGAAGCTTCCTGGCACTGTACTTGAGAGGCTTCTCTGCCTTCTTCTGATCCCAAGAGCTTTATAAGCTGCATTGACTCAGTAAACTCAAGCTATTTAAAACTACTGATGCTTGGATGGTAAATTCGGGCACTTAGAAGTTAGGAAATAATAGATCTGAGCAATTGCAGTTTTGTTCTCTTCTAAATTCATTTTGTGCTATCCTATCAGTGCGAACATGAGTTATTTGCTTTAATTGTGGTTCTGACATTAAAATCAGCACCATCCTAAGCATGCACAGAGGGGAAATAATTACAGTGGCACAAGCAGTAAAATAATTTCCTTGTCTAAGCACTTGTCTTTGTAATCTAGTAACAGTGAACCAGTCTTCCTCCCACCCTTCCTCTGTCACTCCTCTAATTTGCCTTTTCCTTCCTCTCTCCCTCTCTTCCTTCCCATCCATAGCACCTCTCCCCACTGAAATATCAGCAGCATTTGTGGCTCTGAACCTTGTATATTGTGTATTGGACTGAGATTAAAGACTGACAGTAGCTACCAAGAAGGAAAGCTACACCCTTAAAGCCATGGAGGGTTTGCAGAGCCCCAGATCAAGACCAAAGGAGTGTCACTGCAAAGTCTGATCTGATTCTCCTTCTCCCATGTGCAAACATCAGAAAACTTCTGCTGTATGTGTTGCTGCTGACACACACTGTAATTAGGTAGTAGGGCCACAGACCACATCCATGGTTAGTCTGCCGACTTCTTTCTGCTTAGGAGTTGAAGAGTGAAAAGAAGGATTGGTGTTCTTAGTATCATTTTATTCTTGAAGAAACCCTAAAATAGGAGCATGTGTGCTGAGTGAAGGAGGTAACCTAAAATACCTCTCTCAAACTTCAAGTTTCTTCCCCTCAAAATACAGTCTGAGTGTCTTTGTTCTACATTAAAAAATGTCAATGCTTTATGCTTGGAGAAGGAACACACATTCAGTTGACAACATGTGATTTTCATCAGTAAAGACATTCCTGAACACTTATTTTCCTGAGTAAATAGGTTAGCTAGTTTGACTTACAATTAAGTACATACAGTTGAACTATTAAGTACCTTCCTATCTCAAAATCTGTGGGGGATACTACAGGCTAAAACCTAAGATCTGTGGAGCAGCTTGGAAACAACCCATAATTATAACATTATAAAAAACAAATATTGATAGAAAAACAACGTGGACCTTAAATCCACTGTTCGTTACATTCATTATCTCATTTCTTCCCCAACAGGTTCCATTTGTAGTGTACTAATGAGTCCTTTATCTTGAGGACTTTTGTTTCTTGATTGGCTGTCTTGTATAGATAAAATCTTAACACAGTTCATGGTACACATCGTCGTCAGCCGTTTGATTCAGCCATCAGGATCAGAAGTCACTAGGGAGGATCGCATGACCACTCAAATTCAGTTCTCTCCTCTCCCTGGTAACTTTTTTGTACTGGGTTAGGCAGGAAAATAAATTTGTATCAAGACATGTATCTTCATATTAAGAGTGGTCAAAGCGGGCAGTACCTGAAAGAAGGTGATGGCAGGGACGCGCAGACACAGAGGTGGTCACACAAATTTACTGCCCTTGAGGTGGTGGCAAGTTGCATGTTGCATGCTGGTAGAGAAACAGATGGAAAAAACCATCAGATAGGCTTGGCATTTGATTGCTCCTTTGCTTCCAGGGCTGTCACACCCAGCAGTGACTCCGTGGGGTGCTACTTCCTCTGGGAGGGCTCCTGATGCCAGCTGAAACGCCTCACAGCTATCTGACAAAAGGTGTTGAAGTGGTGCAAAATCCTTCTGCCAGTTCAAGTATGCTCAAGAGAAGTTTGAAGGAGCAGTTTTGTCCCTAAAGGCTTTCTCTTTTTTCTTTCTTGTTCTTTTTTTTGGTTTTGTTTTTTTTTTTCCTGATCAGGTGTGATCTGTCCTTGACCAGATGGCATTAACATTACTATACTGGGTAATTCAGCAGAAAAACAATCACGAGTCCACAGCAGACCTGGGCTAGGGTAGTTAGTGGGTAGTTATCCACAGTCGTAACCAGAGCAGATCTATGTCCTGACATACTCAGAGAACTCAGAAGTCACAAGAAATAAGTTCTTATTTCAAGCTCTTCCAACAGTTGCCACTTTCACCTTTGGCAGGTTGCTGCATCTCTTTCTACCCCTCTTCTAACCGGAAAAACGGGAATAATATTTACTTTTCCATGTAATGAGGTAGGAAGAATTGCTACATGTACATGTGCAAACAGCTCTTAGCTCCTCAGTATTAACTCACATCCATTAATCTGTTCAGGAGCATTTTGTTAGTCTCAAGAGTTGCAAAAATTTTTGCTTTTGCTGTTACCTGTGTGGGAGTAGATCAGGATTAACCTCCTGAAGTTAATAATAAAACCAGACTGCGTAAACACAGAATCAAACCCTCCCAGTAATGAAACACCCCAGACTCACTCTCATAGGAGCTGAAGTTTCTTGAGCCATTTTCAGAATCTTTACAAACTCCTGTGGCAAAAGACAACTGTTTCATGTTTTCACTCCTTTGGGAACTTGTACAGGTCTAACACTGATGAATCTGATCTGTTTGTCAAGTTGAGAGTTCAATTGTCTAACCTGGAGAGCAGTTAGGTTTCCAGTCTGGGTGTTTCACTCCCATGTACAGACACTTTAATCTCATTAGAGAACATGTAATCTACCGTAAGAAATGTGAATATTAAATGTTACACAGTGAGTTCAGACAAATCCAGGAAATTACAGTGAAAGTGGTATTAATGGGCTTTTATGTTTTCCCCAATGAGTTCTAGAACCCGTGTCCTGGGGTGCACCAGGCACAGCATCACCAGCTGGGCAATGGAGGGGATTGTCCTGCTCTGCTCTGCAGTGGTCTGGCCACTCCTTGAATATTGTGTGCAGTTTTGGGCACCACAACATAACAGTATAAGGCTATTGGACAGTGTCCAAAGGAGGGCCATGAAGATGGTGAAGGGACTTGAGGGGAAGCCAAATGAGGAGGGTCTGAGGTCATTTGGTCTGTTCAGCCTGTAGGAGAACTGAAGGGAGACCTCATTGCAGTCTACAGCTTCCTTGTGATGGCAAAAGGAGGGGCAGGCACTGATCTCTTCTCTACGGTGACCAGTGACAGAACCCAAGGGAATGGCCTGAAGCTGTGTCAGGGAAGGTTTAGGTTGGATATTAGAAAAAGGTTCTTCACCCAGAGGGTGGTTGGGCACTGGAGCAGGCTCCCAAGGGAAGTGGTCACAGCACCAAGCCTGACAGAGTTTATGAAGTGTTTGGACAATGCTGCTAGGCACATGGTGTGATGTGCAGGGGATGGTGCTGTGCAGGGCCAGGAGCTGGGCTTGATGATCCTTGTGGGTCCCTTCCAGCTCAGTTTATTCTGTGATTCTATGAAGAATCTTTCACACCATTTACCACTCATGAAGAACACACACTGAATGCAACCAACCATTCCATCTCTACCCTATCTACTTGAGTCAGCTGCTGCAGAGTGATGGGGACTGTTTCAAACATGGAGTCCTTCCTTGACTGCACAATGCACCAGCTCTAACATCTTCTCTGTCCATGTAACTGTGCTATCTGAAGTCAAGCAGCCCTGCTGCACTTCCCAGGTTTCATATGCTGCCTTTATCATCCAAAACATGCCTGGCAGAATACTGTTATGATGCATTCAGCCTCTCAACATGAGGAAGACATAAAACTTCAGATTTAGCTGCAGCTATATTACATTGCCTCAGAGAGCTGAAACATAATAAGTAAATCTCATAAAATTGTTCCCACTGCTTACAGATCTTGAATAGTTTGTTGGGTTTTGTTTCAACTTTAATGTGTACTAAATTCTCTGTGTAACATTCTTCTGTCTTTTGTAGACTTCCAGGACAGCCTGAAGTTCACTGAAAATGTCTCTGTTTTGGTGCAAGGTGGATTTCTTTTCAAAGCATGCATTATCTTCTGGGTAAAAATACCCCAGGTAGCCTGTACCTCTGGACTCAGCATGTCAGAAAGAAGTCCTCAGGACATGAAAGAGGAAGGATGCAGCTCCAGAGCATGGATGCATGCAGAGCAACCATGCCCACACAACAAGGACAGCAAACTTTGAGGGTGACTGATACCAAATAGCTTTGAGAAAAGCCTGTAGCCTCTGATTACTGTGACCTATCCAAACCTGTCAGGGGCAAAAAATGGTTCCAGCAGAGCCCTATGCTATCCCTCTGTATAAGTGGCCACAGCACTAAGGGCAGAAGACAGCAAGCCAGTCATTTAGGAAGAATTTAGCTCCAAATCCCAGGTGGGGATCCTGGCTTCTATGCAGCTCAGAGACCACCGCCGTAGCAATGCCAACAGCACTTCATTCAGCTTCTGCTGCTGCCAAGAATTTAGGTTGCAAACTACTTTTCTCTCATCCTCCCTCAGCTACAACCCAGTCTTGGCTCGTTCTGCACAGTGGCTGCCAGGACACTGATCTGCAGGACCCTGAGCTCCCCCTCCCCTTGAATGCCCCCACCTTGCTCTGGTGCCTGTGCACCGTCACCACACCCAGCCCCTCATTTTATCTAGGGAGGGAAATGAGTGCAGGGGAACACGAGGTTCCATGAGCACCCGGCCGCGGCTGCGCTGTGGCAGAGCGTGGATCATCCCCTTAGCGCTGCCCCGGACGCTCCAGAATCGTTGCCTTATAAAGACCACTTTGTCTGTGGCTCACGCTCATGCCCTGTATACATAAAGAGAAATTGAAATGTTCCAGGCTCCACTGTCATCTTCTGAGCAAAGCAGTAATATATGGCCTTGCAACTCCTTCTCACCAGATCCGCTGCGGGGGTTGAGTCCCTCTCTTCAGCCACTGTGCTGGCCAGGGTGGCACCAGCCTGGTGAGCCAGCTGCCACGAGGGACCCCCTGGGATGGCTTTGCTCAGCCTTGATTGTTACCAGTGACATTTTCCCTAAGATGACTGTTGGCTGAGGGTCTTCATAGGAAAAGGTCTCCAATTCCTGGTACTGTATTGCCTTTACAACACATAGACCATTTTTACAGCCCTATTTGTCAGCTACTTGGTATTAAAACTGTACAGTTTGCTGAAGGGAAATGTAGTGGAAGATTACCTCAAAATCTCAGCCAGGACCGTTCACAACTTTCCACTTAAAAAACTGCAAGAATGCAGAAGACCAGAGTTTCACCCTCAGCAGATCAGCACGTATTTCATGGCAAGAGAAGGGCAGCACAGCAGGAAGTTGGATATGCTGGACCTCAAATTATAACTCACTAAAACAGCTCAGAGCAGCAAAATGGCTGCTGCTACAGAGAGAAATGAATCGGGCATAATTTCTCTTCAAAACAGTGTCACAACTGAGGCTGTGGCACAGGGCAGTGGGATCGGGTAACTCTCACCCCCCTTCTGTCATTACAGGGGAAAATCAGGCTCAAGGGCCTTATGTTTTTCCAGTCAGAAAGATCATGAAACTCTTCCTTTATTTACAGGAACTCTGGGCAACACCTGTTTTGTACACAAGAATGTGTGTCTTCTGGTGGTAAAGAAATCCCTCTGTCCTATCGATCTGTTGCCATTCACTCCAGACAAGAAAACCTTGTGAAGTGTGTGACCTAAACATCTTTCTAAGCAGAGATTTAGACTAAATATGTATTATTTCCTTAGACTTACTGCTTTTTGTATGCCAACATACATCCTGCACTTAGTTCTAATTATACAAGTAGTGACCTCTTCTATTTAGAGAAGAGGAAGCTGATCAGGCAAACATTTATTATTTTTTCCTTTTTGACTACAGGAGCCCTTCTGACACAAATATGCTAAAAGCTTTTATATCAGCTGATTAATGTTGAAAGCCTAGCTTTAGCTTCAGGCTAATGTTAACAGATTCTTATTGAAGCCATTCTTGTTAGGCCATCAACACTGTAATTCCTCAGCAAAGATGTTTGACAGCAAACACTGCTGTGATTTCCCATATGATCCTTTCTGTCATTCCCAGGCAATGCTGGGACAGATACCTGCCACACAGAGAAGTGGGGGAACAAAGGCCATCACAGCTCACCACACCTTCCTGTTTTGCTTTTGCTTTACCAGGCTAGTGGGAGTTTTAGTGCCTGTCCTCAGTTAGGCTGATCTTTGACCATCAACAATTTACGAGAATATGTGGTGACAGGACAGGGGGAATGGATTCAAACTGAAAAGGGAGTAGGTTTAGATAAGAGGTTAGGAAGGAATTCTTTACTGTGGGGGTGGTGAGGCACTGGAACAGGTTGCCCAGAGAAGCTGGGGACTCCCCATCCCTAGAAATGTTCAAGGACAGGCTGGACAGGGCTCTGAGCAACCCGGTCTAGTGGAAGGTGTCCCTGCCCATGGCACAGGGTTGGAACCAGATGGTCCCTAAAGTCTCTTCCAACACAAGTGATCCTATGATTCTATGGTCTGCCGCCCATTCCCTAGTGTGTGAGAGAGGTGAGCAAGACAGCCCATTAGGATCCACCTCCTCTCGGATGGCAGACAGAGCAGAGAGGATAGACCGGCAATGCAGATGTAGGGAGAGAAGATCTTGACATGACATACCCTCAAATACACTACAGACCTACAAATACTGAATTTGGAATAAAACCATATATATTACTTATGTAATATCTCTTTAAGGTGTATACACACACACACACACACACACACACACACACGTGTAGACATAGAAGAGTCAACACTTTAAGGCCATTTACAACAGATTAGCTACTTCTTGGTTCAGTGCCCTCAGAAGATCTATGTCATCTGTAGCAATATGAAGGAGAGAATCAAGACAAAAAAAAAGCTCTTGACTTAAACCTGGACTTAAATTTTTTTCTCCACAAAGCAGGCATGTGTGCACTGCAGCCTGGCAAAAGACCCAGAGCAAATTCTGAAGGACGAAGGAGATAAACAGACGGCAGTTTAAATTAGCAAACCACAGATTGATACACAGCATATGCAGCTAGAGCAAAAGTGAAAGCTTAGGGAGAGGCTTCACAAGGCAAGAAGAATGTTTTGCCAGAAGCAGGATAAAGACTTGCCTGCAGCCTGGAAACAGGCTCAGATCAGCAGCAACCAGCTCCCCACAGCTGCTATATTTACAAGACTAAAATTGTTTTCTGAAAAAACTTCAGGCAGGTTGTTCTGGTATCCGCAGTTACAGTCCAGACTTTGCAAAGAAAATCTAGGTGTGCTGACTGTAGACTAGTAATATAAAATAGAGTGTGAGAAAACAGTTATTTTGGGAAAGAAATGCTTGTAGTCATTTCAGCAAGTGGAAAGAGTTGGAAAACATGGGTTTATTAATAGGGACTCAATTCAGTCACATAAATAAGTAGTTTACTGCCCTCAGAGTGTCCTACAGGATTCTGTCTGACCATATCTACTCCTCCAGTAGGGCACAGCTGTCCTGTAGACCCCATGCTTTATCCATCAGTGCATGTGGATGTCTCACACGCCAGTTAGGACATTCTGGGTACCAGCAAAATAACCCTGATCCCTTGGTGTCAGGAGCGGAGCACTCACTAGAGCCGGACAGGCCCACGAGGACAAGAAAAAACAGTACTAAATACAAGTACAGAAATTATGGGGAAAAAACCCCACAGATTGACAAGAAGCAGATGAATAGCAAATGGATAAAATTTTGCTACTACCAAGCGTGACTTGGAAAAAGTTAGAGCAAAGACCAGAATCCAATGTTGTGTAAGGTTCTAGAAAAAGTATTTGTACTGATGTATGCAGATTTATCCCTTGGCCACAACCTGGGCTCAGAGGGCTGTGATGGGAGGCACAAGCCCCAGCTGGAGGCCAGTCACTGGGGGTACCCCAGGGGTCCTGGGGTACCTGCTCTAGCTGACCCCACTTTGACCACACAGTTTGCAGAGAGGCTGTCTGGTCTGTGATTGCATGTGGAAAAAATTTACTTGCTGTCTCTAAGTTATGATTTCTTCTATCCAGAAACATGACACAGCTGATGGGCATATAATCGACGTCATAGTCAAGGTATTTGCCAGAAATAGCACACTGATAATGACAGTGGTAGACAATGGACCACAGCTTACAAGTCTAAGAGTGAGAGCCTTTGCAAATCACACAAACATTTTACTTCAAATGCAGGATATTCACTGTGCAAGTGTACTGTGGATAGTAGTGCTACAACAGCTAACTATTTAAACAGGTTATAGCATGCAGATTTTAAGGAAGCCAGATGTTTTGTGAAAAATAACTAAAAATATGTAGAAGAGCTCATGTGAATGATAGAAAATAAAAGAAAACTCAAGTGCCAACAGCCTATAAAATAGCCTTAAGAAAATCTGGAGTGAGTTAGATCAGAGGAATGTCTGTGAAGGGAGGAAAAGAGAGGGAACATAACCACACAGAGAAAGCTTCATCAGTGCAGGTCATGGAGACAGACTAGTTAGAAATGTAAGATGGGATATATGAATAAAAGATATTATCTAGCTAAGGGAAAGGTGGACATAAGCAGCCCATGGCAGATGGCAACAGCTGAAAGATTGAGAAGGATATGAATAAATGAGAAATTTATTTAAGGGAGTACTCTCAAGAAAAAGCAATCACATCTTTGGTAAAATATTTTGAAAGAAAATCTGGCTCAGGGGGATTTCTGAAAGGAAATGGCATGGAAGAAAGACTGAAAACTGTGAAGACTCTAACCTGAAGAGGAAGGAAGGAAGATCAGGCAATGATTGTTCAGCCTATGACAGATTCTTGGAGAAGGGAAGAACTCATCTTCCCACTGGGTGAAGAAGATAAAGGCAAGGCAGAAAAGATTCAGATGCACATGCAAAAATAAAGTTGGGTTTTTTTCAAGGGCAAGACTCTGAAAATAGGAAAGGTGTAGAAGAACTTGTTCATGGAGAAGAAAAACTGTCACAGGACACATGGCCAGGTTCATCTTTGCATTTGAACTGAGATGGCCACAAAACTGAGAAGGTGTCTGGGGAATCTCTCAAACACTGGAGCAGCTGGGACACAGGAATCACTTCCTGACAGAGATCTTTTAGCCAGGATCCCTCGCAGGGGACAGACTGAGACTGTTACACTGACTCAGCCTGCGGAAGACTTTATTAGAATTTTGCTGGATATGGGACCAGGACAACCCACTAAAATATGAAGGACACATTCTTTGACATAGGCTATAAACAGAACAAGAGATCAGACAGAAAAAAAAAAGAATAACAGTTAAAAATGCAACAAAATGCATGTGCATAACAGAAGACTGAAAACAAAAGAAAGACCTTGGAAAAGAGTGGAAGAAAGGTAGAAACAATTTTGTGAAGAAAACAAACATCACTGTTAGCGATCTTGGTATCCCTATCTTCATTAGCCAAAAATAAAAGCCAAAACCAAACCTGCAAAGATGGATTTGATTTGAAGAATTAGGCACTCTGGTGAAGCCTGGACTTTCTCCAGCTCCATTCAACAGCCGAAGGTGTGAGCAAGATGAAAAGCAGAAACCAGTCAATGCTAAGGAGTGTCACAGATGCCAGAATGTGAAACAAGAAGACTGAAGACAAAGAATTACAGTAGAAGGACACACAAAGTCTATAACCAGCTACTCTGCCTACCCCAGGTCACCACGTTATTTGCAAGAAATTCTAGGACAAGGATATTGAGGGAGAATTTCATACAGAAATTTTTCCAGTCTGTGATATCATCTAAAAGGAGTTGAACCACAAGTGGTCTGATTCAATGGCCAAAACTCTTCTTGAGAGACGTGGCACTCTGCTTGTGACCGCACACGCCACACGTGCCCGGTGGAGACCAGATGCTGGATGCCACAGGTAAAATATTATTTGCCAGCCGTGCTGAAGCCATTCTGCAAGAGCCCACAGCAAAAAAAAAAAGAAAGGGAGGGGAAGATATTACAGCAGCTAGAGCATATTAGTTGTTGTGAGAGATCTTGTCTACCCTTGCTAACCCCAAGGCAGAAGGTTCCAAGTCCACCAGTGTTTGCTGACACACTCTGCAAACTCATCACACCTCTATTACACCTCTATTCTCCCTGCTGTCCTACATGGATCAAGGTAGGAAACGGATCTTTTCCTGCATGTTGCTACCCTGGTATCTCATAAGGATTTAAATCAGACATCCAGGACAGGAAGAGGACGTGTCAGCAATGATACCTGACCTCTGAAGGCAAGTCACGTGGGTTTGCTGGTGATGTGACAGATTGAAGACATCAGATGCAGGTTGTGAGATTTTTGTCCATGCTAATTCCCAGCTGTGGTGTAGGGTCATAACCTCAGAGAAGTGCAACTCCACTGTACTGAAAATTTGACAGAGTTAACAGCACCTTCAGAACTTACAGGCAAACCATGCAATTCAATCGTCTAACGTTGGAGGAGGCTGCTAGGAACACATTTTCAGCTCAGGAGCAGGTTGCTGCTGCTGCCTGGAAGGCTGGCAAGTCAGATGTGGGTACTACAGTGAAACATCAGTCACTTTTTAAAGACATGGAGCTGAAAACTTGCTGTAAACAATGTAAACAGCAGCATGTGTGCTTTGTCCCATGATACAGACTGGGACATTGAGTGATAACATCAGAGTAACTTTGTGAGTCCACATGCTGACTGATGAAGGTGCTTCACGCTCAGTGGGATCAAAGTGCAGCTGAGACGTTGCCTGTTTAAGTCTTCTCCTGTTTTCAGCAACGACAATATCTACCCACACTTCATGCCATTGAATGTATAATTGGAACAGGACACTCAGATTTGCAGTTTTATTCTTCCTGAACCTAACAGTAGGACCATAGTAAGAGCTATTTAATCATCAACAACAATGCCCAAGGATATGTGTATTTGGAGGGGAAGGGGAGCAGGGAGTAGCTAAGGGGTCTGCAGTCCTCTTCTCCCCATGAGCACTGCTGGTTTAACACGCTCTCCAGGTCATGAAATACTAGAATGTCCTGTGCCTGTGCTTCCAGCTCCAACAACAGCTGTGCTTAGCTGCAGTTCAAGGTACTCAGTCTGCATCTGTGTCTACTGGGTTGCACACATCAGCCAAAAGCCTCCTGGTAATAAGTGCAAAACCACCTTTGCTGAGAGATGAAGGCAGAAGAGTAGGAAACTTTGTATGTTTTTAATTGCCTGTATAACTTGACAATAAAACTTCCTTTTAAGATGAGGGTAAAGGCCAAATCGATATTAGATTTGCAGGAACATTCAGCAATGACTGAATGTCCAGAAGTCTGAGGCAAAATCTGCACTGTGTAAAATCCTACTAGTACTGAGGGTCATTTGCAGATTGGTGATGAAAAATAGAATTTTGATTAGATTTTCAGCAGCACTTATGGGTTACTGTAGTTCATTGTAGGTAGTTCTGTCTTGAAAACATTGCACAAGCACCAATTAATTAATTCACTTGAAAGAGTAGAAAAATTCATCAAGTACATTTGTAAATCAAGAAATATAACCAAATAAGGCTAGTGGTGATGTTTTGGCCAAGAATTTCAGAAAAAAAAAAAAAGAAGACATGTTTCTGTAACAGCCCTTTGAGCAATATGGTAACTCTCAATAATATTCTCTGATTTCTTCAGGCACACTTCTAGAAATACTAGAAAGTCATAATTTTTCTAATCACAAATCTTTCAGTCTACTTGCTATCATACCACAGCTTATTTTTTACTTTAACCTTTTATTTTCAAAGTTAACAGTTGCTCAGAAATAAGGTTTAATATATTCAAGATTCAAATAGTTCATACCAACAGAGTTAATCCTGCATTTTTGTTTTCCCACATGAACATTTGTTTGTGCCTTCCATGTCTGTTGTAGATTTAAAATATTGGCTTTGATACAAAACATGCATTATTTATAAAAGAGTGGACAAGAGGCAAGTTGCTAGTACACTTCCTGAGCTATTACACACCATGTCATGGAAATGTTACTAAAACGCCCTATTTCACACTCAGATCAGCTTCAGAAGCATTTAATACCTGAGAAAAGTTAAGTGATAGGTTTATGCAAAACTTGTCAAGGAAGATCTTGTTTTACATCAAGCTAAATTCAGACTCCCCTTCCTTCAGGAAATTGGGAAGTGTCATTATTCCTTTTCATCCTGTTTTATGATCCCAAAGGCAGTCGACATTCCTGCATTTCCTACATGAAAAAAGCACTTAGGAATCACCAAGGATAAGACTTCAGCAACAGGCAAGACATAAACTTGTTAAAGTGGGTTTAGAGGAGGCCACAAAGATGATCAGAGGGCTGGGGCACCTCTCCTATGCAGACAGACTGAGAGAGCTGGGGTTGTTCAGCCTGGAAATGAGAAGGTTCTGGGGACACCTTAATGTGGCCTTTCAATACTTAGAAGTGGCTTACAAAGAAAAGTTGGTGAGATACTTTTTAGCAGGGTCTATGAGTGACAGGACAAGAGGCAACATTTTTGAACTGAGAGAAGTCTAGATCAGATACCATGGAACACTTTGTTACGATGAGCATGATGAGACACTTGAAAGGGTTGCCCAGAGAAGTTGTGAACTCTCCCATCTCCGGAAATGTTCAAAGCCAGGTTGGATGGGTGTTTGAGCAACCTGGTCTAGTGGAAGATGTCCCTGACCATGGCACGGGGGTTGGAACTGGACAATTTTTAAGGTCCCTTCCAGCCCAAACCATTCCGTGATTCTCTGAATCTATTAACAGACATAAATTCTGCCACAGATTTATTTACTGTTATACTGGTCAAACAAGTTGTTTGTATTTTCCACCAATCATTCTTCTGTACTCAAATATATCAATAGCTGTACTCAACTTTTTAAAGGTCCTGTTTCAAGGTACTTCCTGGAGAAGCACAGGACATGAATTCCAAAGCTTTAGATTAGGAAATATCACAGTAGAAAATCACATTGAAACAATGCTAAAAATCTTTGCTTCCAGTCATCTCAGTGTTAAACATTCATTTTGCATTGCAGTCTAGCTCCATAGTTAGAAAGAGTTTGTTATTCTAAGTAAAGTTGTCCCATTCTTTCCCACTGGCAGAGCAAGCTGGTCAAACTACATCTTTCATAACATACCAGCCAGGGCAGTCAGAGGGAAAACCCCACTCTGCAGTGAGAGATGTCATTTCTGAGGAACACCAGCCAAATAGAGATAGCAGGACAAAGTAAAAAATTGCCTATAAAATTTCAATTTTTTTTTTCCCAGAAAGTACCTTTTCCCATGTAGAACAGAAGTTTCTAGCCAGCCCTAATTGCTTCAAAAACCTAGACTTCTTTTTTGTCATAATCAGGAAAGCATTGGATGAAGTACGAAGTTAGTCTCTTGCCATTCCTGCATGCATCTGGTAAACAGATCCTGGATGAACAACGTATACATAAACGAGGTGGGAGCATGCAACCCGTGTTTTATAGTACTTTCCCTTGTGCAAAGGACACAGGAGCAGGGAAATTCTTGACTCCAGCTTCATCCCACCTCATGCAGCACCTAGGGGAGTTAGCCAGGCAGCAAAGATGAAATAAATGTCACCCTTAGTTAAGACAGTACTGTACCTCCCGGAAGGCTGGGATTCACTGTCCTGCGTATTAACTCAATTTACAACTCAGAATACTTTTTTGAACTAATTTTGGAAGCGAGCAACTTAAAGGTTGATCTATATTTAAAGCTGTGCCAACAAAGCAATCCAGCTGTACTGAAATATTACCCAAGAAAGCCTCTTGAAGTGAATTCAAGAAATTAGGTTATTTTACAGCCAGACACAGCGAGAGTCAATGATTTATAGTAATTTACTCATGGTTCTACAGACAGGATGCCACTGTGGAAGGAAGAAAACAATAGAAAAATCAAAAACAAGTAGAACCCAATTAAAAAATGAATATATAATGCCTGTTGACCTGAAATGAACATTTAATTCACACTGGTGCAGTTTTTTAATTGAGTAGAAACAGCAACAGGTTCGGTTTTCTATCACACGCTAGTCTATTCACGTTCTCACCCCATTGCAGCAACACCCAATTGCTTTCCAGTAGTGCATTAAGCAACACCTCCTTTGTTCTCTCTTCCTCTGCCCCAGGGGAGACGTTTGTAGGATGATTTGCTTTGATAATTCGTATGCTTCTCTTTAATGTATATGTTGCAATGTATTTATGTCGTAAAGGCAGGTTAAAGAACGTTGTTTACATTTGGATGATGATGTTTGCCATTGTCTTAGCTCCTGAGGGAACTAATTCCATAGTCTTGGACTAGGCTTTAAAAATTTTTAACCACCTGCATTAAGGAGGTACTTTAAGGCTAAGGGGTAAATATTTTTTTCTTCATTTTTGTCATGTTTTTTCATCTTGAGTTTTAGCCCATCTTCTAGATGACTGGTTTTGAAAGTCAGGTGTGTAGACTCAAGGGGAGTGCAAGATAATCCACTGGGGTGCTGCAAGAAAATATATTCTGTACCATTAATAAATAAATTAATGAATTTTATCTTTAGCGTATCCTTCTTTAATTTTCATTTTGTCTGTGTTTTCTAATGTACATAATATATCACAATGACATTAGATACATATAATTTATAAATAAAAAATACAAATAATATTGCGGATGCATGCTCAAAATTATTTTAATGATAGGGGTACACTACCAAAACATTCTGAGACTGCTGCTCTAGAGAGCAGTTCCCTAATGATAGTACATCCTAATAACATTGAGATCCCAAATTTTTATCAGTACTCGTAAGTCAATGAAAAAACCCCACTCATATATCTGTCAAGCATGCTTAAAAAACTTCTGCTGTTGTGGAGAGTTGCTACAACCTTCCTATACCACATGGATTTCCCTGGTGCCAAGAATCCCCAGCAGAAATAGCGTGTAGCTGTGCTCTAACCAAGAGGTGTAAGAAATATGAGAATAGAGCACAACAGATCTGCCAACACAGGAGTCTCCTGGCCAGGAATGATTAAACATTGCTGCCTTCACGAGCTGCTTTTTGGGTACCAGCACAAAACCCAGAATTGCTCCCAAACTGTTGACTGAACTGACTGTGCGTTTGTGCATTCGCACCAAAGAAACTGCAGAGTACATGTAAATTCTTCAGAAGTAATTTCCGAATTAATTTCAAAATTACTTCAGAAGTAATTTTGAGGACCTCTTCTGTCTTCCAGAGACTTCTGAATCAAGAGCTGATACCTTTATGTCGTGTCCTTGAAAATAACAATGGAGCTGCTGATATGAGTGTTGGTGTGGCTGGGTGACCTGTGCTAAGTGCATTAGCATTAGCACCTGGTTTTGGAAATGTAGCCTCCCTAGATTAAATCAAGTTATTACAAAGGTGCTAACTGTAATTTTGAAAATACACACGCACAGATGTGTCTGCAAGACTTTTTTTGAAGTAGCCACTTTGATTTAATCTCAATACTACTTCACCCATTCTCCGGCATACAAAAACAATTAAATATTTTCCAGTTTACTCACCCCTCCCAGAAAAGCCTAGTAGTTATACTGAGGTAAGCCTGAAGCTTTCCTGACTAAACCAGGTTTTCACAAAGCATCAGAGTTCACACTTTAGCAATACAATAAAAATGGGGGGATGTGGGAGGGGAGGAGTTCCTAGTGAAAATAAGAGATGCCCTTCTGAAACACCCATTTAGCAACAATGTTCCCCGCAGGACAAAAAGCTGCTAAGATGTAGTAGATTAGGACAACTGCTTGTCCGTACCACAAAGAGGAGGAAGAGGAGGAAAAAAAAGGATGTTGAGCAAGAACACTTCGGGTGGCACCCGAGGTGCTGATGCTTCTGAGACACACTTTAGGTCCATGCCATAGCGAAGGGAACAGCGACCAATATTCAGGCAACACTTTCCCATGCCTTAAAGAGAGTGTCCAAGATATCAACGCCCATTCCTACTAGGATTCTGATTCAGACAGGGGAATGAATTAGGTGTAAGGTCATCAACACTGAATGTGGGAACCCCTTGCAGCACTGTGTGTGGAGAGAAATGTTTTGGCAGTGCAAAAGCAGTCAGCATTGCTGCGGAGTCCTTCCCTTGCTTGCACTAGCTTGCTTTGGGAAAAACAAAAAGAAAAGGGAGCATTAGCTCAGGGAATGGCTGGTGAAGTGGGCAGGGGACATTTCTAAGGACAAAATGGAGTGTCAGGGTCTTGAGCCCACTCCCATCTTCCTGGGGGTTTGGCTGTCTGGGCTCAGGGCCAATTCAGAGACACTGCACGTGGTGACCTTGAGGAAAACTCTTACCTTAAGCAAAGCAGGGTGGCTCCAGCCAGGGCTGCCCCTCCTTCTCCTGGAACTGGCTTCAAAGCTGACTCTCCTCACTTTTCCCTTTGGTCCCTGCCTGTGTTACACTGCAGTGGCACTGCAGCCATGCCTGTGCATTGCCTGCCAGACTGCCAGAAGAAAATATTTGCATGACTGTGCCTGGCACTGGCAACAGCAGAAATTGCAACATCCTATAATGAGTTCAGCAGTAATAACCTTGAGTGCTAACCCTGTTCCATACTGACCTGGCATTATCATCTTTTCTGGCAGATTTCACTCAATGTTAGGAATTTTGGTTTAAATTTGATTTTCTGAGTGATTAAAGCTATCCTATATACAATATTCTAAGGAATAATTTTAATTCCCTCCCGCAAATACAGTTATAATTATGACTGCTGTATAGAATGACAGGATTAGCAAAGTGTGCCAACAATTAATCTGTTTGTGTAGTTTTCTTATCTCCTCCCAAGAAAGGAATCCACAAACACTGTCCTACAAGAAGGATATTTTAATAAACAGAATTTTCAAGCTTCACTCCTGTTCAAAACTGTGTGGACTAACTCCACTCAGCTGAGATTCTGCAGCCCATGATAAGTGTTAATAACTGCTGGGTCATTAATATGAGGAAGACTGAATGGAGATATCTGCCTTCTGTGAACTTCAGCAACTTAACATGGAGAGTACCATTGGCCCACTAGCAGATTCAGAAGTAGGAAAAATGTGTAAGATTATCCAGAAAAACAAGAGTCGGATAGTTGGATAAAAGGAGAGGGATACATTGGATTACCAAAAGTCAGCAGTCAGAGAGTTAGGAAGAGGCTGTAACCTGACTGAAGGGGCACTGATCAAAGTCACAGGAAAAATGCAGTTGTTTAAGTACCCAGAAGGACATTCCCTTCCTGATTAGAGTGTATCTTCGACAGCTCATTCCCTGTCTGATAAAGCACATCCATCCAAGCTGCACACTGAAAAATACAGGACTACTATGGAGGCCCACCAAAGAAACAAAAGACATGAAAGAACAAAAATGTACTATTTTTCCAGTCAGGCAAACGTTGAAAACCAGATGCTTTCAGAACTGACCACCATTCAGAACAGACACCTAACCCAGACAGACAAAAGGATCAGAAACCTGTGAATAAGACAGAATAACAAATCTTAGGTATAAACATGCTAAATTACTTTAAAAGAGGTTGAAGCTCAGAGAAAATGCCCTGCATTTGAGACGTCTAAACTGGTCATAGCTGTAGCCATAGGAATAAAAAAAAAAAATCCCTTCATCATCTGAGCAGCTGGCCACAATGAGTGAGCAGATTTCAACCTCCTGTAGCACACTTCAGATCAGGTCTTTCAGTCCTACTTCAGAAAAATACTGACTTTTTTTAGCAAAATCCTACGTTCTTTCTTCTTGGAAGCACATGAAAACATACCTATCTAGAGGTAAAGACATGTTCGAGTACTTCACTGGAAAAAAAATCATTTAGGCTGCAGGTGACTGACTGAAACAAATAGCAGTGCTGTCCTTGTGTAGGATAAAACAATGGAAAAAAGAAACAACAAAAACCAGTCATGTGAAGCTACAACATTAAGATCAGACTACGCAAAATTTTCCAAAAGAAGTGATAGTTAGTAGTCATAATAACTACAGTGGTGGATAAAGCACAATCACTTCTTAAGGATGTTTAGAAACTCCAACATGAAAATACAAGAAAACAGAATCTAAAGAGATTAGGAAAAGACAGTGCGGGGGATCCATGAAAGAAGGGAAGCATCCCACGGGCCTTTCATGCAAGCTGATGGTGCAGCTAGAGGAGAAGATTCTACACCTAGAAAGAGGGTGGTAAGGACAGCTCTCCACAGCCAGGCAGACAAAACTCCTCTCAGAGGCCTGTGGGCAACTGGACCCCTCTAGGTTTAAGACTAATAGGAAGTCATTCACATGACCATGAGAAAATGTACAAGCTGGGAATGAAGGCTGGAGCCCCCTCACTGGGTGTGAACTTTCCCCAGTAGTGTAAAATCAGTGTGACACAGCCCCAGAACAGACTGTCCCTCGGCTGAGGGCAGCACTGCCACCCTGCATCCAGGTGCTGCCTGTGCATCCGGCATCCTTGACAGGAACAGCTCAGGTTCAGGATAAGGAAATGTTGCATTTAATTTTGCGAGATTAATCATTGATATTCACCCATCAGACCTTCCGACATAGTTTGTTGAATAAGGTGGCTTTAACGCCTCTGGATGCTTTCAAATTGTTTTGTATTGCCAGAGTGGCATAAAAGTACTGAGTATGAAAGAGATTTAAGCCAGGAATGTGTAACAGAAAAGGCACAGACCTGTTTGGAAGAGCTACAATAGCGACGGCGCAGACAGGAGTAAGTCATGCGCTGGCACTCAGCTCGCAGACAGGTGTGCCGGCTGCTCGGTGACATTATCATTCCTCCAGTTGTTTCTTACCACTCCTCTGCCGAGAGTTTCCACCCCCGCAGCTCTGTTGGCAGAAGGAATTAAGTGAGCACTCCCTCGTGTGCTTCCAACAAGTCAGATGGATTAGTCAACAAAGAGGGTTTTAACCAACCTGCTCGCTTTGCCTGAAGCAAATGAAAGTGCTCTTAAACAAACCTTTTTACCAGCTGAGCTACGGCAGCAGTAACTGCAGCATCAGAGGGGAAGCATGTGGGTACAAACTGGCAAAACCTTCAAGTGGCACAGTTGCATCTGGAACACACTCTTTGTCCAGAGCTTTTTTAGTAAGCACAAGTTATAACATCTGACACACACAACACCTGTCCATGTGTATATTTTATTTTCAGCAAATACAAAGTTAATGCAATTACACTGAAAATTCTTCCACCATGGGCTAAGTTAAGGCACATTATCTCATATTCGTTGGGCACTAGGAGCATACAAGGGAACAGGTACCAGACAGTGGATGGTTAGCTTTCATTCATAATACCTTCCTAACCTTCCTTCACATGCCACAGTGTGTGATTGCGCAAAATTAAGTAATTGACCTGAAAAAGGTTGTGATTTACTTTTCCAAATATCACTTACAAGGTAATTCCAAGAGAAATTATTGCACAAGTTCATTTTGAATTCAGTTTGAAACAGCTGCCAATTTAGTCCAAACATTTATTGACACTACCAATGTGAGAGTTTCTACTATTAGAAATTACACTTTCAAGTCTTCTCCAATTGTAATCCGGAAACAAAGATTGCAAAATGACCAGATATGCCGGTGCCAGGTTGGACAGCAATGAAATTCCAGCACACACAAGTCTTCCCAAGGCATTCAGTGCTCCCTAAGCAGCTGTACACCTGCCATCAAAATCTACTTTGGTATGTGTACTTCAGCGGCACCTGAGCACACAGCATAAGCAGAACTGCATACTAAGGATGGCATCAAGGTTTCTGACTTCTTCCTCATTAGCTTCGATCGTTGTATTCTCTTCCTGGTACTTGTTCCATGGAGCAGCACAGTTTGAACTACATGGTGACAGCTTATACTATTTATTTTCTGCTATGATCTGTTTTTCCACTTCTGGGGTATCAGGAAAAATGTGCACTTGTTCCTGCCCTGGTAGTTAGACTCCAATTCCAATACATTCACTGTCCTATGTGATCCCCACAGCAGAGAAATGCTTTTGCTTGAGAGACAAGAGCACCTTCTCTCCTATCAGTGAACTTTCAGCTTCCAAAATCGCTCAATATGCAGGAATGTTTGAACTGAAACTTTCACATGCCCAGGAATATAGATTTCAATAACACAAAAATCATGTTAGTAAGCCTTGAAAGTTCTTTGAAAGAAATCTTGAATCTTCCTTACTGAATATCCAATGGAGAGATATACTCTAGGGTTAGGACAACAATCCATCGGTTTCAGAAGCTATCTTGGAAGAGTCAGCCTCATCATGGAAGTGTTTCTTAGGTCACAGCAGGAATTTCAGGACAGAAATCATTCCAGTTATAACGTGCTATTATTATCAGTAGCATTTTGTTCAAAATGCTTATGATTGGTACACACTGGAATGGCATGATGTTTCTCATGGCACGGTCTATTTGTCACTCATTTCTGTAAGACTTAGATCAGGCTTGAAATACTCTCCTCACCTGCAATCAAAGGAGACACTGGATATGTGTAACAAGCTCACTGGCCATGGTGGGGGGCTTGGAACTATGTGATACTTAAGGTCCTTTCAACAAAATCATTCTATGATTCTACATATAACACACAGGCATCAATCATGCAAGTGTGAGAATTTAATCCTCAGAGTCTTGCACAACAGGTTTTATCATCTAAAAGCAAAAGATCCTACGCTTTTGTGTGGGAGCTTGCAATTTGTTCACTGAAAACCTAATTCAGCAGAATATACAAACACATTTAAAAGTTTTGGTAGAATGAACTTTAAAGAGTATTAAGTATTAAATACATTAGTGATTATATTCACCCACAAAGGAGTTTTAGAAACCATTCTCCCCAGATATATATACTGCTGGAGTGATGAACAGGATTTTATGTGATGCTCACTCCCTTTTCACAGCATTATGACCCTTTATTTTTTAATACTGGACAAACCAAGAATAAGTAACAAGTAATGCCTTCCTAGACGGTGTCAAAGTAATACCAGTGACTGGCAGTTGCATAGTTATATTTGGATTTTTCTAGATTTGGAGCAAAATGCCAGACTGCAGTAGTGTATATAGCATTGAGGTATCAATTATTAATTCTGTTGTCTTGTGTGAGGCACTGGCTTTTCATTTGCAGGAAGCTGAATCAGTTTATGATTTTTTCCAATTGAACAGTGGAAGATTTCTACATCTTTCTGTAACACAGGAGAAAGAAGCAGAAAGAACCAAAGGACTATCAGAGACATAAGCTAAGGAAGCTCAACGTTGTGTCTGCAGTATTAGATTTCAGGCTGAATAAAACTGCATTTTTCATCCACAGTACTAGGACCGTTAACCTCTAAAGATTTCTTACTTGCACTGTCCTGTCAAAGAGTGGAAAAGCAAAGATATCCTGGCTGTTGTCCAAACATATGAACTTTGGCAGTAAACACTACTGACTCTCAAGAGACTGTGGGTGAAAAAGGTATGTTAAAAAATTACCAGGCGGTGTATATCAATGGTTATTTTTTACTTATGAGCCTTAGTAGCATGTGGGTTTGACAGGGGAACTGAAAAGCTGAAGAAGAAACTGCAATGCTGTTACAAAATAAATGCATTTTTGCTACAGCATCTCAGGATGCTTTTTGAAATATTTTGTCCTAGTATGAACACAACAGAAAAATGCATTTGCAACAAAGCAGTCTGAAAATGAGAATTTCTGCCATGAAGATTAAGTGGTTTGCACATTTTTGCAAATTACTCAGCAACAAAAAGAGCGTCATGCAAAAGTTAAATTACCTAGGGAGACCTGTGTCTGTGAAGACACTCAGTGAAATGCAATTAACAAATAGACAAGTGCAGTCTCGATTCTAGCATGGCAGAGACATTATAGAACAATTACATTAGCAACAATGATTCAGTTATGTTCCCTTTTCTGAGAGCACTGCACAGCGGTGGAATCCCTCACAGTGAACTGACAACAAAGGCATGATGAGACCTTTTGGGAGGAGCTATTGCAAAAGGTCAGCACTCTGGGAGAGTCTGAGAGGGTGTTCCTGAGAAACTTACTGTAACTTTAAGGTTGGCCCTACTTTGAACTGAGTGAACTCCAGAGGCTTCCTCCAATCTAAATCATTTTATGATACTGTATCGATTCTTTACCACTCGAGATTACCTGCTGCAATCAAGCAACACCTACTTGCACTTCAGAACAGAAGCCCTACAGCTCGTTATCCTACCATTCCTCCTGTGTATTTGGCAGGCCATTCCTGGATGACCACGGAGTAGGTTTTCAACAGACCAGTCCAGGGTGCACTTAATGTTCCCGGAGATCGCAGGCAGTCTGCTCCGTAAATGTGAATCCCAGCAGGGATTCTTCCTGCAAACTTTGTGTATACACTCACGGCAATCTGCACTGATTTAACACAGAGTGAGGAAGAATCTACACCACCAAATATTTCTTTAAAAACAATATAAAATGGGTAAGAAATTCTAACATAGGTAAGGGCTGAGTTAGCTGACAAATGCCGACAGGTGAGAGTCAAGTACCACAGGAATGCAAAATTATGGATACATCACAAAACTGAAAACTTTATGAAGTGCAGGTCTGTTTTGTGTTGCATTGAGGCTGTATCATGGGAATCCTTTGCTTCAATGGACCCAAACCTGAATCATTACCTCCACCCTGTGCCCCAGTGAGGCACCGCAAATTTAAAAATTATTTTATCTCCCATCATTCCTGTGTCCCCTTTCCTAGATTTAGAACATTTTTGCTCCTCTCCTGGAGATCCGATACTGTCTTTTACAGTTTCTCTGTTTCTCCACAATTGACTCTCCCCTCCCTGTAGAATTTTAGAAAGACTTTCTTCATTTCCCCAGAATATAAATGAATTTTCTACCAAATATCTCCTTTTCCCAAGCAATCCTTTGGAAGGAGGAAACAATTCCTGTTTATAGAATTTTTACAGTATTCTTGCAAAGTCTTCGCAAAAGCTTAAGGTCAGCTGTCCCAGACCCCCGCGTATTTCCAGGCCAAGACACAGAGGGGTGTATTTTTTTGCTACTGAATATATGTACGAGCATTACACGACACTGACAACACCGCGCTTCTTCAGTCTTCAGAAGACTCCATCACCATCCCTCTCTAAGATATTTCATTATCTGTAGTACTGGTTCTGACTAAATGCTCTTCACAGCGGGTGGATGGGCTGTGACTGCTGAACAGTGTCGGCACAGCACCGAGGCCTCTTCTGTTTCTTACTCTGTTGCCCCAGTGAACAGACTGGGAGTGCCAAACGGGAGGGAGGTGACACAACTAAACCAAGGACAGCAGTATTCCATGCTGCATAACACTGTGCTCCAGGGCAGAGCACAGAGGAGAGTGTTTAAGGAAATTAACGATCTTTTTCTTGGGAACTGGCTGAGCATCTTCTTGAGAAAGGGCATACCCCTGGAGAGTGGACAGTGACTGCCTGAGCATTTGTTCTGGCTTCCTTCTCTCTCATTTTTTGACATACTGAGCGATTCTATAACTTGACCTATGAGTTTCCCTGCTTTTCCTTTTCTGTTTCCCCCCACACTGGGCGTGGGGGAGAAGAGAGCAAGTGGCGGTGTAGCGAGCAGGTTGCCCACAGAGATCGTGGAGTTTCCCTGTAACTCAAGAACGGTTTGGAAGCAACCCTGAGCCATGTGCTCCAGGCTGACCCTCCTTGAGCAGGGAGGTTGGACCGGATGATCCCCTGTGGTCCCTCCCAACCCGTCGCATTCTGTGAGTCTGTGCAGCCCGGCGGGGTCACCCCACAGCACCTGCCCATGGTGCTCCCGACTGCTCCCGCTCCCGTTCCCGCTCCCGCTCCCGTTCCCGTTCCCGCTCCCGACCCGCGGCGTTACCGCG
>VZTI01003363.1:270055-324981 GCA_013397865.1 Struthidea cinerea
GGGAGGGGTAATCCCGGCCTCCTCTTTCGCATCGGTGAGGTTTTCCTGTGCCCACGTGCGTGAGCTTCTTTAAATGGCTGGTCGTGGTTGTTGTTGCCCGGCGGGCTGGACACGCGCGCTGCTCTCGCTCGCGGTGTCCGGAGCGGGAGACGAGCCCCATCTGGGATTTGGAGTGACTCTCCCGCTGGATGCGGGCAGGCACACAAACACAGCACGAGCTGTTGTTTGGGGCTGTATTCCGTTCCCGTTATCCGTCCGGCGCTGGCGGGTGCCGCTTTCATTAGTTCATCTGTTTATCTCGTGAAGATAAACCGGCGATGTGGGAAAAAAGTTGCGTACGAATCCCAGTGTCACAGCACTGATTTAAATACGCTCGTTACAACTTCCTCCTGCGGTACTGGCGGAGGGAGGCCAGTGTCCGGCCAGCGACCGCTTGTGAAATGGGGACTCGGAGGCGTGAAATTGGAATCGCTCTGCCGTGCTTAGCGATGTGGCCCCGGTTCACTAATCGGATAACTCTGTGTAGTCAAGTTCTTCGCGTTGAAATCTTTTTTTCCCCGATTGCGTTACTTTAGATTGAGTTGCTGAGCAAGAAGTCTGCAATCGCTTGGTGTGTGTTTGAGATAAACATGTGGTTTCCTGAAAGCCGTGTTACTATGCCAGCGCTGCTCTAACGCTATAGGAGTAGTGAAACTCTTCACGTTCCCCGCTGAACTTCAAATCACTGTGTTTCTTGGCTGCTTTCACGAGTGAGGCAGGGCTTGCCCTAGAATATATGGGGATGAAAAGCCCCTAAAGAATACTTGTGTTGAATCCGCAGCCTTCTGCAGCCTTTTCTGCTAGGGATGCCTGCGCTACTGAAGTTCGCTCGATCGCCTCGCTGGCGTTAAACTTGCCTGCGGGCATTAGCTAGTGTTGCTTCAGGTTAGGCTAGTCCTTGAATTGTTAGGCTGTTAGACGGAATTAATTGATTAGTCACTCAATTTTTCTGCATTTAGAATTCAATTTTTATTAAAACACCCACCTTGGCTGGATAGCTTTATTTGGAGCCTGAAATACAATGCGGTAGTTAGATTGAGGTTATTGCTTGAGCCCTCTAAGGAGCTAAGGGTACCTTGGACAAGAGCTGCTAGTCAAATGTTCGAGCAGGATATCAGGATTGCAGGATGACTGATAAAACGTTAGGTGAAGGATTGTTTTCTTAGAACTACTTGGAAAATGTATGCGAGTTTTATGTGAAGCTCTATTGCAGGACTGCAAGGGAGACCTTATGGTGCACAAATACCAGTTATCCAAAATATTATTTTTGGATTTACAAATGCAACATTCACCTTCAAGATGATTAATACTACCTTTTCAGTGAGTGTAGTTTTATAGCAGCTACTGTTACAGATGTTTCATGGCAGTAGGTCATCTTATTAGTTTTCCCCGGTCTTCTGGGGTTTGCTATTCACTCTGCAGTGTTTTAGCCAAACTTGCTTTCAATTAGTTGTTTCTAATTAAGAAACTTTCATTCTTAGTTTCTGTTACCTCTTCAAATCTTTGAAAATGTTCCAGTTTTGCATAATGCTATTGCAGCATATTCTTCACCGTCTTGTTGCCTAGTTTCTAACTTTGAGTTGTGAATGATTACTCTGTGGAAGTATGTTCTGTCACTGTGTAGCCTCCTGTGTTAGTGCATGCTGCTAATCCCTGCCACACTTGGAAGCTTCTCACTCTGTTTTAGCTGTATTTAAATAAAAGCTATTCCAAGCATTTTTTCCCTACTCAGTTTAATTTTTTTTTTCTTTCTGTCCACTTATCCTCAGTCTTTTGTAAAACTGTTAAATACTGGGAGGGTGGAAGGGAGAACAGAATATTGGCTTGTTATCACAGTAGCCTACAAGTTAATGTAAGTATGTATTTGAAGACTGTAAGTGTTTGTTTGAAGACCTTTCATTGTCATGGGAATATTTGTAAAAATGAATCTCTGCTTTTGTACCACTGATAGTTTAAGAAAAAATATTTGTAGTAACTGTAATAATAAATGAAACAGTAGGATAGATGAGACAGTGGTTCTTTTGCACTGTATTAAAGATAAGGTTGGGACAAAGGTAGCTGTACAGAGATTGTTTTTTTCGAGTGGAAAACAGTGCTTTGTGCATCCCTCTGCAATTACATTTCTGTTAAAAACTTCTCACGAGGGAAGGAATTGCAGTTTTTCAGGAGTCAGTGTAGTTTGCTATGTGCACTTTCACATTACGGTTGCTTTATCAAAAACCTGTTTAAGAATCTCTGTTTTCTTTCCCTTCTATGTTTAATTTCCGTATCCTTTCATACTCTTAATGGCACTTGAATTTCTTTTGATATGTATGTTTAAATTAATACCAAAACAATAGCCCCATTTTTTTCTTAATGCCGTGATACCAGATACTTGGAACAACAGTAGGTAATTTGTACCCTGACCGTATTTCCAACATAAATAATGAGGCAGCAAAGCCGTTTAGATTTAATGAAACTTGGGAGTGATCTTTCAGCCTTTGTGTTAGAGACAGCACACATGTATTATGGACTTGACAAGCCTCAACTGCGGGGCATGTTTAGCAGCTGCTAATAAACATATGGCATAGTGCCACCACTCAAGCACAGAAAGGAAATTGTAGGTGTTAAGACAGTAAAGCAGTGGAAATTTCTATAGGTCCATTGGATATTACACTCATGAAGAAATGAGTGATGATTTCAGTTTATTTTTGGGATACATTTAATTTGGAATGCCAAAATACATCACAAGTGGTTGCAGCTGCTGTAATTCAAGGGTATTGAGCTGTCAGCCGATGCTTCTTTCTAAGACCAAAGCCTTGAATCTTTTTCTATTCTAGTTTTTAAAATAATTTTTGTCCATATTAAAGCGTAAGGAAATCTATCATCAGCTTGAAACTACCTTTGTTTTTTTTAGTAAACAGACTGTTGTGTTGCAAGAATCTTAAGAAATGGATGTTTACTGGGAAATTGTGGCAAAGTATTTTAATTCTTTGATGAATTTGGGTCCATAAGATGCAGATTTATTGGCTGCTGGGGGTTCCTCCTCTCAAACCATCTTCTTAAAACATTCTCTCTCTGGACATAATTTAAAGCTAAGATTTGGAAATACTGCCAGAAAAGCTTTCTCCAGCCTAACAGGCATGTTGGTTTAAAGCAGAAGCTCTCCAAAAGGAGGAAGGCCTTTGATGTGTTATTTTTTCCATGCGAACTGGAATTGTTTGCAGTATGTGAGCAGTGATGAATGGAAGTCATGCTTCAGATGTAAGAGTTACATTGTAGTGTTCTAAGTTAACTTCTTGACTTACTCTTAGCAGAGCAAAGAAGTTGAGGAGGAAGTCAGGCCTCAGAGTAAAGACTATCACTTACTGTATTTTCATGTAGTGTTTTTACTAAACCTCAAACTACTCAATTCGATATTAGGCAATTAATGAAACAATTTGAAATTGCTAAGTGGTCTGTGGGCAATGCTGTGTGTGTACAATGGCAGTGGAGCATTGTGTGCAGCTGATGGGACCATATTTTGAGATAATTTTCCTCTGTAGCTGCACAGATTAAGAAGCTATTGGTAGCTTACTTTGTTAGAAGATCCATTTGCCAGGGAAAGAATTAATTTGGGGGCACAGGGAACTGCTGTAGAGCAAGATGTGGTAGTGGAGAAGGGATTAAAAAATGTGGCATAACTACTTTTCATATACATGCAGCTGAGATGGAATCTGTGGTTACATTGGTTTGGGTTTTCTTTTAATTCTTCCTGCCTTCACTGTTCTTCCTCCCAGGGACAGAGTATGCTGATGAAACAGTAGGAGAAAGAAAACTTAAACTAAATTTCTAGTAGCAGTTTTTGATCATCTGTTTCTGCTCCTGTTCACTTTTGGGCAAGTTTAATTAATGAATTATACATATAAAATAGTAATTTATCTTTTTGTGTATTCAGAAAAGTCTAACTATTTGAAACTGAGCACAATATTAGTTTCCTTGAGCAGTCTCTGTTCTGTTACAGCACTTCTTAATCTCATCTGTGGAGAGAAGTTTTGGCTTAGAACATTGTAGATTCCACAAATTTAAATGAAATTCTGCTGATTTTTATCTTTTATTTCTTACTAGTGTTTATTAAAGGATAAGATTGTTTGGTGTTGAGGTAACTTAGTTGATGAGAATATGGGTCTGTGTTCTGAAAATATAATTGACATCTAAGCAAATATCATTAGTTTGTTGTTCTCATTAGAAAAACAGAACCCTTATGATGATGTGTCATGTAAGTAACAGAAGTTTGCAAACACACTTTTTCCTGTAATTATTTTCTGCACCTTGTCTCCTGTTGAGCTGTATTGTATTTTTTCTGTATCAATGTCTAAATCTCTCCAAGTAATATTATTTTATTCATTTTTCTCATAATAAATGTCAGTTCTACTTGTCACACTTGGTGCACATACCTTGATAACTGTTAACATGTCAGGACTTCATTTGAGTTGTGGCACTAGGGTTAACTGTTGTACCACACCAGCAGTAAAACAGTTTAGTACTGCAGTTAGTTTTACAAATGTTTATGCACCCACTTCTGTAAAGCTATAATAATAATTAAAGCTGTAATACAGATTGATCTCTCTCCCCAACACACACCTCTTTAGCTTGGACACAGGTTGCATAATATCTCATTTTTTCCACTCAACCTTCTGGTCTTGTCATAATGAAGATTTCAGTCTCGGTTTTCTGTAGCACATTTGTGATCTGCAGCTCCTCCTCACCATGCTGGCTTGTCCTGTTCTCTGGAAACAAAAACCCCTCACTGTACATATCAATTTATTTATGGTCCCAGCTTGATTGGGTATTTATACTTGCTTGGTTAAAATGTACTCTTTCTCCATTATTTAATCAGACATTTTTCAAAAGAAAAGAACTGCTGCAGGTTGTTTTTTAAATTTTATGCAGTGTTTAATGTTCTTAGAGAATGAAATTGGCAGCTATCATAGCACCTACCTAACATTTACTGTGTGAGGTGCGAGTCACTGATGATTGACGAGCGTGACAACACTTCAGGGTACCATAATTTTCATCTTAATCTGATCCAGTGTTAGTGTAATTGGTGTTTTGAAACTATGCAGTGCTCCGTAGCTGAAGTGACAGGAAGCTAGTCCAGAACCAAAATCTGCTGAGAACTTAGAGTGGCAGACTTAGCTGCCCCACATTTGGAGCAAACGGTTTCACAGCCTTAATCTGAGGGAGTACTTGGGGTATGTCAGAAAGTACATAGAAAAAATTAAGATGAGGTTGTGCAAAGATCTATTGCTTGTTTTCACATAAAAGCCTGATTGCTTTTATTTCTTCCTCTTCAATGAAGTGTTTTTCTGAGAAGAGTAGGGATTCAGAAGCACCTTGAATGTGACAGCAAACTGAAGTTTCTCTGCGGGAGATGCTGAAATGGCACAGTTTCTCTTTTGGTTATACTGGGCCTTATTTGCTGCGTATAGATCTAAATACCATTTTAGATGTCGTTACAGCCTCAGTTGTTATTCCAGTGATCCACACTGGGATTATAAATTGAGGTGAGGTGATTTAATCCACTAATTTCTGTGTGGTGGAAAGTGACTTTTTTAATATATGTAGCTGGTTTCTGCCGTCCCAAATTAAGGGTAGTACTTTCCTGCAATGTGTATTTTAGCCCCAGCATAGATTATGGGCTCATTACAGTGCTAACGTTACCTTCTTAATACTGATTTTGACGTATAATGTGAGGCAGGTGAGCTTTAACAGCACCTCCAGCTCCCGAATCAGTGAGGTGTTTTAGATGATGAGAGAAGAAAAGATTTGGCTTGGAGCTATCCAGTTTTGCTAGGGAAGAAGAGAGAATCTTGGCAATCTAGTATGAAACAGACTGTCATTGTTGCTGCTCTTGATGGCAGCGTATGTCAACCCCATATAAGTATCGTCTCAAATATGCCAGTCTGTGTTTTCTGCTTTCTCCTAGCTGCTGCTTTGTAGCATCTCTGAATCATCATTGTCTCAACATGAGTTAGAAGTCTTCTATGTGCTCTAAAATCCAGTTCAGATCTCTTGACCTCTCCCTGTCTGAACTAATCTTTAATAATGAATTATTTCTTGGTGTTGGATTGTATGAAAATATCAGGTTTTAGCAAAATTCTGAAGCCATGTTTGAGATCACATTGTAAAAAGGTGGTGTATGCGTAATAAGTATGTGCCAGCGTTGCCACTGCAAAGTTTGTGAGGCTTATTTCAAGAAAGTCTTAGTTAAGTATTGTAATGGAAGCTTAAGTCGAGGGTTTTTTTGACATCTGCAGTATTTTGCCTGCTTGTCATGTGTTACACTGTTTAATCCTAAACCTGCTACAGTTAAAAAACAAAGGATAAATGCTTAATTTGTAAAACTGTTTAAGAAACATATTTTCTGTTATATCTACTTTAGAAATATGTTTTCTTTAAAACATTCAGGACAGATTGGGACATCCAGACCTAATCTATGTATTCATATCTCAGCATGAAGAAAATGCTGAATCACTTACCAGGATTCTGCTTAATTGTTTACGTGGAAATTTCTGGGGAAGAGCAAGGGGTTGGATATGTAAGAATCATCTACTTAAATCTTTGGAAAGAGTGGCTCCTGAATCTTTAATGTATGTGGGTTAGGAATAACAAGTACTTCATGCTCAACTGTATATTTCCTTACTTTTGGCTGAAATTTCCCTACCTTTGTCCTGAAGGCAAATCTACTAGTTCTGTTTGAAACAAACTTGGGGGTGGAAGGTGCAGAATGAGAGCATGATTTTTAGTTTTCAGAAATATCTTGTTAATTATATATTCCCGTCTGCCTTTGTAACCAAATAACAAAAACGTAAGTAACAAAAAAATAGTTTGATTAAAATTATCTTCTTTAATTTATTTTCGTATCCTTATTGTAGTGCTGAAGAACTAAGGACAGCATTCATTAAGAGCTAATTATGTTTGTGGGTTTTTTTAATTGCAGGAGGCAGAGTTACCATCAGAACTGAATAATGAAGGATACTGTGATTTTAACAGCAGGCCAAATGAGAACTCTTACTGCTATCAGCTCCTGCAAGAGCTCAACGAGCAGAGGAAGAAAGGCATTCTTTGTGATGTTAATATTGTGGTGAGTGGGAGGGTCTTCAGAGCTCACAAGAACATCCTGGTTGCAGGCAGCCGCTTCTTTAAGACTCTGTATTGCTTTACAAACAAAGAAAGCCGTAACCAAACCACTGTTACCTATTTAGATGTTGTTGCTGTTCAAGGTTTTTCTGTCATCTTGGACTTCTTATATTCTGGTAACCTCGTGCTTACGAGCCAAAACGCCATTGAAGTGATGTCGGTGGCCAGCTACCTTCAGATGACGGAGGTTGTCCAGTCCTGCCGCAACTTCATTAAAGATGCCTT
Organism: Struthidea cinerea; assembly: GCA_013397865.1. NCBI lineage: Eukaryota > Metazoa > Chordata > Aves > Passeriformes > Corcoracidae > Struthidea > Struthidea cinerea. The sequence goes on from VZTI01003363.1 coordinate 277,481, forward strand.
AAACATAAGTATAAAATCGGAAGCTCCAGAGACTGTTGTAGTGGATTACAACAGAAGATCTGTTAGTAGGGATGGTTTATCTCCAAGGGATCAAAAAGTTGCCAGCTTCTGGGCAACACGAAACCTTACCAACTTGGCAAGTAGCATAAAAACTGAGAGTGATCCTTACCCTATTGATGAGGGCCAAATGGAAAGCTACCAAATGAATGACTGCAGTTGGGTCCAGGACAGCTCACCTGAAATGGCTGAAAATGAATCTCAAGGTGAGGGAAAAGTTTTCGTGTGGAATGACATGGGTGCACAGGGACAATCAGTTCAAGAACCTGGAAAAGCAAGAAGGAAAAACCAAACTGCGAAGAGATTTATTTATAATATACCACCTAATACAGAAGAGAACTCTGAAGATTGCTCAGTGTTGCAACCGTCAGTCCCATATCCAGAAGAAGATTTGTCATTTATTAAAGAAGAAGCAGGTAAATATTGCTTAATGACAGTTATGTCATTTGAAAATTAAAGTGTTGAATGAAGTGACTTTGTAACTTTTGTAAAGGTATGTTGGACTGGATTAGTAAAATCAGCACAGCGTTCAGGTTACTAAATCGGTAATCTGATTCTCCGCCTTGGGGCATGGCAGCAGATCGTCAGCTAGAGAAGGAAATGGTTGTGCCATACAGTATGTAATGTGCTGTTTGCATTTGACACTTGAAATGGGGATCCTTAGCAGCTGGTAGAAATTACGATTCTTATGTTTGTATTTAATCTGTGGCAACTATTCGGCACAAAAGCAAGGAGTGATAACTGGTGGCTAGTGTTAGCTGATTGCACAGACAGCAAGGGCCTTTATAATTTCATTCCCTCCACTAGCAAAAGATTTTTCTGGTAATCTTCACCTGAGTGTCATCCAGAAACATTCTGCTGATTCTTGTTGTTGGGATATCTGGGAAGCTACAAGATGGAGTAATCCTGGCTACTATAATAGAAACACTTACAACAGGTTTGTGAAACGTTGGCAAGAGATGCCACAATGACATATATTAGAGGGGAATATATTTTTGTTGAAGTATGCTTTAAACAAATCCTGAGAGTGATGGTATTAATGGGATTTTTTTTTTCCTTAAGGATCTATTGTTAATGCGACTGTTAGAATAAGATTAAATAACTGTTTGCTAAACAAATACAGTCACACAAAGAATTATGAGCAGCAGACTGTTTACAGTGTAATTGTCATTTGCGGCAATGTAATTAAGTTTTTTTATTTTTTATATTATGCTGCATGAATAGTTAATGTATGTATTTGAAGTACTGTCATTTACCTGCCTCACTTTTTGATGAATTAATAGTTTTCAAAACTTACTGCAATTTAGGAGCCAAATTAGGGGTGGATTTGAGGTACAGCTGGAACAAAGTTCTTTAATGTGTCTTGTTTCTAAAGCAGTTTAAAATGTATGCCTGCTTCAGACATCAAGGAATTGTGGATGTCCTGTCTCCTCTAGGGGCCCTGCTCTGCTCCTGCCTGCGGGGCTGGGGACACAGGCGAGCAGTGGTCCCGCAGGGGTCACGTGGGGACCCATGGCTGTGCTGTGCGGTGCCAGTGGTGCCTGGGCACCACAGTGACACGTGCCAGTGCAGAGCTGTGCGGGCTGGGACTGGAGATGTGTTTCTCCAGTACAAGAGACCTTCATGTGCTTAGTGAGTAGTGTGACACAACAGAGCAACTCTGGAGAAGCAGCTGTGCTGAGGAGCACTTCTGCAAATACTTCAGGGGCATTACTTATCTCTGGTCTTCATCTCTGAGCTCTGGGTAGGTCTGCTTTAGCTTTACTTGGGAGTGTGTGCTTCCGAAGTGAATTTCCTGTACTTCTCTTACTGGCTAAGCTTTGTTAGACTGCACAGGATTCCTTCTGGCTGAACTGACAATAGAAGCTGTGTTTCAGGAACATGCCAGTCGCTAATAATCCTCAGGTCCACAGCACCAGGTTAGATCTAGGCTAAGTAAAGCACCTTTAGATGCGGATAGTGGGGGATGTTGAGTCCTCAGCACCCACACAACAATTTTGCCTGTGCTGGGCTACACTACTTGCTCTAGTTGCAGTGCCATTAAAAAGGACAACAGAGGGTCTGGAGCAAGAGCTGAAGAAATGTGTATTAGCTGCACAAATACCAAATTTCTGACACAATTTAGCATGTGGTTTCTGTTGATGATTTATATGGGGTAAATATTCAAACTCTTTTACTGATGGAAATACAGAGAATATGTCTACTGTATGATGGCACCAACAACAGATATAAATACTTGTTTGGATGCTGTGGAATTTTGTATGTATGCTGTGAAGATTTCTTGGAGAAATAATGGAGGACATGGATAGTGCAGTATGTTTAGTCCTTGTTAATTTTTTGACAGAATCACCAATGATTCCAGTAACTTGCTATGGTAAAGAATTAAATTACAAAATACATCCATGTAGCATCTTGATGAAAAGAACTGTATTGGAGACAGAGCATACTGAATATGCGTTATGGTGTCTGTTGAAAACCATTGAAAGTTCTGTGACTGCAGACTGAAGTTTATTTTACTGAGCTCTAAAATACTAGTCAACTAGTAATCTCCTTGGTATTTTCAGAGCACAGCATATATGTTCCCAAGTACATAATTACATTTTCTGCCAGTGTTATAACTCTTTTGGAAGCCATAGCTAATATTTTTGTAATAATACCTTTACTTTTACTAAGTTCTTGCATGCATGCATATTGTTTGAAACAAGAAGAGTGACTGAAGTAGGGCTTGGTATAGCTTACTTTTCAGCCATAGTCTGTGCTTCACCTTTTGATATTCTTTCTCTTCTACTTGTGGCTGTTTTGCTTTGCTTTGCAGATGGATTCCACTCTTAAACACTGTTCTTTTAACTGCTCCCTCTATGCCAAAGAAAAGGTGGAAGAGGGAGGAGTGGAGAGTTGGAAGAATGTCAAGAATGAGTTGTAGAGTAACCTGCGGGTTACACAGTAACTTTTTAGTTTTGGATTAAATTTTTTGTGGGGATGAAAAACTACCAAAAATAATAGGCACTGAGAGGTAACAATGGGTAAGAAAATGTCATCTGGAATAGATACAAGACAATTCTGTAAGAAGAAAAATAAAGAATGGTAAATTCTTATGTTCAGAGCTAAGGAATGTGCTGTCCCATTGGTTGCTAAAAGGGAAACAACGAGCTTCTACTGTTATGCTTTGTCATGTTCTGATGGGGATAACATCAGTGGTTATGAGCTGTCAGTTACATGCAGAATGAGTTTCTGTGCCCTTGATTTAGGTTTGGGTTGGTCTGGTGCTTTTGTGACGGGAAATAAATACTGTAGATAGCCTATTTAAGAACACTCTTCTCACTACAAAAATTTATCCCTGAAGCCACTTCCTCAAATTCTGTAGTAAGTGAATTTTCCAGTTGGTTACCAGCAGTAAGCAGCAGTCCAGTTACCAGCTGGGTAAGTATTAGATAATAAACAGTAAAAGCTTTCTGAAGCATCTGCTACCCGTCTTGTTCCAGTAAAGCAAGTATGTTAAACTGCTTCTTGCTGAATGTGAGTCTTTCTACACATATCCATGAGAATATGTCAGCTGCTTCTTCCTCTCACCCTGTGTTGCCAGTTAGTTTATATTTAACACCTTCCCTGTAAAAGTAGCACTTTGGTGAGCTTTAAAAAAGCTCCATGAAGTTAGGATGGGTTTGAAATTCCTTGTACTGTCTTACATTTATATTTACTTACATTTTACTTAAGCTTTCAAGACTTCTCCAGTTTTAGCTATATTAAAGTAGCTGTTTAACTAAAACACTGAATGTTACCACCTATCACAGTATTTTCCCTCTTAGCTGATAATCTGCTAAAAAGTCTTTACTGTTTACAGCCATCATGCATCCTACAATTAACCATTTACCATGGTGAAAATAACCATGCAGTCAGTCAGCATCTCACAGTGTTACAGTGAGTTACAAAAGTTCATAAAAGATCAGTGAACATAATTCATCATATTCTTAATGTCTGTTCACAGGGTTGTTTTGTCAATTTTCATCACTTCTTGGGTATGTCTTTCATCTGGGCCTGTTTGTTTGTTTTTTTTGTACTAGTGTCCTATCCTCAGACTTCAGAACACAGCTGTGAGGTATTGCATATGCTTTCTGGAACTGACGGTGTTGATTTTTACAGAGACTTGCATGCAGTATCCCAATAGCTTTATGAAGCTAGAAGTGGATAATTTGTTATTGTGATTTTTTCAGGCTAGATAATGCTGTCATGTACTGTGGTGGGGATGAGGGAAAGGATAACAAGTGCAAGATGAAAACAGCCCTTGGTGGAACAAGAGGGTTCCTGACTGATTTTGTTGGGGTTCTTAAGGAATTTAATTCAGCTTGCTGTAGAAATAACTACTTTTCAGAAGGATACAAACAGCAGCTAAACCTGCTTACAAAAAATGTAGTGCTGGTCACAGCTTCTGTCATGATACAAAGGAGGAACATAACATAACTTGATTAGGACTTTACAATAAAGACAGGTATCTTTGTATTTGAAGAAATCAAGATTGATGGACTTATCAGGACACATATATATTTCTTGTAGGGATAAACCCCACTTGACTGACTGTGTTACAAAAGAAAAAAGAATTGTGCATTTTTCCTACTTTTCCATGGTACTATAACCCTCAGTCAGATTTTGTTTAGACCTCAAGCTGATACCCTGATTAAAAGATTTAAGTTCCTTGGTGGACCTTTAACCACTCTATTTTCCCCATTCCCTATGTAATCTGGTATTGAAGATGTCATAGGTTTTTAGAAGTCCTCTGAGAACGCTGCAACATCCGAGGGTCAGCCTCTTCCCCATTCATTAAATTTACCTCTCCAAGGGAGGATCCCAAAGACAAGCAGATCCTCACATTCTCATGGTGTGCTCTGTCACTGAGCCTGCAACTCTAGGCAATGTTTTGTGTATTGCTGTTGTCAATTTGCCTTTTTTTTTTCTTTTCTTTTTTGTGGATGGGTTGGGGAAGAAGGTTTTGTGGTGTCTACAGATCTCTGCCTGAATATCCTTTTGAGTCCCAGTGCGATGCATTGACTTATTGAAAAAATACCAATCTGAAGTGCTGATTTTTTTAATTTGTGAAATACTGGTGATGGTAGCAGCATCTAAATAAAAATAGTCCATGAGAACAATTAACTCCCTCACAAATAAATGGTCTGCATGAGGAACGTTCTTTACTTTCTTGTGTTTCACTGGTATAGTTGTTGGATGAGATCAGCAAAATAGCTTTCACTTTCTTGGGAAGAGATTTTTCAGGGAAGGTATGATAACCAAGTTGAGAAGCAAGTTGATAATATATTTGGCATCAGTTGGTGGTCTTCTGTCAGGGTTAGTTGATGCTAGATCTGACTCCGTAGTCAAGGCAATATCCCACTTTTTCATGAATGAAAAACAGAAAAAATTGAGAGCAATTGGGAGCAATAGATAGAGTATGAGTAAGATTGTGTTAGCAAAATGTCTTAAGTATGTCTGAGCCCTCTGTTGCAAGAGGCAGTTGAGCAGTACTGTGCTTCCAGAATAAGCCTTTTCAGAAGAAGCAAGGTTAAAGATGGGAAGAATACTTTGGGAACAAAGGGAGTGCAAGATACTTTCTTTTCCCCACCTTCCTAGTATGTCAGTCTCGGCAGTGCTGTTTCCTCTGTCATGTTACCTAACATAAGCAACAAATCCAACTCTCTAATAGCAATCCAGATTGTATCAGTAGATTACCACTGCTTTCTTTACAATCCTTGAAAGCTATGGCCTAATCGCTTATCCTGTCTACTTTGTCTTTTTTGATTGATCTGGATGAGCAGTCAGTGTCAGAAAATGTAGTGAAAAAATAGTATTTCTCTTATTTTGGCACTATTTTCAGTGCTAATATATGTAAAGGAAACAGAAGTTAAGTTCACTACAGACAGCTGTATCTAATGCAAAGTTTTGTATTTTTTCCCTCCGCACACGATATATCTGTGTCCTTTTCTATAATGACCTGTTCAGTGGCTTCTGTCAGTGAACTTTTCATTATTTCCTGTATCATCTCCTACTCAGTAGTGTCTCCTTTTCTGCCCCCAAAATCAGCATATTTCTAGTTGTAGAAAAAGAGCGAAACCTGTCAAACTAAGGGTGTTCCTAGCTTAGATATGTTCTCTCTTTCTGGTGGTGTACCCCTACCTCTTGCCTTCAAAACTGAAAATCATCGTATCTGACTTCTGGTTATCCTTTTTCCTGAGAACAAATGCAGTAGAACAAAATATCCTTACACAATGTTTTTGATAACTTTTGTTAGTGGCATAAAAGCCTACATAACTACTTCATTTTATTTTACACTGTCCTTATCTCTTCTCAAATCAAGATAGTGTGAATTTTAGTGCTGATAGTTAATCAGCTTCTTTGAATTCTATTTTATTTCTTATTATTTTGGCTTTGCCTGTTGTTGACTTCTATTAAAGATCAGATTACTGATGGCCTTTTATCCATGCAGGCTAGAAGAATGGGTAAATGTTTGAGGCTAATTGACATTTGAGTTATTAACTTACACCTCTTAGAAATCAACTAAATTGTAAAAAGGTAACCTTAGATCAGAGAAAAGTTGTGGTCAGATGGCTTGGAGACACAGAATATTATTGCTTCTAATTAGCTTTTTTTTTCTTTCCCCCCAAAAGATCTGCCTTACCTGTCTATACTTTCCCCCTTTGCAACCCACCCCCAGTCTACCAGTACAACTGCATCCATAGTTGCTTTCAGCCTCCTATCAAGGTCATCTGGCTTTAAGTTGACCAGAACAGGTCAGATGATGATTATGTCTAGTTTTGCAAGTAGGTTTCAGGGGGCAGTAGCCTGCATAGAGGAGAAATGGGAGAAGATATTATGAGCCCCAGGGCTCTGTAACATGTTGTGTTCTGGAAGCTTACCTGACTGTAGGCTCTATATCCAGCTGGGGATGGTAGTAGAGGCTAGGTATTGCACTTCCAGCTTCCAGTCTGGGTGTAATTCAAGTCTATCCTGTTTGGATGAGCAATTAGACACTAAAGATGCCTTTTTCATGGTTTTGTTCTGAACACATTAAATGTGTGCTTAATCTAGAAAGCAGGTTTTCTAGGTCAACGAATTATTCTAGGAATAAGCATTAGGTTTAATTATTATCTACTTAGTCATGTGCTATGCAGGGAGTGAAGTGTATGTAGCAACCTCTTATCTCTCGTGGTATCTGTGGTGGTGTTCTTTCATGTTATAGTGGGTCTTCTCTTCCAATTGGAGGTTGAAAGATTTAGTAGCTATTACCTACACTAGATGACAGCTCTTAAATCTGTTTGGCTCTATGCTGAGTCTTGTGCTAAGATCTAGAGCTATGCAGGGGTTTGAGCTCCTAAGTTGTCTCAAACTTAAATACCAGCTGTGTGCATAAATGTTTCTAGTGAAATTTAATTTATGTTCTCTTAAATACAGAAGAACTGTCAAAGTGACAGTGTTATAAACGTGTTCAGCTTGGTCCAACTCTTAGTTATGGTCGGTCTTTGGTGTATGCTTATTCTGAAGGAAGCTATACAATATTGCCTGTACACAGCATAACATTACATCTGTGTGCATTAAAGACTTGGTCTGTTGATCTTACAGATATTCATCCTATAAGGGGGGGAAAAGTGATTAAAATATTTTATTACTGACTGACCTTTCACTGTTTGGCTACATTCAGCTACAGTTCTAGTTCTAGTACAGGGACAAAAATCTATAAAGGATCTAATACTTTAAATATTATAAAAGTATAATATATATACTTTTAAAATTAATATATATTTTTTTTTCCTCTGCTAGATCCTGAAGTCTGCTTTAATTTGGAGGCTTTTAGCCTTAAGATCAAGTCATCTTTGCTCTTACCCAGACTGTACAACACTGCTTCCTCACTAATCTTTTCTTGTGTATTATAGAAGGAAGTCTTCCTCCTCACCTCAAAGGAATGTGTAGTTGGCATGTCTATAGGGTATCTGTGTTCTATTCCTTGAGCTGTTGAGATGCCGTTACTGGAGTCCATCACTCCAAATTAGTGTAAGGAGTTCTTGCCTCTTTTGGCCATAACAGCTATTAGAGTCAGTAATTTAAAAAATTTTCCTCACTGCTTTGTTTCTTAAAGGAGAGAGAGATTTATTCCCTTCCCTCTTCTTTTTTTTTTTGTACCAAAATAAGTAGTTAGATGCACTAACATACTGCTATTTCTCTTCTTCATTCACTCAAGCTCTGCTTTTTAAAAGCTCTGATGGAATGCCTAGTTTGGCAGTCATGATCCAGCTTTGCTTGTTGTTTGCCATTGCCTAATGGACAGGGTAGAATTATAAGCTTCCTACTTGCTAGGTGATATCTTTTTGAACTGTTGTCTTATGTTGCAGACCAAATCACTGCTGCCAGTGGTAATGCTGCCTGAGCAGTAAATGAAACTACTGTATGTGTCTCATGCTGTGAGGATTTGTAATCTGTACTTTTTTCCAGTAAAACTGCATGTTGGAAGTGTTTAAATATGCAGCTTGCCACAAGCTGCATGAAATGCCGGTTTACCCTAAGAGAACTTCCTTTCCCAAAAAAGTCCTTAGAATGAACGGTGTAGGGATAAAAATAAGTCTTTGGACTATTAAAATGTATAATTTCAGGCTTGAAAGCAATAACACATCTCCTCAAGACTTTTCACAGTGGTGACATTGGGAATCCAGTGTGAGGACCCGACTACCATCTAGAGAAATAAAAGGAAATCTGCCAGTTACCACTGCAGCTTGTTTATTTAACAGCTGTTTGCCTGTGAGGAAAGTAATGGATTTATGAGTTCATGTTTTCCAACAAACTCCTGTCTTGGGGGTTGGGGGGAACATGGATTTGCACTATTGCCAGAAGAATTTTTGCCCAACAAATATGATTTTGTCAAGTTCTTAGTGCAGCTTTATTGTGTACTATTTATAGTTCTCTTCTCTGTGCTCTGCAATAGTGATTCCATGTTCACTAATGCAATTCTTACTTGTTATAAAGTATAGAATTAAACAAGCAAAGATCTGTTTAAGGCATTGTTCACTTCTGAATGGTTTTATTTTTTTAAAGAAGAAAAAAGAATGCAAAGACAACATGAACTGCAGAAGATCTTGTCTTAAGAGCAAATGTAAATATGCAAACTAGTCTTTTAAGCTGTTATATTCCAAGTAATTGTGGTCTCTTGAATTTATGTGGTTATGGAGTAATGGAGATGATTATTCAGAAAAGGATTTAGACATAGCTGTAGGATACTTTATATAAATAAACGTGCCTATGACAGTCTGGGTGAAGTCACTGCACGAAGCAGTTGTAAAGAGAATGCAGTGGAATATCTTTCAGCCCCCCCTCATGATGATAGTAAGGGAATACATATCCTTACCATCAAAGTCCCTGTAGTATGAAAAGGGCTTTGAATTTTTCTCAGGATGGGGAGAAGTGGTGCTGTGGAGAGTAATTCAAAGGTCGCATTTCATTGATATTAGGAATGCAGTTATTTCTTAGTTTTAGTATTGAATACTATGTGAAAAGATACTATAATTGCTGTTTTAAGGTCAGAAACTTTTTTGTCGCAGTTTGAAAAGGGTATATATTTTGCTAACCAATTAGATTAGACTGATTAGAACCCAGGAAGCTAAAGTAAGACTGTGTTTTTAATAGCTACTTCAAATGACTTCAAGTATGGACTGTTGCCGGGTTCTTCAAATGACTTCAAGTACGGATTGCTGCCGGGTACTTCAAGTGACTTCAAGTATGGACTGCTACCGGGTACTTCAAGTGATTTTAAGTATGGACTGCTGCCAGAATCTTGGCCAAAAGAAGCTTGGGAAAATGGTAAGTGTATCTGATGGAGAGTAGGTTCAGTTTTTTCCTCTGATACGGGTTCTCTATCTTTTGTATCACTGCTTATAATATTTGATTAATTTGTTTAGAGGGTTATGAGGTTATGTAAACGTTTAATCTTCTTCCATATCATTTGCACTTGTGGATCATACTTCCTTGGAGGGAGGAAAAGGAATTCAAAGGTATGGAAGAGTAAAAACAGAATGTGATTTATATCAGTTCTTGTATTGTGACTGAGTGTGAAGATACCTGAGGTCTTTAGTGACCTGATAGCTTCCCCCCCTGCCTTACTGAGCTAAATGCAGAAAAATGGCCTTTGAAATTGAACACTTTGATGGTGAAGATACAGAATTAAATATAATTTTAAAAGGAAATCTCAGCATATGTCTTGCTGTTAAAAATTTAATTGCAATAAATGTTTTTAGTTCACTACAGCTGTAATTAAGCCTTCTTCTGTCAGTTCAAGCAAGCAATTATCTGTAATTATTTTTCTGTCTGAAAACATACTGAAAACACTACCATATCTAAAACAATTGTTGCTGGTTCCTTAAATACATAAAGTCTTCAGTAAAAAGAAGGTATCAAGTACTGGGTTAATAGTAATGCTTACCTCTTTTCTTTAACTTTGAGCTGTTACTGAGATGTGGCTTATGGTTTATTTTAGATTTTTTGGGGTTTACAGTAGAAGAAATTTGGTCATCAGGAGGTGAAATTTGCTCGCAGTCAAGAAATTAGAACCTGGGTCTTAGGTCTGCCTGTTCTTAAACCATTAAATTGCCATGTATCTTGGAACCCTGATGTCTGCCTGTGTAGGACTTGCTTTTCTCCATGTAAGACATTATGTGACATTATGTTGACATGTGGCTCACATGAGTGCTCCAATACACCGATGTAAACATGTGAATGTTAGCAAAATGTAACTTCCATGTTATGATGGCTTTTGAAGCTCAAAGGAGGCAACTCTAGATACAGGCCTGCAGATATGTACATATAACACACAATTACTTATGTTTTCTTCTTGCCAGCCTGAACATTGGGAACTCTTGCACATAATCATGTAGCCTTAGCCAGTGCTTTTTGGATGCTTCTAGATGGTTATGATGATGATCATAAATTCTCACCTGTAATAAGTTGAGTCAGTGTGCTATTATCAAAACTGTCCTTGTATTCCTGTGTGGCCTTTTCCATGTCATAGTATCCTGTGTTGTTATTTTTCACACAGTAATAGGCAGCTGGATGAAACCTGTTTTACATATATCCTTTGAGCAAACTATGTAAAGAGTTCTCCTCCATCATAAGGAAGAAGTGAGATACTGCTACTTCCAGAAGTTTTTTCTGCTCTTTTTATTTTTTTTTACTGTTAGATCATAGTAGAAAATATGTAAAGTGTGAACCAATAACTTCCTTTTTGAGAATTTCAGAATTTTGCTACCTCTTAGTGTCCTACTGCTTTTCTCAATATTTGTTCTCACTTAGTTGTACTTTCTTTTTATTGATTTGTCAAGTCAGATCTTGGCAGACAGTTCCTGCATGTAATTCTAAATAGAATATTGGGGGAGAAGATTGAGCCTGTCTAAATGCTGCAGAGTTAGAGGGTTTCTAATCCAGAAGAAAATGTTTTCTGGTATAACTGACCTCTAGGAAAATGGAACATTGGTAAATTGTAGTTAACTTACTCCAATTAATGAAATAAGACTGCTGTGGTAAAAATGCCTCAGTTGAAAGTAGGTATTTTTCTAGTAGAACTGTACATGCAGAACTTACCAGCAGTTGGGATTTCTGCAGACAGGCATTGTCCTGATTTGGCTGATGAAGTCATGTGTTTTGCTTTATTGTTTTAGCGCCTGTTTATTTTTGTGAACCAGGCAGAACATATTGAAATATCTTTTATGTGTGTTTCATCATCTTTTCTCCTGATGGCTTCTTATCTTGCAGGCGATTCCTCTGCTCTAATCATGAACAAGTTGAAGTGTCCACACTGTAATTATGTAGCCAAATACAGAAGAACACTAAAGAGACACTTGCTCATTCACACAGGCGTGAGATCTTTCAGTTGTGACATCTGTGGGAAGCTGTTTACACGAAGAGAGCATGTAAAGAGACATTCCTTGGTAGGTAATCTCAAGTGTTCATGTATATGTATGCACATGTACGATTGGCGTTTTATAGGGTTTTTCAGGTGTTTTGGTAGTTGGAAGAAACTGTTCTCTGATTTGACGTAATGTAAATTGTCCTATCTTAATCTGAAATGGATGAAGATAAACATCTCTTTGTGATAACTGTACCTCTTGTTTCCTTAATAGAAAATGCTGAGTCAATGAAGACAGTAATTTCAAAATTATTTTGAAAGTGATGTGATAAAGGGTTGCAGTGTATATAAGTATTCTGTAGATAACGAAAAGCGGCTTTGGCGTAGCTTTACTGCAGTAGAACAGCACATATTGGTCTATAATGCTGCATCACCGTTTTCTGTGAGGGCACCCTGTTAATTCAGCAGTTGCACAATATCTTGGGGTAGTTCTGAAATGTTTAGTTCATAACTAGACAAAGCTATAGTATAGTATCTGCTTTAAGATTAGGAAAGAATGAAAAACATCTGATGCAGAAAGCAAACATCTGTCTGACTTGCATTCTACCAGTATCATAACCAGCAGTTCAGCTAACCCTGTCCTGTGCACGTTGCATCACTCAGGATTTGACCTGAGTACTTGTTTTTCTGAGGATCCAGAGAAAGTATTATCTGTTTTGGGTATTTTGTATCTAGTCTATAAGGAAATTAAGACTTCGTTGTAATATATACTATATAAAATCCAAGGTGTGTTTTAGGGCAGTAATAAAAGCAAGATTATATTGGTGGTGAGAAAGTAATAGCACTTTTCCAAGCTATGATTTTAAAAACCCCCTCACTTTGCAAGATGTTTTGTAGATAGAAAAGGTTAGTACATGGAGTGGGGTAAATTGCACTTCTCCAAGGTGCTGCTGCTGGCTTGGGGCAACCCTCAGTATCTATACAGGCTGCTGGATGAACACGTCAAGAGCAGCCTTGCTGGGAAGGATTGGGGGTGCTGGTGGTTGAGAGGCTGGATATGAGCAGGGTGAGGAAGGGCATTCTGCCCCTCATGAGACCCCAGCTGAAGCACTGCATCCAGCTCTGGGGTCCCCAAAACAGGAAGGACCTGGAACTGTTGGAGCTACTCCAGAGGAGGCCTTTGAAAATGGTTGGAGGGATGGATCATTTCTCATGTGAAGAAAGGCTGAGAAAATTGGGGTGTTATTGCCTCGTTGAGGGCCATGCTCCTTGCTTTGTGGCTCACTAGAGACGACAGCAACAGTGGGAGTTGGTCTGCCAGGAAGAGTAGAGTGGGATTTTAGTTTTCTGTCCTGCAGTATCTGACCAGGACTTGCAGCTGAAGATTTTTTTTCCTCCAGGAAAGGAGATGAAGTCAGTGTGAAAATAGCTGTAGAGTGAGCACAGTGCAGTTCTGTGCTTTCACTTTCCCTGAAGTCAGAACACTTTTTTTTCTTCTGTCCCCCCTCTTCCCCTTTCAGTTCAACAAACTTCAAACATTCTGCCTTGTGTGAAGTATTATCATAACGAGTCTAGAGGCTGAGGAAAACACATGTATCAGCTGTACAGATTATACAGCAGATCTGAAATAACTATTTGTATCTTGACCTAATTTCTTTTTCCCCTCATCTGGGTGGTAATTTCTCTTTTATCTAAAATTGCAACTTTTTCAATGGGACTTCAAATGAGATATTTAAGAACATAACTGTAATCTGTTGTGGGAACACTAGACAGAAGGAGGTCTTCAACTTAATTTTTTCCTAGATAATAACTAATATACATGGTTGTTGAATTCAGTTACTTGTACAAACAACATACTTAAAAATTCAAAATCAAAATTCATGGTTAGTCAACAACAGCCTTCTAATTTTACACACAGACTCAAATACAGGACAAAAAATTTACCAAAGGAACCTGGAAAGTTGATGTTGATTTTGATTTTGTTGGGAAGGAGAAGTTGTGGAAAGAAGAATTTTTCTTTTTGAATTCTTAAATTTAATAACTTATTCTTAGTATTTCTACGATTTAAAATTGTAAAAGCAATTTTCTAAACAAGTTATCTTGTATGCAGTGTAAGGGTTTACGCTGCTCTCATTGCTTCTGAGTCTTGTTCTGTACCCTGAGGAGTCGTGAACTGAACACTCCCCTGCGTACAGAGCAGGCGACCTGCTGAGCTCCAAAGAGGTAGTTTGGTTGTGGGCAGTAGCTCATGTCTGTTGAGGAGTACATAAGTAGATCTCCAGTAGTCCTTCCTTATTCTGAACAGTGTTGGGTATCTTTTGGGAAAGTTAAAAGTAGGAATTTTTATATTAATAATTGTTATTATTAATAGTTTTCTAGTACTATATGCAAATGTAACCTGATATGCCTATATTCAGCTGCTAAAATTTTTCTTCCACAGGTGCATAAAAAGGATAAAAAGTATAAGTGTATGGTGTGCAAGAAGATTTTCATGCTAGCAGCCAGCGTTGGAATAAGACATGGATCACGACGTTACGGAGTTTGTGTAGACTGTGCAGATAAATCTCAGCCTGGAGGGCAAGAGGGAGCAGACCAGGTGCAGGACACAGATTTCCCTAGGGATGAAGAATACGAAGAAAATGAAGTGGGAGAAGGTGATGAGGAGCTTGGTGATGATGTAGAAGAACAGAATGACCAGTCTCGATGGGATGAAGCCGGGGAAGTTTGTATGCCTTTAGATGACTGACAGAGCATATGACTTCAGGGTGCTGCAAATGGACACTGTATGGATTGACTGTTTGAATTTTTGGACTGAAGGCTTGCAAAATATGGTACAGGCTGGATGGTAGTTATGTTGCTGTGAAAATGTAGGGTCAAAGCCTTATAGCAAAAAAAAAGGATTATTAATTTTTTTATTATATTTGCACAGGACTGTACAGCATACAACCATTTGGTTGAATTATACAGAGTCCTCACATCTACAGTCAGTTATCAAAAGAAAAATGTATTTTTTATTATTTATAGGCTATAGCTACTTGGGTCCTATTCAGACATAGTAGTAACTGTAATTATGTTACACATTCATGTATCTGTTAACATGAATGAAGAAAATTGCAACTTTGTATGGAAATACAAAGACAGCTTTCCCAAATCCACTCGTACTTTTGTCGGTGAGTCAGTGAAGCTAATTTGGGCTAGTGGCTCTTGTTTTCCACAAGCATGTCTTTGCCATACAAACCTTACCTCTCCCGTAATCTGATAGGTGAAAACCAATCATTTAAGTATGTGTCACAGATATTGCCAACACCTTATTGAAATTTGGGTTGAAAACTTTTGGCTCTGTGCTGGCAGGTGCTATGAGTGATAAGCACTGGAGAATTAGTTAATGGCATTAATTTAGTGTCTGTTTTTAAAGAAGGTTGTTGTTGATTCATCAGTTTCAAAATGATAACGCAGAGGAAATGACCAGTAATGAAAATAATAGACTGATCAGAGCATGGGTAACTCTTGTGCCACTTAATCAAAAGAGACAGTCATGCTAAAAGGTATCTGATGTAATAATGTTTCTTCCCTCTTCTAAGGCCCCCCTTCTCTCAAAATTTTTTGGTTTCCCTGGTGTATACCTCAGTCCCGCAGAATAAAAATACAAGGAATGGAGAAAGTGTCATATTAAAGCAACTTTTTGGTCAATAATTTCTTATTTGTCCGTTTTTTGGCTGGTTTATGTGATGTGAATTGGACACTAGGCTATTGTGCCCATCGTTCATCATTGAACACAAACTTTTTTTTATTCTTTTGTACTTCATGGGTTGTTGTTAGTATTTAATGTAAACAAATTACATTTAACTTGCTCATTTGCTGGAATTTTTTTTTTAAGAAAAACAAAAAGTCCAAAGCAAAATAATGCTCTTTGATTTGTCTGCTTTTCAGGAGGATATGCTCCTATGCTCTTTGTTTCAGATTTTCTAGGAGGCATTGAAACTTGAATTTTTGTAGCCACCTGGATTTTTTTTTTTTTTTCCTAAGCTTGTAATATTGTACCAATGATTTCAGGCCCCTTTCATAGGGAGGGGAGGGCATTACACCTTCACCTTAAACTCCTCTGTGTTGTTTAGCCTAAGGCAAGTGAATTCAGGCAATCATTGGAACAGTAAGTCTGATGTACTGTTATGTCACAGTGAGTAAATATGCAGAGCATTTGTCATGACACATAGCTAGGCCAGTGTGACAGTACTGTATAAAAAACAATTGAGGGTCACCATATTTTTCAACTTTGTTTAATTTTAAAATGAGTATATTTTTTCCTATTTTATATCAGGTAACTAAATTATGGTAGTTGTGTGGATAACTTTGAATTATGCTTTGATGGACAGAATCTTACTGGTGCTCCATCTGATCAAAGTTGGTATGTATTTAAAGAGACAAGCTTTACTGTTGTCCATAGAACAGTAACATAATGTTAAGACATTGTTTTGCTGATTGAAACTGAGATGATAAGTTTGAACTACAGTTATATGGGAATTAAAATGCTTTTTTTTATCATCCACTTGTTTCATTGGTAGTTTCCACATCATTGTAAACCTGACATGAATAGTTTTTTTGGGGGAGGGTGGGAAGGGTGGGATGCCTTTTTTTACACTGAAGAATACATTTTATTCTCATTGTTCTAGACTGAAATAAGTAATGTGTAATTCTGGTGGGGTCCAAAGTAGAAATTAGTTGGGCAAAGATGATATGAATGAAAAAGTATTTTAAACGTTAAAGTAATGTTCTGCTTTGTGAATATGTAAGTATAGCATAAAGATTTTTCCATCCCATTTATCCCTTTTAAAACCATAGTTTACAATTGGTAGATCTGTCTATATATATAAATATATATATATATATCTGAAATTCACCTAAATCTGCTTTATTAGAATACTGCTCACTTAATGCTTAGAAACTGGACCTGGCTCTACATTCTTAATGTATTTTCCTTTTTTCTTTTTTTTTCCCCACCTTTTGTTTTGTTGGGATTTTTTCCTCAAGGTATGAACTTATTCTCTTGGAACTGAATCTTCTTTTACTACTTAAATCATTTATGTATATCTGGTAAATTATGACCAAATTTGTTGTTAGACTGCATTACAGTAAATTGAAATATACACTTGGTACACTACAGAATTGTTGTGCTTTTGTTCTGGTTCTGTTTGGAAAAGCAGGCTTTAGTAGACCTTTGTGTTATTTATAACTATTCAGTTATTATTCACTGGCCTTAATATTCTGTTGCATTGTGACAATCATAATTTCCTTGGTAAAGCTCAACTGCTTGCTTTTAGAAGTTGCATGTAATTGCCCATGGTAGGTTGGAGAGAGAGGGATGACTGTCTTTAGCAAGTAGTGTGAAATACTTCAGTGAAAGTCCACTCTTCATGTCTTGGAGAATCATAAGAATTCAGATGCTATCTGCAGTCTGGCTTTTCTGAATTGTTTTATTTAGAAGTTATTTTAAATATGTTAGCTTGATTGGGTAGTTCTAAATGAATAAAACGAAATTTCTGAAGAATTAGTTTTTGAGGGACAGCTCAAGTTTCTTCACTATTATAAGAACTAGGAAGAGATTTCTCTTTTTACAAGAAGTTCTTTCCCTCAAGAAGTGCTGAAGTTACGATGTAGTAACACGGCAGTGGATTTTGTCTGTTTTGAGATTTTTTTTTCCTTTTTTAAAAGACGACTAATGCCCTTAAAATGTTGTTTTTATCAAATGAAAAGACACCCAGTCTTTCATTTTGTCTTCTGATGAAATAATTCTCAAACCAAATGTCTGCAATTTGTGTATTTGGGCAATGCCACACAAGTAGTTTTATGAAAAAAATCATGTCTGTTATTAAAACAAACGAAGTTCATCTGATGTTGGGATTCCCCCTTTCTCTGTGGGTTTTTGTTTGATTTCATATCTCTTCAAGCAGTGGTGGGTGTCTTTTAGAGATAATCATACAGAGCACTTTCTGGTAGGGCGCTGTGATGCAGGACAAAATCAAATTAATAAGTAAATTCACTTTAGATTCACAGTTAGAAGTCCTGGTCAAAGTAGGCATGATGTAAGGAAGACACACAACATAAAATGTGTTTGTCTGTGCCAATGTTACTATAGTGCATTAGAAAGCATTTTTCAATTGCAATGACAGATGCATCTTGCAGGGAAAATGGCATTTTTCAAGTACTTAGACAAATTTTGTAGTTCAGCTTGCAGACAGATCCTCTAGTAAAAGAATTTTTGCTGTGAAACCAGTTTTGAAAACCAGAATTGCATTCAGTTGTCAGTATGCATCCTAAGAAGTATGAGTTGCAATACATAGTGTACACCTGGTTTTTGAGATGTGTAGCCTTCTGCAAATGCAGTTTTCAGGTATCACTACGTGTCCCTCTTTCTTCTGACAAGAATAAGCATTATCAAGTGAAGAAAAGTTGGGGGCCTGGACACTGGCATGAGGTCTGCTCCTAGTTGTGGGTCACAGCAGTAATGCTGTTAGCAGAAGATGCTTTCCTTGCCTAGCTTTAAGTTGGTAAGGCTTTTAATAGGATTTGCTTTAATGAGGCCAATCTTGGTTGTTAGCTTGCTTTTATGTTTTGTTTCACTTGATTTTTCTTGTTCTTGCCACCCAGTAAGACAAATCTCCCACCTATTCCGAAATACTTTTGTAGTCTGCTGATTCCACATAGATGCAAAATTCATTGGAAGTATTGTACCTTGTTTGCTGTTCCTTATTTACTTTGTTGTATTTAAATGGCTTTAGAAACTGAAATGAAAGCAAGACAATTGACATCACCACTAGCCCAAAAAACTTGTGCCAAAAGAGAGTGAAAAAGGAGCAAAATGTGGAGTGCAATGTGATAAGAAAAAGGCTGTTGGGTTTGCATTGTTACAATTCCTCTGGTTTGTTACTTGAATGTTTTGGACAATTCACTGTACCTTTCTCTAGTATTATGTGGTGACAACCTTCTGATGAAGAAGCTATGCAAGAAGCCCAGTTTTGAGTTTATTCAGTGTCTTCAGAATGTGGTTCAGGCTCTGCAGAGGTAGTAGCACTGAGTAGCTTTCTGTAGATATTTTGCTGTAGACCCTTCTGTTAGCATCCCTCTTCACTGTGTGATCTGTTACCCATTTTTTGTTTGATACATGTTTGCTCCTTTGCCTTTTATACATTTTAATAGCACATTACTGTGCATCACTGAACAGTATGGTAAAGGTTAAATATTGACACAATGGATAAAAAGAAGTAAGTTGGTTTTCATTTAATATCTTTTAACAAACCTGTAATAAAATAGTTCATTGGTAATAAAGAAAATACAGGTTTGAAATCCAGGGGAAGGGGTGTTGCTGAGCAGAACCCTTTAACGTTGAAGATTCCATGTATAATTCACCATGGGTTTTAAAAATACTTTTATGTGGGAAAAAACCGTAAAACTACACTAGAAAGATCTTATGATTTAAACTTGAAAATAAAATTGGCTTATCAAGTGCTTTGTATTTGACATTATTGCAATTTGAAGTGAATGCTTAAATAAGCTACATATAATGTTTCTTACCTGAATCAATTTGGATTAGCCACTGCAGGATACAGACATAAGTAACTTCTCACTAACATTTTGGTATGTAAACATAATTTCAAGACTTCTAATACTATGTGCACCAGTCTTTAGGTTACCATGCTGCAAATAAATGTAAGAAATAACCATTTTATTCTATCTATTTTTCTGTGCCTTGCCTCCTCACCCTCCACAAGTAGATGCAGAGAGATTTCTTTGATGGCTAAGTGTTAACATTCAATACAAAAAAAAAAAAAAAAAAACAACTTGCTGCAAATAATTTCTGCTTCTGACATAAAATAGAATTTCTAGAAAATAGCTGTTATTTTAAGCTGTATTTTTAAGCTTCTCTCATAATAAGGCAGTTTTAGACATACATTATTATGCCAACATTGAGATGGCCAGTTTCCAAAAAGCAGAATCCAGATGGGGTGGTTATATCTAAAACTGGATTTTAGACAAACTGGAATGCAAAGCTGAGCAGGTCAGGGATATGGGGTACTTCAGCCCCAGTCTAGTGCATAGCAGAAGGTTTGGATGCCCTCAGAGATGCAGTAGTACTGTGTGTGCCCAAAAGATTTCTCTTGCTGTTTTGTTCCCTCCCTCCAGCTCCTCCAACGTGAGAATTTTGGAGCAAGTGCTTTCAGCTGGGTTTATCAAAAGCTTCTTGACTGAATAATGCTGGATATGTGTTTAAACTGGTGCTTTGGCTTCTGTTATCTTCTAAATATGGGTTCTTTTTGGTAGGTTATACACAAGTGAGTTTCTTCAGTTAGAAGATGATCAGTCCTCTGGTTCTTTGAAGGATTTGAATGCTTCAAAATTTTCTGTTTGCCCAATAGAGAAAGCTTTAGGTTTGATACCCTGGACAGGCGAGTCTGCCTGTGTGTCTTGACTGTGATACCAGGGGTTACGAAGACCGAAGGCCTCTGTCCAATTAGCTTTTCCTATTCCCTGGATCTGCACACTGCACATCTGATTGTACCTAGAGCATGTGAGGAAATGGTCTTGTGGGGGACTATGGCTCCAGTTTGGGAAGAGCCTGGAAAATAACTTCAAGGCCACTGAACAAACTTCAGCATTATTTTTAATTATCTGAATGATGTTTCTCAGAGAATTGTGTTTAGACTTGAATATATTTTAAGCTTGTTAATTAAGTGTGGTACAGTAATGTGATTTTTTTTTTTTTGTTAAATGTATATGAACTATTATTTTTGTCTAAATATGTTAGGAAAAGAGCTTCAGATTCCACAGAACAGTGTTAACTTTGTAGCTAGAAAGGAGCAGGCAGCAGAAAAAGTATGTTTGTTAAAATTCAGCAAATTCAATCTAATTAGATAAGAATTAACATTGGGACAGCAAGGAGCTGTAGAAGATGAACTGGAAAGTTAGAGGGAGCATGGTGGAAAAGCCAGTGCTGCATGAATGTAGCAGCTTTGTTAATGGGCCTGAAGTCTGGGTGCATTCAGCAAGGACTGGAAAAGGTGCTTATCTTGCAGCAGGCTCAGTTGGTGTTGCTGTAAAACCCTTAACACTTGAAATGCTGGCCTTTAATGGATGGACCTAACATGAAACTTTGAAGTAGTCAGCCTCCCTTTAGCTTGGAACTGCAATCAGGATTAACTGTTAAGAGATACCAAACTTATGCTGAGAAACAGGCCAAATTATTTTCAGATCAAATGAAGGTCTTTTTCAGCATGTAAGTGATTATACCATTTCAATGCATTTATTTCTTAAAAATTCATGCTGTAGAGGCATAGTATTAGTCCAGTTCCTTCAAAGATTTTATTGATATTGAATGACAAAACTGTCAGCTTGACAAGAAATGGTAGCTGCATCCCGCTTCTATAAACGTAAGATGCCTCTAGCTTGGAAGGGTTGCTTTTATGAGTCAGTGTGTGCTGCAGTCTCCTGAGATACTGTCTGCATAGGTTATATCTTGTTCAAACTAGCCTTAAGTTCCTCCTCCTGGGTTTAGGTTGCAAAACATTATCAGTGAAGAAGTGTCACAAAAGAAATCTTACCTGGGAATGTTTTTCTTGTTTCACACTTCTGAAATGTAGGAAATAAATTTCTGAAGCATTTCTTTAGTTGAAAGATTCTTTAACTATTTTCCTTAAGAAATGCTGCTTTAGTGAATGACCTGCATGGGCTCTTTAGATGTTGTCATGCCATCTTTCTGCAAGTTATCCTGTGCATCCACTTGGAGATCACACTACTGAGGTCATAGGATATATTATTAATATGTCTATGCATTTTTATCATCTTTCTCAGTAATCGAGGTAGTTGGAAGGGGGCAGTGGGAAGGTTTATCTCTAACCTTTGAGTAATTGGAATTCAGGGAAATGCTTGCTTTTAAACCTTACTGAGACTTGATTTGCCGAGACGTTTCTAAGCTGCATGGGATATTTTATATTACTCTGGCTAAGTTTGCAAAAGCTACCATTGCCATTTTCAGTCATAGTTTTTTCAGAACTATTGGATTTATCCCAAAGTAATCTTTCCTGTGATACCTCTAAGATAATTTGCGACTATGGAGGATCTACTCGCTTTCTAGAAAGAGTAAGATATGAATTTATAATGTTTACAAAGAAGTTGCCAGTAGCTTTCTGTTGAAAATTATTCTGCCTTGGATTCCAGACAAAAAACACTCCTTGAACAGTGTTTTTTGTCTGGAAGATGTGGAAAGCAGCATGGTGACTCACAGGGCTAAAAAACCCCTTGTAATCTACAAAAAAGGCACATATATTTTCATGCTGGAAGCAGACTTCCTTTGGAATTTCTTACACCTTGCTCTGAAGCATTTTAGTTTTGAAACAGGCACAGTATGGTGAAGAGGCCACTAGTCAGTCTGAACGTGTAATTTGATGCTCACGCACCATTTAAATTAATAAAAGTATGATCTCATAATGCTGAACGCATCTTAAGTGCGCTTGTCACTATTTCCGCTGCTTTAAGAACCGTAGCTATTGAAGTGGTGTATCTGAGAACAACATTTGACAGGACTCTTTAGAGCTGTTTTGTTGCCTTTTGTGCTGTGGCCTGCTAGGTGATGTTTGGGAGGTTATTTTGCCCTGCGTGTCATTTCCCTAAGTAGATCGTTGTCTTTTCATAAAGCTCTCCCGAAGCTCTGAGAAAATTGCTCTTCAAGAGCTAAAGTACTGGAGTACCTGTGTAAATCTGTGCTGTTTAATGAGAATTATTGGAAGTTCCTATTCTTTGATGTAGGTTTAGAAAAGAATCTAAAACTGAATGTGGTTTTAAGTTACCACATCAAATAATTTAACTTTAGAGTTTATTCATAGTGATGGATGATGACTCATTTCTTTATCAGCACAGGATAAAATCTCAAACAGCTGTTCTCTCAGAAACACTTCTACCTGTTTATCTTGCACCAGATACTTTTCTTTTTTTTTTCTTCTTACTTGCTGTAGTTCTTCAATTGAGCACATAATTATCTTTTCTACCCTTCTGTTAGCTGGCTCTGAAGTGATTGTGTCTCTAGATCTATTGCCTTATTTCCTTGCTGGAGATGCAAAATGCTGGAAATGAGTTCCTGTAGGAAGAACCTCAGTGGAGTTAGGGAGATCTGGGTCTGTTCAACCTCAGCTGATAGTTGCAAAAACCACATGATGGAAAAAGAATAATGAAAATATTTAATGTAAGTATCTTTTATGCATTTTGTTGTGATGCTGCCTTGCTTTTACTGATGTTAATGAAGATCATTGGCTTTCCCCACACCTCCTACTGAAGGTAGAAGAGTTACAGTAAATCCTTAGTGACTGCATTATGGGCATTGGCGAAACAGTTCTGCCTGTAAATTGTCTGCAAATTTGGTGTATCCTGAATATTGCTAGCATTCAAGAACATTTCTTTGTAAGCAAAGTATTTACAAGAAAACAAAGAGTAACTTTTAAATTTGGATTTGGTGCCACTATTCTACAATGTTTTAGGTTATGCATCTTAAAATGCAGTTAGGGTTTTTTTTTGTCACCAGTTTTTGGAGCTATATTGTACTACCTGTAAATTACTGCACCAGGTCATCTCTATAAGTATTTCTAGAACTTGATAGTGGGCTCTCAAAGCAACATGTTTAATATCAACAAGAAACCTCCTGATTGCTGGATCCGACATGGAGCCTGCTGGTCTGTTCTTGCACGAAGAACGGCAGGGACCAACTGAAAGTATGGTAGGAGAGGGAATCCTCAGCTTTGACACAGCAGGGAGGAGGACCCCTGCTTTTTAGAGTTCCTTTCACAGTAAAACTACATGGAATTAGATTTATGTACTTTGGAAGGCGGAAGGACTGAGTCAGCCCGGTTGGAATTTGAACTTTTGTGCTAGGGCGCTTCGATGATTCCAAGTCTGAGCTTACACTGCGTCCCTTTTAACAGTATATAAGAGCTTAATGCATTGGAGCAGTAAGTCTGCAACCTGGTGTTGCTATGTGCAGGTCAGATTTTGGGTTTATTGTGACTTCAATTCCCAACTTAAAGGTTAATTATTTTGTCTAATTGTGTTGTTAATTGAGCGTTTCAGAATCCACTGTTTGATACTCTGTACGTATTCAGTGTTGAATGAAATTGATACATAAAAGATAAAATATGCAGTACATTTTCACATGCAACAGGGCTTTGTTTTTCATCTTGCAGTTATTAGGTAAGCAAGCTGGAGCTCAGGTTGTGTCCCTTTGTTCCTGTGAGGACTTTAGATCAGGATTTCCTTTTGAAATGCAGCTGCTCTCCACCTCTTTCAGCTGCTTTTCCTGTACCAAATCAAACATCAAATTTCTCATACCATGTTTAGCTTTGTTTGGTAAGCACACAGTTTGAAACTTGGTATTTTTTACAGTCTGCATAACTTCTGTCAAGAAAAGAAAAAAGCAAGCTGTGTGTTGTTTTTCAGGTGCTAAAATAGAGATTGTTCCTGAACATCTGACTTCTCTGTGTTCAGAATGGCCAAAGGAATATCTTATTAATGCATGTAATATTAATTTAATGCCAACTTTGCCTTGAAGTGATGTCATGTGGTTCCATGCTGAGGTGTGTGTCCTCAGGCACAGTTGTAATTATGAATAAAACATGGTACAGAATGCAGTTGCATTAAAAAAGTGCAGCAGATTTTTTGGGCAAGTGAAGTGGAAGAAATCAAAGTGTCACTAAAACTGGGGCTGCTGGAACACAAACATCACCAGCCTTGTGACATGGAAAGCTTTTCTGAAAGCTTGGTCAGGTCTGTGTTTGCTCTCTGCCGAGAAGCAACGCTCATCCTCCGTAGTGTGGGGCTTTCTCCTGGGCATCATCTCGAGGGACAAAAGGCAAGTGCACCAGGTGTCCAATGTTCTCCCCAGGGAAGAGGGTTGTTCTTTTGAACTTGCTGTTATTTGCCTTGCACCCTTCTTTGAATAGTGTGGGGCAGGGTATGATAGTGTTGAGGCTTCAGATATTTAGTAAACTCTCTCATGAGAAGTGGTTTATGTTCAGCTTTTTAAATTTGACACCGAGCTCTCCCTTACCTTTTAATAGAGATTACACCTTATGTGGGTGATGAGGTAACAGGCTCAGTATTGACAGATTTTGTGTCAGGTCTGCACTAATCTTGCTCCTTGCCAGTTTTAGCAGAGCTGGTGAATGATGTGGTTGATTTGTTGGTATTCTGTATTTTGCCGTTATCAGCCAAAAGCAAGGGCACAGATGCAATTTCTGATTTAAGTCCTTTTTATTATGTTTGCTGGCTAAGCTGCCAGTGCTAATAAGCTACTTTACTCTTAAGCTTTATCAGTTTGCTACTATTGTTGTTAAAGCCAAGGAAAGTACAAATCAGCCTTGTCACATCATTACGATGTAAAACAAATACTGGAGTTGGCACAGATACCATAAAAAGGGCAACTCTGCTGTTACTTGGATCTGGCTTGTTTAGAAGTTACTGTACTCAGGCCTCTCATTTCAGAATAACAATAATTGATTCCTGAAAATTTATCCATGCCAGGTTTCTCGTGTAGTTGTGACCACTTTTTTTTGTTTCCAGCGAAGTGTAAAACAATTACAACCACTTTTTCTAGTCTTCTTTTTCCACCCCCTTATTTTCTTTGACCTGTTTTCAGAACTTTTTTGGCTTCCTCACTAAGTACATAAATTCAAATGATGTATTGTTCTGAAATACTGCATGAACTACTGTCTCATTAAACTTGCAAACTGACATTTGGATTTAATTTTTTCACCTTGCAAAAGGGGACTGCAAATAATTGCTCAGTTTACAAAAAAACCAACAACAAAAAAACCCACAATACAACAACCCCCTCCTAGGGTTGGGAATTTTTGCTCATGTTCTTGAATATCTTGGGCACTATCTGCCTGTTAATAACTCCTATCCAAAGGGATGAGGAGGCAAAGAAGATTGTTTTCCAGGTTATTTCTGCAACTGAGGAAAACTTGACTGCCTAACACTGGTGCTGGGAGAAACAATGAAGATCTGCCATCCAGATCCTATTAGAACTTCACACACCCCCAGTGCTCATCATCATTTCCCTGGGCTGTTTCTGGGATGACAAGAGAGACCAGAGGACTTGAGCTCTCCTGTAGCTCCTTCAGAGTCAAGGTGCAGACATTTCAACTTGTTCAGTGTATGTTGGGACAAAGAGAAGGTGCTGCTGTCCAGTGCAGTCAAAGCCAAAGTAACTGCATCCAGGTCCTGAGTTAGTTTAGATCAGGAGGCCATCCTGAAGCAGAGCCCTCCAAACACTTCACTGAATTCCTTTTGGACCAAACTAATTGAAGACATACTTCAGGAGTGTTCCTGATACGCTCCAACCACAAATGCTTTCCTGTCTGTAGGACCAAATTAAAGCTAATTAAAGGGAAAAATTCCTTGAAATTTGCATAGACTGGACAACTGTTTACACATCTGCTTTTGTGGGATTTTACAGGATTGCAGAACTAAGAGGCATAGGCAAATGGTGCTACCCTAGAGCTGTGCTGCTTTTGCTTACATCAACTCTACCAAAGACCAAAATGAGGACATAGAATTTCTTAACTTCCAAAATAATTACTGAAAAAAAGCTATTTACAAACTATGATATCAAAAAAGATATTTACAAACTAGGCAGTTTTTCCTACCCAAGTTCTTTAGCAGTGCGAGGTTGCACAGGCTGGGAGCGAGAGGAGTATTTCTCTTACTGCTGATGAATCAGTACCTGCAATCTTGCATGTCCTCACTTATTTTGTCTTGCTTCAGTATCCTGCTGTGGCTTAGGGTTTTTTTTAATGAAGCTGAAACCAACAAATTGTCTTTAAATGTTAAAATCTTTACATTTCATTTTAGAAGTGTTCTGGTGCAGCACAGTGTCTTTACTGGAAGCAGTGACTAACTAAGGTGGGGGAGTCACAGTGGTGATAGCAGGATTAGTTCAAAGTTGTGGATGTGGTTTTTTTTGTGGCTTATTTCTAACATGGTACAGGGGAAGAACTCACAAGCACTGTCCTAGACCTTTTCAGGAAACTATTCATGGGGTGTTGTAATGCTTCTGCTCTCACAGGGATGTCCAATATTCCTCTGAAAAACGCTAGGGATAAAATTGTTTGCTTATGCTTGGTTTGCTGAGCATGTTGCTGAAGAAGGCTGTCTGGGCAACAGATATTGCCACAATGGAAACCCTCACTTAGCCCTTTTCTGGGGCTGTATGGTAAATACTTCTTGGAATTGCACAGGCTGAACATGGGATCCAATCGTGGTACTTCCTTGTGCCCTGCATCGTAATTTTGCTTGAGAGAGAGCAGCACAAGCAATGTCCAGGTGGGTCATGCATGCACAAGGAGCTGTCTGGAGTGGCCTGAGTGCCTGTTCTGTGTTCTGCTGTCTAAAACAGACCAGTTTGGGGAAGGTGGACAGAAACAATTGCAAAATTAATTTTAGGCACAGAGCTAAAGCTGACAAAACTTGGCAACTCTTTAGGCCCCTGATTGGACCTGCCTAGAATCCTTTTTTTTTTTCTTCTTTTAAATAAATCTCTCAAAGAAAAGCCAAGTAATCATTTTATGTCTTGTCCCTTGGATAAATTATCGTTTCTCAAACTAAGTAATTTCCTCCTTATTCTGGGATTCGCAAGATTGGGTCCTAGAAAGGACAACAAATTACTTAAGGTATTATGACAAATTGTCACTTAACACAAGGGAGTGCATTTCTATAGTGCAGAACTTGTTCAGAAGCCTTCTACTGTCTCTCCGTCACATTAAGTGCTCACAATAACACTGATTGTAATCTTTCTTCAGTCTGATTAAATCTTCATCACACTTGTACGAGCTACATTTTGACAGGCAATTATTAATGTTTATGAAGCACGTTGAGAATGAAAAAGATGATTGGTGATGTGAGGAGTTAAGCTATACTTGAATGTTCTTGTGCCCAGTTGCTTGAAGTACAATTGTGTGTACTCGTAACAAGGGTTAGCTTGGAAACCAGCCATCTAATTATTGTGGTGTCAAAAAAATCACTAATCAAACTCTCACTGATCATGCAAAGTGGGAAACTTCATCAACCAGGTTTCATAGACATATTTTAAACATGTTGGGCACCTTCCAGAGACCAGATTGATTGTACTGGGATAATGCAAAGCAGGCAGCAATCATACCTCCCTGATGGAGGGTGGAATGCCTACAGCTGTAGGAAGCAAGTTGTCACCTTTTTCCAGGCCAAGAGAGTGAGGCTGGGAGGGAGCAGGGGGAAAGGGATGGCTTTGGGGTGCAGGATGCAAAATAGTCTAGGTTTGTTCCTACCTGCACAGTATTAATGGGTACAATTTAAAGATAGCATCCCCCCCTACAGCTGTCTTCCTTCCTTTTTAGCAGCCATTGCAATATGTCACAATGTGTTTCAGTCAGAGAACTGATGAGGTGCCCTTTCCATTTAGTTTTTTTTCCCAGCTGATGTGGCCCATCTGTTAGGTGTGACTCAAAGTGGCAAACAGATGTTGAATTAATTGTGGAAGTGTCTGTTACCCACCAGGATCAAAAGTGTTTGCCCTCCAAAAGATGCTGGTCTAGGGTGAAACTTGGATTAAGCAGGACAAACAGTATTTTTGCTTCTCACAAATGGACCTGATGCAAATACTGGGGATGAATTTCAATCCTATATTTGATTGTGGCACTTGGTGAGTGTCCTGCTGCTGCTACGTTTTCAGGGAAGAGTGGTCTGGGGTTTTTTTTAGGTTCTGAGTTCCTATGCCATAGTCCCTGCCTTGCAGCCTACTCCAGCAACAGGCATTTCCAGTTAAGCCTCAGTGGCTTAGTTCAGTTGTGCAGCTCTGGATGTGGCAGTGGTGGATCTTTCTGCCTGCATGAAAAATCATTTCAGTTATCACCATCTTTTTGAACCTATATAAGTGGTTCTGTGATTCCCACGTAAGCCAGTGAAGGGTGTCTGTCAGTGTAGAGCAGCAACAGCCAGGAGTAGCACATACAAAGAGATGTTCTGAAAACAACCACCTCGATTTTGAGCGGCTTCACGTCGTAATGGAATTGGAACATTCCAGTTTGTCTGGTCACGCACAATGTTACACAGATTTACTGTTCTTATCAGTTACTCTTAATAATTGGCAAATCCAAAGCAAATATTTAATTCTGGATCATTAATTTCAGCTTCTTAAAATGCGAGTTCTTTAATTTGAAGAGACTTAGCCAAATGTTTAATAAAATCTGACAAGTTTATAGGCCCTGACTCTTCAAAGTGCTTGAGTTTTACCTTCAATGTCTTCAAACATTCAGGTCTTAATTTATGTAAGTATCTGGGGGGCTGATCCAGTGATACTGATCACTGATGCATCACTTAGCATCACTGATGATGCTAAGATAGTGTCCAGTCCAAAAGAAATTTACTGCATGGCCTTAAATGCTGAACTCCTATTGAAATATTTACTACCTCAATCACACAGAGTCTTGGGCATAGCTTGACAGTCCTAAGGGTTTGCAAAGACTTTAATACTGTACAGAGAAAAAAAATCTATCTAAAAGATAATAACAGGAATCAGTCAAACGATGCAGGGAAGACCTTCACTCTCCACATGCTTTCTAACTGGGCTGGCTGGTAGACCTTAGATTGAGCATCCTGTTTCCAGCTCATAACAATCTATGAAAATTAATTTAGGAATTGTGGTAAAGAAATTATTTAACTTTATTTCTGAAAAGATGGATGCCATGTGCTTTTGGTTTTGTTTGATAGTTGATGGTTTTGTGTAGTTCTTGCTAATATTTTCTTTATTTGTGGAATGTCTTGAATGGAAATTCCAACCATCTTCAGCCATGTAGCATCTTTCATTAGAGAATGAAAGCTTGCCCACCACTTGCATTTGTGCAAAATATTCAGTCATCCAGACAGCTGTTGCATAGATTCTAATCTGTGTTCTTTAGATTGGTGCAAAGAATTCTCAAATTAATTTTTTATTAAATTGTTGTATCAGGTAGCCCTTTGGAAAATGAGATGGAGGGAAAGAAAAACAGTGTTTGCAATTAAATTAGAATGTGTTAAAGAACGTTAGAGAGCCTTCTTTTAAAGTTGCTTTTAGAGCTAATTTTAATTGAACAATTAGTTCTTTTTTCAGAGATAAATATCTTCCTGAAATCCCACTCTATTGCCTTACAAGCATCTCCTCAGAGCCCATTTGTTTTAGATGCTTGTCAAGAAGTGAAGCAGGAACAGCATCTTTGATTTTCAGGAATCTGCATGGACCCAGTTATAAGTGCCTAAATGAAAAAGCAAGATCCAGTCCTTTGTCCTTCATCCTTCTTTTATAAATTACCATGGTGAAATTACGAAAAAGTCCATTTATCTTTACTTTTGTACCAGATGCCAGTATTGATTTTAAAGCTCCTCGTGTTGTGGAATCACACTGTTGGGATCCTCTCTGCAGTGCTCTCTCATACTCTCCAGTCCCTGTTGCATCCAGGCAAATGTGGCATATCCCGTGTTGCTCCCACGCCCATATCCATGCAACTGCCTTTGGCTACTGCTGAAGAGTGTGATACTCCTTCAGCTGCTCCTCACAGGACTTGTGCTCCAGACCCTTCACCAGCTTTACTGCCCTTCTTCGAAAACACAACTAGTTCAAATAGTGTCTCTTCTCTGTATTTAATTATCTTACTTAATATACATGCTCATGTTCTTAAATAAAAGTGATCCTCTGATAAACAAAACACCTTTTTGGTGGCCCCAGGTACGGTCTGTCTCTAGAATGGTGTTTAAATTATTGACAGATGTTTTCACACAATTTGATTTTTTCTGTCCCTAAAACCTTTGTGTGGCTGTCATTCTTTCTAAGTGTTAGCTGGACGTTATTTCTGACTGCTGCTGCTAAGATGGGAAAGAAGAATAAAAAATTCCATGTGTTTCTCTGAGTTGTGCCAGCAGGAGAGTCATCAAAGCTTCTTCCTTCTGGAACAAGGCCAGACATTCTAGCAAACAATAAACTTAAGGAAAAAGAAGAAAGAGAAAGCATGCAGGCAACATTTTTTAGCTAAAGGAAAGAGAATCTGATTGCATGTGCTGGGAAGACTGAAAGAGTTACATTTAATTAGAATTGGAGAATGTGGCTGCTACTCTTAACTTATGATGATGCACAATCTCTCCCCTTAACACAGGCACGCTTTTCCACCCAATCAAAGGCCCGTGCAAGATTTAGGTCAGCACTGGATTGCATCTCACCCAGGTTGTCTATGTTCACCTCATCCATTTCACACATGTGCTTTAAAACATGATAAACTTAACCCAGGAGCTGCTTATGCTTTCTTAATGGTTATAAAAGAAACCCCTTTCACATGAAGGGAGCCAGGGCTCAATCCAGATGCTTGATGTCAGATGTTTGAGGGTACTTCACTTGGCCTTCATCTGCTGGTCAGGTGGGTGGGTGACCTATGGCTCCCGCATGTGTCAGCCAGTCCCATCTGGGTGTTTGAAGAACTGAAACACTGAATTGATTCCATAGGATGGAGTTTGGCTTGATGGCCAGGAACCCAGAGCAACAGGACCTTGAGAAAGGCCTGGAAAAGGTTTGTTGCCAGCTAAGTGCTGGTACGTACAGCAGTGCTCCCTCCTGTTCTCTGCTGAGGGAAACAGGGTTTGTTAAGTGTACAGGGATGCATGGAAAAGCCATTCCACTGTAGTCTTCACAAATCCAGAAAACTCTATGTTTTTTTTAGCTACTTGGGCCAAAGAATAACTTACCTATCCTTTATCCCAATTTGTCCCTGCACAAAACAATGTGGTATAACAACTCTCATGTGTGTATGAGTTAACCATGGCAAACAGTGCCACAGAAAATCAGGCAATGCTATGTCTGCCAAGGAAATCCTCAGGTTGGAATCCAGTTCTTTAGATCTGAACTTCCTTAGAAGTGGCTGCTGCTTATGATTAGATTCTTAACACTGATGTGCAGAAAATATCATAGTATCTTATTGTGGGCAAAGCTGTATTATTTACCTTTGATAGATCCACAGAGTATAAAAATTAACGGGAGTCAGGAGTTAAGCAAAAGCTCAGTGAAACAAACTGGTGCTGACATACACAGATCATGTCAACTGATAGCTTTTTGGCATTATGAATTGTTTTATAATTAGGTAATTAAAGCAAGTCTGTACAAACTTTAGCTTTCAGGAAGCTGTAAAGATACATGTAGCTGTAAAATTATATTTAGCCATTAATTTCTTGTCAAGTCTGTTATATTTTCTCATAAAATCTCTAATAAAGTAACCTAAACATGCACAGTCTCATGCATTTCTTCTAGAAACCGAGGTATGTAACAGTGCAGTCCTAGAATACCAAAGTACAATTGTAAAACTATATATAACTCTTTGCTCTTCATTCCTTTTCAAACTGAAGTTGTTATTACAGCTTTTATCTTTTAAAGGCAGGAGAGCACTTAAGTCCCACCAGAAGCCAGTCCCACTGACTTGGCTGATACTGTGCAAAAACATCAAGCTTTTTAAGCAGGTTCTCTAGACTGAGAACTAAAACTGCTGGTTACTGTTCCATTGCCAGAAAATAAACCCTAAGACTTCAAAAGGAAACAGATGTTATTTGAACCAGCACAGGGTCTTCTGGGTCTTGTAGATCCAAGCAGGTACTGTGCAATATACAGATAGCTCATGACAGACATGGAGGAGCTGACGATGAATGAAGGCACAACAGCAGATTCACAGTAAAAAATAATCAGAATAAAAGCTTGTACAACAGGCTTAAATCCAGGATGTCAGTTTAACTCTCAGTCGCACTTGGAAGTCAATGAAATTTTGTACCAGTAGCCTGAAGATTAATTTTGGTTCTGTATATCTGAATTTTCAATTATCTGTCCAGTGGACCCAGGTTCTTTTAAAAATATGCAAACTAACTTGCAAAAAACTTCTTGCATTTTTTCAGAGACTAATGGTGAAGGGTTCTTTGCACATGACTTTCAGTTTCAACTGACTGACATTTTTCACAGAATCAGGCAGCACAAGTTATATAGAACAGACAGATCTATCATGAACACCTTTTGTGCTGGGTATTTCTCTGAGATGGAATAAGCTAAATGGAGGAATTTATGTAAAACTAAACTGTATTAAAACAAACTGGCATATCGTGAATGCAAAAAGGGCTGAACTGACTGATATGAAAAATTTCTGGTTTGAGTTATGGGGTTTTTTGGGGGTTGAACACTGTTGCTGAACAGTCCATGCTGCAACAGTCAGTCCCTTTCACAAAGATGTAGGTTGCCCCAGCTGCATGCTTGCTTTATTAAAAGTGCTTGACTATCCAATACATGTTTGATCGCGATGCATTTGACTGCTCACAGCAGCAAAAACTGTAGAATTTCTAGGGGCATGTTCATTACTAATCTAACCTGGATTTATCCTGTTTGCAGCTGCTAACACCTGAAAAAACTGTGATACAGAAAAATATCCAAAATACCCAAAATGGGTAAGACTTAGGCAAACTGGATGCTGCCAATACCGATTGCTTTGCATCTTGCTTTATACAAGCAGTTTTCCTTCACTGGGAAAATACTTCTGGCAATTAAATGAACCTTAAGGTGCTTTGGGGGCTGGCGCAATCTTACTTCCTTTGTTTCTCTCATGCTTTATTTATGACCTGCCAAGTGCTTGTAAAAGAA
Organism: Struthidea cinerea; assembly: GCA_013397865.1. Classification (NCBI taxonomy): domain Eukaryota; kingdom Metazoa; phylum Chordata; class Aves; order Passeriformes; family Corcoracidae; genus Struthidea; species Struthidea cinerea. Next base: position 311,110 of record VZTI01003363.1, read on the forward strand.
AAGCCAGGGCTCACTCTCTCAGCATTTCACAAGGCTTTTTAATTATTGGAGCAAAGCTTGAACCTTAATAGCATGCTTTTCTCTCTAAGTTTTAGGTACAGTACTATAAAAAAAGCAAAATAAGCTGAAATTTTGGTATCTGAAATGCTTTTCTCTTCCTAACTATGTTGTTATAAAGATGTATCAACAGTGACAAGGGGTTGTGGTCATCACCAAATCTGGATGAAGGTCTCAGTTTTCTTAGTGCATGTGTTAATCATTTGCATAAAGCTATGTACAGCCATTGGACCTTCTGATGTATGATTCTTTAAAATTAGTCATATTAGTTCCTCCATCAGAACATCAGTTTCAATTTTATAATTTATTTTCTGAAATAGACAACACAACAGCGAGTTAAAAATACTCTGCCCCTTGTGTGCACCTCTATTGTCTGTTAACCATCTTGTCCCCACCCCAAAGGACAGTATGTCTTCTGCTGATGAGCTAAAAATTCGGTTTTAAGAAGGTTTAGATTGCCTTTTGTCAAAATGAGATGTGAAGAGATTTGGAAAACAGTGACAATATAGGCAAGAGAAGTCATGAATTGCCTAAACATTTATGTCTTGACACTTCAGCTTTTAGGTAGCCAGAATTGGAATTGTTTGCCTACCAGCTTCCGTTTCCCACTCATGGAATAGATTTGGTGTAGCTGGCGGAAGGAGAAAACTGGAGGTTTATAATGCACTTCGACACTGGTACTGGCATGCTCTGCAGAACAAGTACCAAACTCTTACAGCAAGGGATTTAAAAGTGCAGTTGGAGATCCAAGCCCTTATCTATTCTTTGTAACACTTCTTTTAACTGTTTTAATCCACTCAACCCAGAGGTAGTTGAAACAGCAACATGGTCTAGTGGAAGGTGTCCCTGCCCACGGCAAGGGGCTTGAAATGAGATGATCTTTAAGGTCTCTTCCAACCCAAAAAATTCTGTGATTCTGTGATTTTCTGTGTATGAGCCTATTGACACCCCACAGTAAGGAGGGAATCAGCCCCACTGGTTTTAGCTAGCTCTGCAGAATGGCACTGAGACCAGCCTGGTGCCTCCTGCAATGAATTTATGGGACTCCTGAGCACAATAATTTCCTCCTCACAAGCCATTTCTAGCACATTCTCTGTCCTGATTGCAAAGTAAATACAGTATGTTGCTTGTGACTGTTGATTTGCATTAACATTTCAGTATTGTGGCTGGGAGGCTCCAGAATGTTGGCCAAATCAAGGCTAGGTTTTTTTGCAGTCAATTCTCAGTATTTTATTTTGGGTTTTTATGTTTCTGCATGCAGACACAGACACAATTTTCTTTCCTCAAGCATGGGAAATGACAGTCCTGCTTTAAATTCAAAGAAACATATGGGCTCATATGCCTAATGTCACAACTCTACAGTGTAATTATATTACATGCAGACCAGTCCATATAGGTTTTTTTTCTCCTTTAAGGTGGCTTTATGCTGGAGGAGGACAAATGATACCTGAAATTACCTGGAATTAGACATATGTAGCAAATTGTGAGCTACGTAGCAAATTGTAAGCAATAACCGATTTAGCAATGACAGCTACATCTCCAAACTTTCTCTTCTAATGGGTTTGTAAGGGTTTAATGCTTTGGTTTCAGGCTTTTAGGCTCTCAGCGTCCAACATGCAGAAAAAATTGGGCCAATATATGTGACTGATGGAATCACAAAATGGAGTTGGGAGACACAAAGCTCTATTTGGGACCACGGCAGAGCACTCTAGTATTAAAACTGCTGTGAGCACACTAGATCACATTTAAAGTAGAAAATAAATGTGATTGGGACCAGACTGAGGGAAAATCTCTACATCCTCCAGCAATTTTCCTGAATGTGATAGATTGCAATATATTTTTCCCACCTGCATCTCAGGAGAAGGGAGGGAATGAATTCTACTAGGCCGTGTCATCTGAGGGAGTGGAAATTAACTGTGTACACTTGGATGAAAGTTTCTACTCTCAGATTCTTTGCAGAATAATAGTTTTGTAGCCAGAACTGTAACAGTTCCTTGAATAAGTGAGGCCAGTCAGGGTGGGGGGACTGGAGGTGATTGTACAGCCTTGTCAAAGTGGTCGGGGAGGAGGGTGCAGAGTAGCAGGAGGCAGCCACCAGAGAACCAATATCTCGAGGGGAAAGAGGCCCCTATCAGTGAGCTGTGGAGTCACACTTCAGAGATTTAATACAACAGGGAGCTGTAAGTACTTAGAATTTAAAAATTACCTTAATCTTCTGCAAGTCTTGTTCTGCATGAGTGGTGGGTTTTGGCTGGATGCTGGTAGCCTTTTTGGCCTGCTTTCATTATAAATTACTGTTCAGGAATTGTTGGCTTGTCCATAAAGCAGTACGGATTTGTTTTTTCCAAAGATCACGTGATAACTGGAATCACGTACCAGCTGTAATTTTCTTGCTTCTGGCTAGAACATAATATTTTGACACAGCAATTAATTTGGATACCTACTGTTCTCATCTTGCAACAAACAAGCAATAACCATGCACGCACTGGTTCTGAGCTCTCTGTCTTGTTTAAGTAATGCACAGTAGTAAGATGCCAGCTTCTGTGGGTTTGTTGCACCTCATTTTATAATAGGTTTTCTTTCTCAAGAACTGGGTTGCAGGAATAGAGAGACTGCAGCAGAACAGAACTTTGGTAAAGAAAAAATACCCCAAACAATCCCTCCTAGCACTTGCACAGTGCTTGGAAAATGTGAGTCAGGTCCACTCTCAAGCTCAGAAACCAGAAAGCAAATAAAAGAACCTAACAATGTTGCCCAAAATAAATAACCACAGTGTGGAGGCACCTAACTGGGGGACGTGTGGAGGAGAAGTTATTCATTTTTTTTAATCCTCAAGCTTGGCACATCTGCCACAAACTAAACAAACAAATTGTTATTGGAGTCAGGAAGGGACAACTAATGTAAAACAGGCTGAGACACAAATTAGTAGTCATGGTAATCTGTCACAGGTGAGTGCTCCTCAAAGAAGTGACTTGAAATGCCAAACAAACCTTCTACTGAAATCCTGGGAATCTGTTAATCCAACCACTTTCTTTTAATCCAAGATTCAGCTACAGCTACTATGAAAAATGCATATAGAGGAATATAAGCACTTCAAACTGTAGTAAAATTAATTAGCAAACTTCCTTCCATGGCTTCTCTGCCACCATAGTGCCTGTGCAGCCATGTGCAGTACCCAGTCACAGTAAGTCAGGCCTCCCTAAATCAGAAGCCATGAAATCTTTAAGCATTGTTTTTTCTTTCTAAATGCCAATGTTTTATGGAATACAATTCTTTTTCTTTGCAACCATTAGAATTATCAATGGCAAAGAAAATAAAAGGCTAAATTCCTGCATAATCTTAGCTCCAACGATGGAGTTTGTGGTTTTATGGGGAAAAAACCCACTTGTTCTGCAAGACTAAGGATAAAACAATGACAGCTGGTAACAAGTAAATGGGCTCGTCTTCTAAATGTTTTCATACTCATGACAACTGAGCAACTTCGCCAAAATTTGTCAGGAAATGTCATATTATTTCTTTATATTTGTCCCATGGGTTAGTGCTTGTAACATTTCAATATCAAGATGGTACATTAGGCTAAAGAAGGTGATCATGTGAACACTGAGCAAACTGTTAAGTAGATGTCAGAATGACTGGCTCAAATCAACAAAAGATTAACACTCCTAACTTAGACTGAATGAGTAGACCTAATAGAGACACAAATATGTGCTCTGAAAATAACTGAGCGGGGGCTATTTCCGGAGGGCTTGAGGAACATTATGACAGTAAGTTTGTTCTTACAGTTCAGCCAACCTTAATCATCACCTCGCATTTCTCACTTCAGATTACAACTGTCGAAAAAATTACTTCTCTCTAAAGTGCTGATAAACTTGGAAAACAATGTGGTGGGTTGACCCTGGCTGGATGCCAGTTGCCCACCAAGGCTGCTCTAATACTCCACTCCTCAGCCAGTAAGGGAATAAAAAAATATAACGAAAGGCTCGTGGGTTGAGAGAAGGACAGGGAAGAGATCACCCACCAGGTACCATCATGGCCAGCACAGACCTGCCTTAGGGACATTTGTTTAATTTATTGTCAATCAAATCAGAGTAGAATAATGAGAAATAAAATCCAAATCTTAACACACCTTAAACTGCCCCCCTCCACCCCTTCCTGGGCTTAACTTTACTCCCAATTTTCTCTCCCTCCTCTCCCCCAGCAGCACAGAGGGATGGTAACAGGGGTTGAGGTCAGTTCATCAACATCATCTCTGCCACTTACTCCTCAGGGAGAGGACTCCTCTCATTCGTCCCCTGCTCCAGCATGGAATCTTTTCCATGGGAGACAGTCCTCCACCAACTTCTCAAATATGGGCCTTTCCCATGGACTGCAGCTCTTCATGAGCTGCTCCAGAGCAGGCTCCCCCCAGGGTCACAAGTCCTTCCAGAAAACCTGCTCCAGTGTGGGCTCCTCTCTCCACGGGGCCACAGGTCCTGCCAGGAGCCCACTCCAGTGCAGGCTTCCCATGGGGTCGCAGCCTCCTTCGGGCATCTGCCTGCTCTGGATTGTGTCTCCTTCATGAGCTGCGGGTGGATCTCTGCATCCCCAGCTCCTTCACCATGGTCTGCTCCATGGGCTGCAGAGGAATCTCAGCTCCAGTGCCTGGAGCACCTCCTGCCCCTCCTGCACTGACCTCAGTGTCTGCAAAGCTGCTTCTCTCACATAGTCTCACTCCTCTCTCCCAACTGAACTTGCTGTTTTGACATTTTTTCCTTTTCTAAGATACATTACCCCAGAAGTGCTACCACCATTGCTGATGGGTTCGGCCTTGGCCAGTGGTGAGTCCACCTTGGAGACAGCTGGCATCGGCTCACTTGGACAAGGGGAAGCTTCTGGCAACTTCTCTTAGAAGCCACTCCTGTAGCCTCCCTGCTAGCAAAAACTTGCCACACAAAACTAATACAGCCCTTATTTTGTGAGAAGTACTCTGTTCAGGCCCACATTGATTTGATCAGAATTTGATGAATAGTGCAACTTTACATTTCTTTCTTAGGTGTGAAGCTGAAACAATAGTCCCAGAGGCTTTTTTGAATCTTTGTGACCTGTGCTGTTTGGATATAAGAACAAAGCACATTTATTTGATGCCTGAACAGTCTTAACACAGCTAAATATCTTAGCAAATCTTTATTTAGATTTAATTGCAGCAGAATCTAATTAACAGTTGTATATTAAAGACATGAAAGTCTCTGATCTCTTTGAAAATCTCCAATACTGCCAAAACTGCAAACTCATAAAAACAAGGAGACAGATCTACATTGAGAGATTTTTGCACTAAAGTAATTTATGGAATTTCTTCGAAAGGAAAATAACAGCTGTAATTAAAACCCAGCAGAAACACAAAAGTGATTAGAGGGCCAAATCTATGAGAAAGCATGAAATATTGGAAGAATTAATGAAGAGACTTGCCAAGTGTAAGCAGCAGAATACTTCAGTATCAGTTAGATACTGCAGGTATCTTCATGCTATCATAAGGAGGAATCTAGGAAACATATTTATATTTTAACTACAGACTTCTAAAGGCAAAACAGTGCCCCTAGCATGGGTTGGTACAGTCCTGCTCTGCCTGGCTGCCAAGTGATGAGGGGAGCCTGTGGACTCTGAGTAATGTGAGGCTGTAGCTTATTTTTCACATTTCTCTGCAGCAGTACAGACACTCTTTGGTTCACTTGAAAAAAGGAAAAAGGAAAAAGGAAAGAGGAAAGGAAAGGAAAGGAAAGGAAAGGAAAGGAAAGGAAAGGAAAGGAAAGGAAAAAAGAAGTTGCAATACTCCACTGAAGAGGAGAGCAGAAAGGGCCAAGGTCACCTAAAATTATCATAGAATCACAGAATCATAGAATCATTTAGCTTGGAAAAGTCCTCCAAGCTAATTGAGCCCAAACTTTCACCAGACACCACCATGCCAACTAAACCATAGCACGAAGAGCTAGTCATTTCTTGAACATTTTCAGGGATGGTGACTCCACTACTTCCAGAGATGGCAACTCCATCACTTCCCTGGGCTGCCTGATCCAGTGTTTAAACCACTCTGTCAGTAAAGAAATTCCTGCTGATGGCCAACCTGAACCTCCCTGGTTATGACTGAGGTTATGCCCTCGTGTCCTGTTGCTGGTTGCATCAGAGTAGTGACCAACCCCCACTTGGCTACAACCTTCCTCCAGGCACTTGTAGAGAGCAATAAGGTCTCCCCCGAGCTTCCTTTTCTCCAGGCTAAACAATCCCTGTTTCCTCAGCTGATCCTCATAGGACTTGTGTTCCTGACTCTTCTCCAGCTCCGTTGCCCTTCTCAGGACACCCTCCAGCATCTCAATGCCTTTCTTGTAGTGAGGGGCCCAAAACTGGACACAGCTCGGTGCAGCCCCACCAATTCTGAGTACAGGGGGAAGATCACTGTCCTGATCCTGCTGGCCACACCACTCTGCTGACGCAAGCCAGGATGCCATCGGCCTTCTTGGCCACCTGGGCACACGTTGATCCATGTTCTGTCAGCCCTCAATCAGCACCTCCAGGTCCTTTTCCACTGGGCTGCTTTCCAGCCACTCTTTCCCAAGCCTGTAGTACTGCCTGAGGTTATCACGACCCAAGCGCAGGACCCAGCACTTGGCCTTGTTGAACCTCGTAGAGATGGGTTCAGCCCATCAATCCAGCCTGTCCAGATCCCTGTGCAGAGCTTTCCTGCTCTCCAGCAGATCAACACTTCAAACCAACTTGGTGTTCTCCACCAACTTACTAAGGCTGCACTCAATCCTCTACTCCAGGTCACCAGTAAAGATATTAAACAGGATGATTTTATATCTCTCCTCCCTTCAAAATCCTTGGCTTTTGATTCTCCTACCAGAAGAAAGTACAGGTTTATATATATAAATAATAAAACCAAAAAAATTCATGTGACTTTGCTTTTGTTTATCATCTTTTTGTTCCTACTGCTCCACTGTAGATGACTAATTTCCCCTTCAGTCCTCAGGGGGGACTGACAGCGCAGCATGACCCCCAGCTGTTTCAGGAATGGCTCTTCATTTTGCCAGGAGAAAGTTTCCTGGATGCAGAATGTGCAGCCCATGTGCAGTCTCCATACTGTGTCTTTCTTAAATGCAGCTACTGACCACACATAGAACATGGAAATAAGGCTTATGGCTACCTTTTAGCAGGTAAAATGATTCCAGAATAGGATGAAGACCTGTAATTTCTCTTCTTCTGTCCCATAAGCTCTTTAGGTTTGGAGAAGACATCTGACCATGACTGTTGTACAAGAAAGAGCCCTGCACCAGTCTGCTTACCTGCATTAGTTCCCTCTTAATCTTGCAACCCGTAGCATCTGCCCAGATCCCACCATCTGGCTCTTGGGCTTGTAGATTCCCTCCAAGGAATGTCACAGCCACACAAGGAGAAAATACAGTGATCAGAAGAGTAACAGGCAAATATTCAATGCAATTCTGACAAGGTCAAACGATTGTTTTATATTTGATCCCAGCAATTTTTTGGTGATCAGTGAGATGCAACCATACTCTGGCACTGCAGAAATGGAGAAGTCAGAAGCACCTACAGGCTAATTAGACCATGAAAATTGCAAACTTAGTTTCTTCCCTTCTGCATGGAGCTCTGATGTGTTTTCTACAGCTTTTCTCTGAATTTCTTTATCTTTCTTTTTACTTTTTTTTTTTGACCCAGAGCAGCTGGGAATATTAGCCCTCCAGAAACAAGTTCTGCAGGAAAATCTAATTACATACACTATATTTCAACTCAGAGCACATTTTACAGCCTACTTTGAAAACAAAGCTACTAGTTATGGTACTATAATGTTATTACTGATGTTATAATAGGAATTTTGTGTCTGACCTGACTCCAGTCTCACCACTCTATCAGACTGGTTGACTTTTGCAAAGTCTGATTAAGCATTAACTCAAAACATAAATCCTAAGGAATTTCCCCAGTCACATCGACATTTACTGGTATTCTGCCATGCATAAAAACACCATTCTGCAAAATCCCATGGTGTCGCTTTAGTGAATGAATGCAAAACACTCTTGGAGCCATAGTAAATACAGACTTTTACATGGAGACACTTAATTTATTCCAGCTACATAATCTCTTGTCTATTGCTATGTCCTGTACTTTCCTAATCAAACCACCTGTTGTTTCAGATAAATGGCTAAAACTACTATCTGTTTAAAGTTTACAGTCCAAAGAGGACATAGTAACAAGATGGTCATTCAATATGTATTCTCCAAATAGATAACTAAATTCAATATTCAAATGAAAGACAAATGTTCAGTTGGACAGAGAAGCAGCTGAAGCAGCTTGGTAGCCTGCATTCCTAGCAGGAAGAAAGTCCTCTGCTTTTTAAACCTAGGCTGTTCTCACAGTTAGAAACATATCCTTAGGAAACAGCAAACAGATTCTCCCAAATATGGGGAACTGTACAGTTTCCAAATAAGGAATTCTCCAACAAGTCTTAAACAAAGGAAATCATCCGCTTTTCCTACTGTAAGTCAAATGAATCATTTTTCTCCTAAAAGAGACTTAACTGTACTTTCCTAGATGAACACATTCACTTCAGCATTTTGAAGGACCTGCGCTTTCAGTTTTGTTTCTGCAAAAGGATATAGAAGTGAAGTCTCAAGTCCCAGTAGGCAGACTTGTTTCTCAAGCTTCTTTGTATTGTCTGCCCCAACTGATTTGGGAGAACCCGTCTGTCTGCAGCGACAAGCTGTAAAGCACTTTTTTAAAAATACAGACTGTCTGAAGTTTGTAGAGAGTATGTTCACATGACAAATATTTGCTATTGCTCCCAGAACAAAGGGACCAAACACAGATGCATACAACTCATTTAGGAAGGGAAAAAAAAAGTCTGAACCACTATCTAATCTGCTTTTGCTCTATTAGCCTTTTGCTGAGTAACAGGCTTTATAGGAACCTCTTACAACCAAGGTCAAAGATTGAATTTTACATGAATGTGAAAAACTGCCTTAGAGCCCATAGCTGATATGCCCTTGCATTCCAGTTCCAGCAAAGACACCTCTACCTTTATGTTACTTGTAATGCCAGCTTGTGAGCACCTGGACAGAGCTGACAATGTCAGCTATGTGCAAGTCCACAGTTCCCACCTGGAGCCAGGATTTTTCTCCTATACTCCTACAAGTGCTTTGTATCAAGTTCTTACTTGCAACTTTCTAAGAGCTGTTTTAGCCCACAGGCAGACCTCTCAACTACTGTTGCAAGATCTCCCAGTCTCCAATTTTGGTCCCAGGACCAAATTATTAGTGATTTTTTCCCTTGGAGAAGTTGGTAAGCAATCAGATTTAGTGGGAGCATGGCCTCTGACCAGCCTACATCTTAAACATCCTCCGGGATACCCTCACAGGCAGCATTGGCTTCTAGTTGCTCCAGCCCACTCAGTCCCTGTAAGGCGCCGGCAGCCTCCTAGAGATGCTTTCTCAGAGTTGCCTCCAAGAACAAACAGAGTTAGGCCCTATAAAGAAGACAACACAGCTGGAATTTCCATGCATGTTATCTGACACTCACTTTCCATTTCTAAACTTGAGGGCTAGGTCTCAGCTCAGAACACTTTTCTGCTCCAGCAGAGACTGGAGTTCCTCAGACATTTTTTTGCTGGTAACAACAGCACAATCAATTAACAATGTGAAAGGAATACTGGAAGGAGTGAAAAGGTTGTTTTTCTCTTTAAGAAAATAATGCCCTCATTCCATAAGATTTCCTCTTCCACTTGGAGAGAGAAGAAAGGTGGAGAGGTAAGAGAGGAGATTGACACTTCTCCTGTTTCACTTCTCTACAACACAATGGAGGGAGTTGCGTTCCACATCTGGTCTTAAAGTGAGAGCTGGACAAAGCCCACCCCAAGCACTGCTGCACAGTTACACTCTCTCTATCACTCTCTCTCAGCTGTGTTCATCCCTGGGAAGGTGCTCTCTTGCCAGGATGTTCTTGCCTCACTCACCCACCCGTGTTTCCCTGGCAGCTGTGTGTTAGCCTTGCTCCAGCCCTTAGGATATCTCCACCTACCCCTTCCTGCCATGAAAACCTTTTAGATTTATACCAGATCTGCTCGCTTGGATAACGAGATACCTAATGCTGAGCTGTATCATCTCTCAAAGGCACAGATGGGGGATGGGATGCAGAAGTGGCTTAACGTACCAAGGCAGCTCTTTTTCTGCTTGGGTTCTAGGGGATCAGCACACGTCAAGAACTGAATCTGTTTTAGAAGCCCTTGAATTCCTTTGATTCATTTCAGCAGTCCCAATAGTACATAAGAACACTCCCTCCACAAGAGCTACTGGTGTGGGAGTGTTTATGACTGTGCTATACAGCACTCAGGATGTGACAGTTCTCTGCTCCTGTTGCGATCCTTCACAATTCTTCAGCTGCTGTGGCCTGACTTGACGTGATCCTTAGTCACTGACACGGCCCTATGCCGTTCCCTGGTGCAGAGCATGAGGACAAATACACAGCCTACTCTAACCAGGTGTGGACGTTGCAAAGGCTTGTAAGACAGAATGAAGCTGGGAGGAGGGGCAGGAACAGGTGAGCTATGCGGCTGTGTGGAGATCAGGAAAGCAGCTGCAAAGGGCTGTAGTCCTTTGGGAGGAGATGTAGTGCAGGAAGCTCAGCAAGAAAGAGGAGTGTGCTTCAGACTCCTTGACATCTTCTTCTGTGGAAAAAGGAGCGAATTAGCTCAATGCATTGTTATTCAGGAGGTGACCTGTTCTGTTTGTTGTATTTGAAGTTATTAAAAATGGAAATACAAAAAATGAAATCAAATTTCCAGACTCTCACTCCATCAGTGACTGAAAGGAAACAAATATTTTCACATTCTATTTCTAGCAGGTATATCATTTAATGTTGCAAAACTGTAATGTTTGGGCTGTAAATGCTTCAGGGAACTTGAAAGAAAACTATTTCCACTGGATTTTAAATCACAGAAACCTTTCTATTACTATGAATTTCTCACATGGTACAAAAATGAGCTTTGATGCTTTTAAATTTAGCTCTTCTTTATTTACCTCATAACATTACAGCAGGAAAGTGTTCATAAATATTGAGTATTACACCACAAATAATGTCAAAACAATGGATGTAGAGATTTCTAAAGAGAAAAACTGTAGGTTTATGACAGTAGGCAGCAGGGACAGAAGAGAGAGACAATGAGAGAAGGTAATTTATTAAAAGCTGAACACTATACAGAAGCAAATATATGACTGTTTCTAATAATGTAGCTCTCAGAATCCTTTTGAATCCCTCAAGACTTGTGTGTGGAATGCAATACATGCCAGAGGCCCAAGCCAAAGAACGCATACAAATACTTCAAGGAATTAATTATAAATACTATAAGATTCCTGTGTGTAGTGTAAATTATTGCTACTGCAATTTCAAGGCTCTTTATGCCTGAGATGAATAAAAGCAACTTTGCTATGTCCCCAGAATATAGGAATATAGCTGTGAAATGAGCGATGTCCATCAAAATAAAGGGCCTATGAGAATTCTGAGATTCTGCTCCATGGCATGATAAATTAGGCCTCTTTCTCCTTACTTTTACTGGCTTTCTTATATTAAGAAAATCTCATTGCTGACCAAAAGCCACATAGGTTTTATTGCTCACAAGAGACCAATGATTATACATTTCCTATCCGCCCCACTTTTCTATCTCTTGTTTCCTGGAGAGTATGCCAGCCTAATTGTCATCATAAAACTATGCCCTGTTCAGTTTCTGAAAGACAAAACAAGAACCAAATCCAGGAAAGGGTTCATGGCTGTGAATCCACTAAGGAGACTTCCTCCAGTCCAGAGTTAGTTAAGTAAGATCCTGAGCCTCAAAGATTTAGATGTCTAACTTGTATTTAAAGGTACCTAATTACCTTTAAGAATCTGAGCCTAAGCCCCTTGGGGTTAACTTGTGGCTCTCTCCTTAGCATTTCCTAGAGCTGTTTCAGAGAGATCCCTCTTCAGTTTGCTGACATTAGACATTTCAGGAGGGAACGGGTCTCTTATTTCACATCTGTGGTTGCTATTAGATAAAAGCTAAGGTGATTCAAAGGAGTGCTGGCATCTTTTAAATCACCTGAGTGAATTTATTTTCTCCTTTCTACTGTCTTTGCACACACCTGAAACCCATCTACTGTCCCTTCTTCTTATGCTTTCTACCTTTTACATGCTTCAATGAAACAACGTCTTCCACAAGCCCTATACTACATGCTGTGCTGCTTTCCTCTAAGAAGCAGCAGGCTTTTTCTTCCCTCTCCTCCTTTGCAACATCCTTGCTTTGGAATCCCTCCAGTAAGCTCCTTAAGCACATGGAGTCACAAGTACTTAGCACAGAAGAGAATTACATAAATAATAATAATAATTAATAGCCCATAAATGGAACCTTAAGGGGCTTCTGATCTTCACACGTGCTTGGAAAGCGACTCTCTGAAACTATTTAATTTGGGTGAGAGTTCTTAGCAGCAATATAATAATCAAAACATCAAACAAGTTTGTACAGTTACATAGCCAAGTAGGCTTCTGCACAAGGCAGTATCTGTATATAGTTTGGCTGTGGCAGAGCATTGCCCATCCCCGATTCCTGAAGTTGACTTTTAAACAAAGCTTGCCGGGAATGTGTAGGATGTGTTACTCTTCTGCACTACTCACTTGAAACTGGGTGCCAGGTTGGAAGAGTGAATCATTTGGAAGCAATGGATTTCCTTGAGTTTCCTAGAATAAGACATGACATAATGCATGCAGTTACATAGCACGAGTTAAACACTGTTGATGCCTACATTTAATGCTCTTGATTTTTTAAAGTTAAATGATGTAATACAGAATTTCAATAACCCTGGTGTTTGTAAAAACATTTTGTTCTCCATTTTCATGGAAGATTTCAGTATCAAAATTGTGCACAAAATGAAAATAATTAACTGTGCTGCTGTGGCTTCTGGTCTTTCTTGTGACTGAAATGTTCTTTATGTGTAGAAAAATGGAGATATCCTTGAATGAATAATGATTTTTGTTTCAGACCAATTTGACTACAGTGTCACCTCCCCACTGATCAGCAGTGGGACCTTTGAGGAGACAGTAATAACTGAGTTTTCCACGAAATATCTTATTTTAGTAAAATCTTGAATGGTTGAGAGTGGAGTATTGTACTGCACTTGGAAAAGAGCTGTCCTGGAAACGCCGTTCCCAGTGGCTCAGACCCAGGCCACAGACCCTTTCCCTGGCACGGCATGTGCTTGTGTGCTGGCCATGAGTTTCCACTTCTGGCCCTGGGAAGCCACCAGTGTGTTTTCCACTGGGACATAGAAATATCCTGGGGAAAACAAGCCTCCGCCTGGAAAAAACAAGCTGTCGTTGCTAGTCCACCAGGGACGGGAAAACTGCTGACTTGGAGAGGGAGCTCAGCCCCTCCCACAGGCCATTCCCTGAGCTTGCATATTCCCTGCGGTGAAAAACACAGATTTGCCCCTACCATCTCTCCCTTTCCCTTGAGTTTTCCTTCCCGGCTGGCGGGAGAGGCCTCCAGGGGGGATGTCGAGGCCGGGCCGGGCCGCCCCACTGCCGCCTCTCCCGCCCAGCAGCGGGAGGGAGGCGCCGGGCGCCTCAGCGGCCGCTGCCGCCATGGAAACGCCATCCCGCCCGGCGGCTGCCCGGGGGCAGGGGCACAGCGAGCCCGGCCCGGCCCGGCGCGGGGCCGGAGAACCCGGGAGAACTTAGCCCCAGCCTGAAAGAAACCAGCGCCTCGCAGCAGCGCTGGGGTGTCTGGGTTGTTTTTTTCGTTTGGTGGGG